>CM016565.1:6018147-6465946 GCA_003412495.2 Echium plantagineum
TATGAACAGTTCTTTCATGTCAGAATAATGCAACATAATTTTTCCATCTCATTACTTAATTTATCTAGCAGATTTCCTCGGACAAATAATCAATAAAATTTCAAGTCTAAATCGAACTAGTAATCAAACTTCTTAATTGACTGCAATGGTAATACAATTACGAATATTATTAGTGTAGCTCTCCTACTCTAGTAATTAGAAGGTAAAGAGGTACTTTTTCAGTAACTGAAACATTATAATATTCCAATTTTATCATATGCAAGTGTTTGTCTGTATTATTTAATGAAAGGAAAATTTTACTCGAAGTTATTAACTTGTTTTCAGATGCACTTCATATTACCATCTTCTCCCTTTCAACAAGACAATTTTGAAAAAAAGAAATAATAAATAAAATAAAATAAAATAAAAACAAGACAATTTTGAAGCAACTTGCTTTCCAATTGATTAACTAAGTAAAACAAATAGTACAAATTATTATCGATCAATTACAGTTTGTGGTAAACAACAGGAGCAACATGACACAATTCAGCAACGTGAGAATGGAACCATCAGCTTATTAGTAAGAGCTAGATATCATGTACATAACGATCAAATACAAGGATGTTGTATCGCCCTTTCATGGATCGGCCTTTCCAACAACTTCCTCATCACTGGAGGCATATTCATCTTCGCTCAGCTCCTCATCGCTAGATTTTTCCTCGGGTGCAGCTCCTGCGTCTTCTGGCTTGGCATACTTTTCGCAATATTCTAAAGAAATTTATCACCATTAAAAAGTAGTAATTGGCAAATTAAAAGGTTTATGAAGGGCAACACCAGAAAGCTCAGCGTCTTAAACCAAAAACTCATTCCACATTGGTACACCATGTTGAGACGACATGCAATGTGTGCACAAGTCAATAGCAAAAACAGAAGTGAAAGAATGGAAAATCCATACTCACAGATTTCACAATCATCAACCAATTGAGACACTATGGAGATCAAAGTAGCATGTAGAACATTGTTTTACTTTCATTACCTTGCCCTTGAGTCGAAGCATAACTCTGTCTACTCTCCATAGTCTTGCAGTTTAAGTTTCTAAAACCACCTCAATTTTTTTTTTAACTCAAGTCCTGCTATTTAGTTCCAAAACTAGTCAACTATCTCAAAGTTAAGCGGCTGTCTTCTTGCAGTTCAGTTTTAAAACCGCAATGTAATAATCATTACATCAATCAGCACATCGATCAACTACATGACACCTTAAAATGATCAGAGCTGAACTCAGCGAGAAGATTGTTTTTAGCATGAAATGTCTCTGAAGTTGGTCTCGGTAACTATTGATTTCAGACTAGACATTTAGGAAAACAAGACTTGAAGTTTGTTCGAGTATAATACATCATCCAAGGGAAAACATAAACTGGATAACATAGGTCAATTTTGCAGTAATGGGAGTAAGAAAAAGTTTCTAAATTATACTTTAACCAAGTCAATGATACTAATGCATGCTAATGCACTAAACAAAACATCAGGCTTCCTACTCTACAGATTGCTGCAAATGTGTGTATCAAGTGTAGTCTGAACAATATTATATGACTTATCAGGTGCCCGTGATAGCATATAGTTACTCAATCAATTGACAACATCCTAAACATAATGCTTTGGCAGCTTTAAGTGCTTTACCTTTCACTCTTTGATCATAAGCAATTTTATCACGCATCATCAGAGCAGCAGCTTCTCCATTTAATGGGTCTGATGCATTTGGGTACAAAAGAAGTTGAGGTAGAAACACTTCAAACACATTTACCAGATCTGGTATTAAGAAGTAAAACAAAAAGGAAGGATGTATAAGTGAGAACTGAGACAAGGGAACATGTGTAAACATATGATCGAAATAATGAAATAGAACATGAATTACCAAACATCGGACTCCATGTCTGATTTATAACATCCAGGCAAACTGAACCTGACCTGCAAAGAATTAAATAATAATGTGGAAGTAGCACAATGACAAGAGGGAGTATTCTCCAACAGACTTCACTACAGAATGACATCATTTCAATAATAAACTCACATTTCATCAACATTTGGATGGTAAATCTTATTAATAAAACCGATTGATGGAGATTTATACGGATAAGCATCAGGTAGCTCCACCCTTACCTTCCACACGCCACCAAGATAAGGACCTGCCACAATCCACCAAAGTAAGACGAATGGAAAAAACTGCAACTTTTCCATGTGTAGCCACACCAATCAACCATTTTCCAAGCACGCAGACTAAACGTAATGTCAGAGAATCATTCTTAAAACCAATTCTACATACTTAACTTCAAGTTTACTTGTTTTCAATTGTTATTTATACCTCCTTTCAATTGATTAAATAATATTTAAAAACAACCCCATCAAAAAAACATACAAAACTTCAATGCCAAGTTTACATTTCTACAACAACAACAGCATGCCTTAATGCCTTTAAAGAGTCTCCCGCCCGAGGCGAAGTGGGACTTGGGAGAGTGAAGCCTTACCCCTGTGATAACTGATAACATAGATCCTGTTCCGGAATTTAGACTTTTACGATTATCAGTTCGTATTCAATCAAACTTTACACAATTTAGCAACTCAATCAAGAAAATATCAGTTAAAACAACACCTAAAAGAACAAAAAATCTTATCAATAACCCCGAACACTAAAACCAAACCAACACACAGCTCAAACCCAAGCATCAAGAACAAATAAACCTTCTAATTAATGAAACAAAGATAGCAAGGCAAAAGGGTATTATTACTCTCTTTAGGTCCATGAAATTCCACATAAAACTCCTGCATGCCATCATTGATCATCTCCACTTTGTAGTCACTCATCATCCTATCCATTTCACAACAAAATCAAAAACTAATTACACAAAACCAAAAAAGATTCAATCTTTATAACAAAAATTTACATTTTTTACTATAAAAAGCAATCACAAAAGCAATAAAGATACAATTTCTACACCTAAAAAATACAATTTTTATTATTATATATACAGAAAAAAAAAACAAAAGTTTACAGTTTCATCAGATCCATCTCTCGGCGTTTGCTTGGGGAAGACATGGTTGGTGATCAATTGATAATTCTTCAGAGAAAAAATACAACAAAAAAGTAATTGAAATAGTGAGGTTTTGGATAGCTATAAAAGAGGTAAGCAGAACAGCTAGTGAAAGAAAAGAAGCACCTATCACACTGTATATTGGTTTTTTGCTCTCTTTTTTTTTTTTTACTTTTTCGTGAAATTTGATTTGGAATAAGTTTATAAAGTTTTCACCATGTTGTAAAATAGTTATTTTCTTAATCTTTTTATTTTGATCACTTGTTTAAATGATTATTTTATAACTTCACACATCCATAATTTTTTTTTAAAGATCATGGAGGTGATCGGTCTATATTATTAGGTATAAAAGAAAGTTAATTTTTAATAAAGTCAAAAATTCAAATATTTTATTGTTTATTACATGTATAACCGTTTGAATAAAATATTTGTTGGACATATACATATAAAATAGCATCCAAATAACTCTAATGTATAATGATTAATCTCCAACTAGTAGTTTCGTTTGTCTTTAAAGATTTTTTCAGCAAAACCTTGTAATTATACAACTTACAAATATTATTTCACTATCATTTTGATGATCCAAAATTGGGATAATTTATTTAGAATAATACCACAAACGAGTCAAACTAGTAGCCTATTAAAAAAAATTTTTGTCAGTGACCAAAAGGTCTCGAATTCGATACTCATCTCATGGCTAAAATAATACCACAAAGACACAAGTCCACAAAGCAATCCATGATAATTGATGACCCATCCTTTATCTAATGAACTCAATTTTCAATATTATCGGCAAGGCCGGTGAAGGACATGTGCAAGGCACAGCTCCCCATTTTGATGCTACCCATTTTCAAAATATTTTTACATTTTAATCTTTGATAGTTTTGATCTCAAGATATTAGCCAACACAATAATATTGTTAATCCAATCATGGTGGACATGCAGTAATAACAGATTTAATTAATTGACGTTTTCGATTTTCAAGATATAAGTTTATTGATGAATAAAGAAAAAGTGCATGTGAAATTCCACATTCATACATTCTTTGAGAAATGGATACAAAAGTTTCCTGAATTGGAATTTCACCCGCTTTAAAAAATTGAATGTATGAGTAGGAGAACTATGAAAATGATTTGGTACATGGAAAAAACCCTTTGAATCTCACTAGGACTGTTCCAAGCATCCAAATTGCTGGTGCTTAGTTCCCAAAATTGTAAATCCTATTGGAACTCAAAGGACTGTTTATTCTCAACGCATATTAGAGGGGTGGGAATTGGTGCCCTCACAGCATTGTAACCAAACCGCTCGCCTATCGTTCCATATTGCTGTTCTTCACCATCACTATCGATGTCACTAGGCGTCGTGCGGTTCTGGTAACTCCTAACTTGGTTCATGTAAACATTGAAGTAATAGCTAACCAACATTTCCCTCGTCTTGGAAGGAAACGTCCTAGCTAGCGTTTTCCAAAGATCTTTGGGGTTGGAGTTCATCACTTCCTTGAACTTGTCTTCTTCTTCTGGTGTCCAGGAGAGTGAAACTTCCTCCCCCATCCGGTTGAACCTCCATTCGAAGAACGAGGTACCTAATTCAATCTTCGACAAGAACCTCTTCTCCGCTATATGAAACCTCACGCATTCAACAGAGTTTTTGCGGGGACAACTACATGAAGATTCTCTTCCCTGCCCAATGGGAAGCAAACTTGATGGGGATTCTCTTTTTTCGACTTCTGGAGGCCATATTCGAGTACCTAGCCACTTGGAATCACTCTCGGAAGTATTTCCAGTCCATTCAGGGACTTCAGCTTGAAATTCTGAACCAACTAAAGGATCGTGGGTTCTGGATTCATTAGACAATATGTATTCTATTCCATCTCTTACTGGTACCTGTTTTTTGTCCTTGGTTTCCTTAGGAATTCTTTCCTTGTTTCTCTTGGGTGCTGGTCCCTTTTCTTTATCTGCTGATTCAGTGTCAAGGAAAATTTTAACTGGACCTTGAGCATCTAAGCATTCTTTACAAAGTGTACGGCTTTTCGTTTGCACACTCTTCCTTGAGAAATCCGTCCAGAGCTTCTTTTGCTAATACAATAATAATAGCTGGTGTCATATTTTTGTGGTGTATAGACATTGCAACTTTCTTTTATAGTTTTTATTACTACAACATAACTAAGATACAGTTCTGTAAACTCAATATTCACCAAGTTGAGAATTTTGTAGCTCTGTAGCAGTTGAAAGAACATTATCGGGGAACCTTTACAACAATTACAGATTCAATTTTTTCAGAATTTCAAATTTAGTTTATAGCGAGTGAAATGTAATGCGCATGTATACAAAACAGTCAATGCCCCGGCGACCAGAAAGGTTTCAAAATGTTCATTTAATTCAAACCTCTTATCAGCATGCAATATTGAATTTGTAATTTATAAGTCATGTGAGCTAAGGAGATGACATGTGAAGAATCAGGTAAAAATTACTTCATCTGCAAGTAAATTAAAAGAACCTAGAGTTAACATATAGTCATGCTAAAGATGGTATCACTTTTATCAAAACAAGACTTTCTAAAAGAGACATCCATTGTCAAAGAGTTCATAATGAGTAACACGACAACATTTAGCATTGATTAAAGTTCAGGTCCTTCAAGTTAGATAACGCTTAACAGACAATTAGTATCAAGATCATAATAGTATATAGTAACAAATTAACTCTGTTCTTTTGGATTCTTTCAGCAAAGGAAAATAAAAAGGTTCTCCTTAGTCATGCATGAAAGCTTAAAATCGATAACTATTGACATGCAATTCTGCAAAGTTATCGATGTAAAAAGGATAACAGTTATTTTTACCAGTGGGTCGGCGTAGTCTCTTGATCTGGTATTCCTATCGAGGAACCGAGCTTTCCGAACAGCCAAGGCCTGCAACCAAATATGATTATCCCATTTGGAACACTTGGGGATTTCTCCAATTCCTGGGTCATCCGCGTGCTTTGCGACATTTTTTATCCAGCGCAGCAGATTTGTAACAGAAAATGACTCTCTTTTCTGCTTCTGAGAATCAGAATCTTCCTGAAGAGCATTTTTAGCTGAAATGATGATGTCTTCACTGTTAGGAGCACAAATAACATCATGTTCATAATTTGAGTCACTTTCTGAAGTCTTTTGCACCTCAATCATCTGAGAATCAGAATCTTCCTCAAGATCATTTTTCACCGAAAGTATTACGTTAGCATTGCTAGGAGCACAAAGGACATCTTGTTCATGATTAGTGTCACTTTCTGAATTCTTTTGCATCTCAGAAAAATCCTGACGGACCCTTTTGGCTAATCTTTCCTCTACGACGGAAGCTTTTCCACCATTGTCATTAAGCCATTGTTTGGCACTGCCACTGGCACGGACTACCTCAAAACCCCTTTTCCTGGATGTCACTAAATCTTTGTCACCTTTGCTAGGACAATTGAAATAATCATATTTACCATCACTGCTCATTTCCTTAGATGCTCCAACAACATCTCCTACTTGTGGTAAATGTTCCGCACTCCCCTCTTCATTTAAATCAAGAGCTTTCAAGTTCTCAACACATGTCAATTTGAGAATTGAACCCTCGATCTCCTTCCCTAGAGCTGCGCTCATCACAGACTCTTTAAACATGGGTTCCAGTTCCTGCACAAGTAAATCCAATTTCTTTCCACTTTCTCTTTGAATATTTAAATTACTTTCTCTATTAAGACTCCATAACCACTGATCAAATTCTTTTAAATACTTAACATAAATCAATTTCAGAAATGAGCTCGCTTCAGACCTGAGTCCACATTGTTCAACAACAAAACCCCACAAACTTTTACTACAGACCAGATCATACCCTCCAAGCTTCCTCACTACCCAAGATAGCTTAAACAAATCCACATGTCTACCATCAGAGTACGAAACAGGTAATGGCCTAAAAGACATCATCGCGGACCTTTCACTTAAGAATGATCTAAATGATTCATCAAACATGCTCCTTGTCCTACTGTCACTGTCAATAAACCCCCACTCATTGCCTATGCTATCAAGATTAACGACATCTCCATTTTCTTTCTCAAATACTCGATTGATTCTCACTTCATGCAGAGATGATTCATCTAACGAAATCGGTAGCCCCCCCATAAGCTCAAAAATCCTTTCTTGGCTCCTCCAAATTTTAAACTAAATCTCCATGTTTCTCCCCTCTATTGAAGTCTTTCTTTATTAAGCCTAACCCAATTATGAAAATCACAAAGCAGACATATAAATCTTAGCTGATAAGGCTATAAGCTTAACAACACACCAATGCAGTTCTATGACAACAAGAACAAAATTCTCCCTCCATTTTAATAAAATTGTCAATTTGACATTCAATTGTCAAAATTAGCAACTTCTGTACAACATATACATAAAAAAATACTATATTTTTCATCAAATATTATACAAAAAAGGTCATAACTCACAAACCTTTGCACGACCAATACACAAAAATACAATCTTTTTATATATTGTCATCAAATATCCTACAACATATACAAAAAATATTTAAGTTCACATTTTAATAAGACAACCATCAACATGCCAATCTTATTGAAATGGAGCTAGTACGAGTGTGCAACAATAACAAATATACCCAAATGTGTGGATACATAATTATTTAAATTACTAACAAACTTTTGTACAACATAGACATTAATAACACAATCTTTTGATATATTTTTCATCGAATACTATACAACATACACAAAAACATTCCAGTTCAACTTCTAAAAAGCCAACCATCAAACTTGGCAATCTTATTGAAATGGAGGTAGTACAATTGAATATCAAACATACCCAAATGTGTGATTACATGAATAATTACATTAATATTGATTGTAGAAACTAATAAAATTATGTACAGCAAATACATTTAATTCAATTTTGAATATATTTTTCATCAAATAATATACAACAATATTCTGGTTCAAATTGTAAAAAGTCAACCATCAAACTTGGCAATCTTATTGAAATGGAGGTAGTACAATTCAATAACAAATATACCCAAATGTGTAAATAATTAAATTATTATTATTATTTTCAGCTAGAAATTTACCT
The DNA here is from genome assembly GCA_003412495.2 of Echium plantagineum. Taxonomy (NCBI): domain Eukaryota; kingdom Viridiplantae; phylum Streptophyta; class Magnoliopsida; order Boraginales; family Boraginaceae; genus Echium; species Echium plantagineum. The sequence goes on from CM016565.1 coordinate 6,026,301, forward strand.
TCTTTGAGAGGTTTAAACTGCATGCATACCCACTCCCTTTTTGTTGCTGCAACAGTGAGAGTATAACTGTCAAGAATTTGAAAAAATTAGTCAAAATTAGGTCTTTAAAATAGAGAGTGAGTATTGAAAGAAGCCATACTTACATTTTTTTTGAAAAAAGATGGAATTTTTATTGTTGGACTATAGGAAGAAGTACCAAAGATGGTGATTATTTCATATTTTTAGGGCACTATTTATAGCTCAAGAGGGCAATTTTGGTCTAGTATGTTTTAATTGTTTTACTTAATTGGATTGTACATCTATAGAAATATATATAAGAGATTGAAAAAATGAAATGATTATATTTTTTTTTTCTATTTAGTACATGGTCCAATGTATTTGGTTAGTAATTTGGTTAGTAATTTGGACTATAAATGAATTTGTCTTGTTATAGAAATGATTAATGTAACAATAATTAATCAATGATGGAGAAAATTTGGATTTGGAATGTTGAAATACAATTTTAGAAAATTGGTAAATGATTATTCACAAATTGGAAATCAATCTATGAAAATCTTTTGAGAATGCTCTAATGGAATTAAAAAGAGGATTCATAAATGTTTAAATAACTAACAGGTTTTAAGATTGGGGTTCACTTGGATTTATTCTAAGATCGTGATTGGATCCGCATATGTTTGGTATTATTAATAATATTTTTTCAATTGATATATTATGGTTACAATGTAGACATTTGAGAATATATACTTTTAAATTCTATAAAAAAAATTATAAATAAAATAATATTATATAGAGTATATTGGAAAACGAATACAAATGTACTCCTTACAGAATTAGGCCAAATTGTTACTCGTATTATCCCTCCGTTCTTAGATAGATCATCTAATCGTATTTTTGGACAAATTTTTATGTAAAAATTGACTCAATAACTTTAATTTTAATCAAATAAAACTTTTATGTAGTAATTAATAGTGAAAATATTAAATTTTAATATATTTTGATAAATTTGTTATAAAATAAGATATAACATATTAGAAAACATTTGGAATTAAATATATAAAAAGTCAACATATCAAATTTTACAAATAAACAACTTTTTTAATAATGAAGAGAATATAAAATATGACCAATCTTATTGATTATACACGGTTACACATGAATACCATTAATTCACCATAAATACATAATAATAATTAAATATACAACAATAATTTTTCAATATAAACATTAGAGTATAATAAAATGGTGTTATCTTTATACTAACCGTCCCCACACCCCTCCCTTGTAATACACATAGTAGGTAAACCGCATGATACATGATTAGTGAATTAGAATTTGTCTTTTAACTACTTTAACTTAGGCTTGTTCCTTGGATGCGTCGAACTTACTAAGCTTTCAACATTAAGAATATAATAAATAAATAAAATGATGAAATCATCACGCAACCCTACCCTTAAGTGCAAGAATGAAGTAAATCGTGAAATGTACATCAGTTGATCATGGGATCAGAGCTTCTTCTTGAGGTGGATACGAGGTAACTCGCGAGATGTACCACGACACAAATAGATTGACGGGTAGTACTAGACAATTTTATTAGTATTTTTAGTAAGAGAGAAGACTTGACATATCTCACCATATTCCTAATTTTTAAAATTACCCCAACATGTTTTTTTAACCCTTCTTTATAATCAAGTTTAGAATATGACCCTCACGTTTTTACTAGCTTAATTTTAAAGCATATCACAATATACATATTTTAAACAAGATATATATATATAGTTGGTTCGATTGGATTCGGTTCAATTCGGTTTATGCTAAAATCGAAACATGGATCATTTTTATTTGTTTGAGATTTTTTTTTTACCATTTCGATTTAGTATCGTTTTTCTCCATTCCAGATTAATATTATTTTTTCTCAACAAAATAAATAAAATTTCAGCTCATTTCGATCGACTTTTCCCGTTGAACCAAACCAAAACCGTCCCTAGTAGGCACTAAGATTTCCCGCACATATGAGGTGGATATGGTGGTCGAACAAGTAAGGCTGCGAGTGTAATACCACACCGACCATCCGACCCCTCATTAAGACTATCTACAGTGAATTATTGTCAAAAGTACTTATTGATTACAATAACCAATTATTCATTCAAATTATTGTCAACTTATATTTTTGTACTTCATAATTGAAAACAATACAAAAAATAGATTAATTTTCACCTTCATCCACACTGAAATAGAGAATATGTAAAAATAATACTAATATATAACTAAAGCAAAACATATCCTTATTCTCTGAGTCTTAAAAAATTAAAAATATTAATGAGCTCTATTTGAATAGATAAAATTGTACTAACCATAAACCAATTGATATGTGACTATTATGTAAGAATAAATCCTCCTTAATTGATAAAATCTCCTAAAAAATTCAAAGTGTATAGTAAGTCGTAAGAGTTAGATTTGTATCCATAAGAGCAAATGACTTCACTGATCACTCGCGTTTGTTAAAAAATATCATTCGATCACCTTAGTATGACTTTGTATACTTTCGATCACTTGGGTATTATGTATACTTTGGGTCACTCACACATTTTTTAGGTACAGCTCGCGATTTTTCGAAATTTTTAATACTTTGATAGGGTATTTTTTTTCATTCTCCCATGATTTTGTCATTAATATCAACTAACGTCTAGTATATATTAAATGATCAACACTCTCAAGTATTGTTGAACAAGGTTGTGATGAAGCCATGTAGGAATACAAGTCTTGTTACAACTTACAAGTTAATATCCTTATATGCAAAATTGAAAATATACATCAATCAATTTCCTACCCCATTAGCTCTTCAAGACAACAAAGTTGTTAGTCATCTTTATTGCAATTAAAATTTACCTACTTAGAGTAAAGACAAAACAGTTAAACAAATTCATGCTTTCTATGTAAAACTTCTACTCAATTTCATATAAGTTCGTCTTTTTTCAATGGCCATTAGCCTAATAATATCTAATCCAAATTCTTTTTATAGGAGGTGTATAGTTCAATCTTTATTAGAAGTATATTTTTATCATATTTTTTCTATTATATTATACAAATTCTAATTATTACTTTAGTTAGCCATTTCTTTACTCGTTATTTATAAAACTTTTCAATTACTATATTTTATAGTTACTTGTAATTTTCATTGCTAATTCTAAAAAAAATGATATTTAAAAATTACAACTTCAAAATTTGGACCTCCATCTACAAATCACATTTCCACGGTCATCCCCAAGAATAATAACACTTTCGGAATTGAGCGACTATAGAATATCCCATACGATAGCATAGTAATTGGCGAAATGATTCCAGTAAATGGGTGATCATTATACTTTGATCCACGTAAGTGGCATGGATACACAAATGGTCCCCAATTTAACGCATTTGTTAGAAGTTCATGTTATACTCATTTTTGGATCTTTTTACAACTTTTATAAAAATTTGAGCCAAATACTTATTTTTAAATTTTTTTTCAAGATGATCGCAAATCTTAGTACATCACTTCTAAAAATTTTGAGACAAACACTCACTCTGGGTTTTAAATGTGTAATTATATCTTGAATTTGTGAATGTGAGCTTTTATCTCCAACTTATGTGCTACGGTGAGATGATTGATGCAATGATCTTGGTAACTAATAAGTGAATAACTGTTATACTTTGATCCTCGTAAATAGCGACGATGCATAATTAATTCTCACAAATATATATTATGTGTATAAATGGTCCATAAATTAACGCGTCCGTTAAAAATTAAACAATTATTATTATTTTTGGATCATTTTTACAGTTTTGATAAAAATGTGAGACATACTTATTCTTAGTTGCATGACCTAAACTCAGTACGTCAATAAATAATAAATAATAAATAAATAACGAATTTAAAAGACGTAAAAAGAGTGACATAAATTATGAAATATTTACTTTACATGATCAACTATTTCAAAACAAATGAAGAATTATATTTTCGGATAACTTCACTATTATCATTATTATTATTATTATTATTATTATTAATTCACTACTACAAAATGTCACTTAGACGACACCCACTTAGACAACCCTTGAGAAAAGGGGTCGTCTAAGTGGCACTTGGACGACCTCAAACGGGGGGGTCGGCCAAGTGAGAACTTAGACGACCCCATGTGGTGTCGTCTAAGTTATTTTGAAATTAAAAAAAAAAAGAAAAAATTGTAGCACTTGGACGACCCCACGCGGGAGGGTCGTCCAAGTTGATTAAATGATAAAAAAAAAAAATTAAATTGTAGCACTTGGACGACCCCACGCGGGAGGGTCGTCCAAGTGATTAAAAAATTAAAAAAAAAAATTAAATTGTAGCACTTGGACGACCCCACGCGGGAGGGTCGTCCAAGTGATTAAAAATTAAAAAAAAAAATTATTTTCGGGTTATTTCACTACCCCCCCCCCCCGCCCCCTCCCCCCCCCCCCCCACCCCCAAAACCCATCTGCGAAATTGAAGAACCAGCACAGTAGTGCTCCAAAACCCCACCCCCAAAACAAATTAAACAAGCTCCTCCTCCTCCTCCTCCTCCTCCTCCATTGTTCAAGGACTCGATTCATCTTCTTCCCAAGCTCCCCCTCATTCTCCATTGTTCAAGTAAGTATTTTTTTTAATTTTTGATTTATTATTGTAATTTAAGTTTGAATTAATTAGTTATTTTGTTTATTGAAATAATTAGCTTGCATTTATTTGTTAACTTGTACATACCATTGTTCAAAATCTGATAAGGACTTCATTTTGATTTCTGGGTTTATTTCATAGTTTATTGTTTGGTAATTACTCATTTTTATAATCAGATCTAGTTATAGACTTAATTTTGACTTACGGATTTATTCATGTAGCATATTGAGTATTTGTTTGTTACTCATTTTTAGATAAAGATCTATTAAACACTTAATCTTGAATTAATTTTGCTTTGTACCTTGCTCTGAGCAGATCTGTATACTACTGGTTGGTCCTTAATCTGGTCTGATTTGGATCCTTAAGGATCTGTATTTTTCTTGTATTCTGTTTGTATATTTGGGTTTCTGCTTGATGCTGATATTTGATGTTTGAATTTATTTTAACTAGAGTAGTGTTTTGTGGATTATCAGGTCTTGTGAAAGTTGAGAAATTAGTTATAAAAAATGAAGTCAACGGTTTGATTGTGTATAATGAACTGGATTTGCTTAGGTTGATGAGGTTGATTTCATGTCTGTTAAATTAATCTATAAATGCATCTATTGAACTTACTCTTCCCCTTTGTTGATGATAATAGGAGGTTTGTGACTTCGAGTGATGATAAGTCGCTCCGTGTTTGGGAGTTTGGGATTCCTGTTGTCATTAAGTACATCAGTGAACCACATATGCATTCTATGCCAGCTATCTCAATGCATCCTAATGGAAATTGGCTTGCAGCCCAAAGTTTGGACAACCAGATTCTTATTTATGGTACTAGGGATAGATTTCAGCTAAATAAAAAGAAGAGGTTTGCAGGGCATATTGTTGCTGGTTATGCTTGCCAGGTTAATTTTTCGCCTGATGGGCGTTTTGTGATGTCGGGAGATGGAGAAGGTAAATGTTGGTTTTGGGATTGGAAGAGCTGCAAAGTGTTCCGTACTCTCAAATGTCATGACGGAGTATGCATAGGTGCAGAATGGCATCCATTGGAGCAGAGTAAAGTAGCGACTTGTGGATGGGATGGCCTGATAAAATACTGGTATGAAATTATATCACTATCAACTTTAGTACTTTCTTTGCAACAATCTTTGTGTGCTACAAGTGTACTGCTATGCTTGTTCTATATATTTATTAATTATTAAAAGTCTTTGAAATATATTACATACAAGTTCGAAGTTAGAACACAGTGATACAATGTCCTTCATACTTTTTTGAAGCTTCATTGTTCTAAGAATACTAGATGAGTGGCGATTGTTTTTGATTAGTCTTTGTCACTTTGGAACTTCGATTGGTGTATGAACTGCGTCCTTGAATTTGATAACCTATGGTTTCATGGAGTACTATGCTTCCATCTTAGATAGAGTGCAAGATAGAGAAAGTCCTGGTAAGGCTTTCATAGTTAGCTACTGCTTCTTTAGATTGTGTTGGAACGTTTCCCTAGTTGTTAAGCTATCAACATCTATACCCACTAAGAAATCCTCTTCCTTTTCTGAGTTTTTCCTAGTTCATTAGCCAACAAGCTCACGGGTATACTTTTCAGAATTGTAGTTTTGTCATGTGCTACTATTTATTCATTGGTAGGTGTATAACTGGGAGTGTGTTTTTCTTGTTGATTGATGTTAAAGAGGATGACAAGCTTTAATGCTATGACAAGTATCTATTGTTTTGAAATTTTTTCTTTGAAATTTTTTCTTAGAGTTCAGTGCTTGAAAGTATTTTGAGGTGACACTGGGGTTCTTTCTTGACAACTTGGAACAAGACATATTTGTATCTAATACATATTACGTTGTACGGAAGTAGTTTATCTGTGTAGCCTCCATTATTCTGTGACATGAGTACATAATATTGCCATTGCCTTGAACGCTTGATTAGAACTTTACATGAACTTCTCGCATCAAAAGTTTGCTTTACTTGCCTTACTGTCATAGGGAATAGCAGAGATATATTATTGTTCGTATAATGTTATATTATTGTTTGTCTTTTTGGATCCTGGTAGATAATGATTGGTTGTGATACATTCTATTATATCTAAGAGCCATAGCCATATAATGTAAGATATTTAAAATATAGTAATGTTTTTATTTGTTTGTTGAATTATTTTGTTTATTAGTTATGTTGATTGATTTTGGAACTGTTAGATTTTTGCAAATATAGGAAAATGATTGATTAATTAGACTTGGAAAAAAGTGTTCGATGAAATTAAATTTAGCAATGTTTATTTGAATTAAATTTGATGAGTGTACAGGTACCAAGTTGGACAATCTAGCTGTGGCGACCAAGTCATACAATACTCCATAAGTGTTTTTTCCATCGCTCTCTTTTCTTTTCAAATCTAGTTATTTGATAGTGTATTACCCAATTTTAGTTTTCTATATAGTTCATCTTTTTGTGTCATTCAACCATCTGTATATATTAATTCGATTTTTTATAGTGAACTTTATACAATTGCTTAAGCCTATTGCTATTTTTTTGGATATTATATCACTATTGCTATTTTTCATAACAATTGATATTTATTTTATTGTCTATCAGGTAAAAAATCATGAAGAATCGATGTGGATGAAAAGAAGATGTTAAATTTTTCCTAGTATTTTATGTAATTTTGTAGTGTTTAAATTTTTTAATGTAAAATTACTTATTTTATTATAAGTATAGGATATTTTAGTTTTTTAGTTTTTATTTGTAGTTTTTGTAATTGTTATAATAAGAATAACAAATATTGTAATCGATACAAATATAATTTGTATATGACTTTTGGAATTATTGTTAAATCTTTATATATGGTTCTCAAGCATTATATGAATTAATAATTAAGTATATATACATATAGAAAAATTAAAAAAACTAAAATATATATATAATTCACATTAAATATAATAATATTCAAAAAAAAATTCACTTGGACGACCTCACAAGGGAGGGTTGGCCAAGTGGAACTCACTTGGACGACCTCACGCGGGGGGGTCGGCCAAGTGAGCCACTTGGACGACCTCACACGGGGGGTCGGCTAAGTGAGCACTTGGCCGACCCCCCCGTGTGAGGTCGTCCAAGTGGCTCACTTGGCCGACCCCCCCGCGTGAGGTCGTCCAAGTGAGTTCCACTTGGCCGACCCCTCTAATCCCAACCCTTAAATGTGTCGTCTAAGTGACTTTTATGGGGTTGGCTAAGTGATATTTTGTAGTAGTGATTATTACTATTATTGGTCGGTGCATTTTATATAAATAGCGATATGCAATGTAGTTACAGAAACACAATGAATAATCAATCTCAATAATAAATCATTCACTTCAAAAAGATACAAATATTGTATTTTCTTAAACCAGGTGCTAATACCCTAAATATACCAAAAAAACACACACAAAATGCTTGTTAGGCATGATAATTAACGAGTCTACACTATCGACTCTTGAGGAGATTCTCAAGAGATTCAAAGAAAAGAGGAGCCATCTCTGGGCTAGGTGTCTTGAGGGCACACTTCAACCCAGGGACCCCAACAACTGCTGTTAGCTCAATCAACAATGGGATTCCTCTGGGAAGCTTCGCAGATAGATACAACACATCCTGATTTGCATTTTTGCGCTTGGCGATGAAGAACATGTTGGATGTGGTTAAAGTGTCGAGAGTTGCTTCAATGCTGTTAATAACAATCCCAGGAAAGTCCTTCAAGACTTCATTGGAATCGGGGAGAGATTTCCATGTCTGCAAGTGTAAAAGTTGAGAGTCACTCTATAGCTTAATCATTAACGACTACCAGAAATGAAGTTGCAACGATCCAATCATAATAAGTAAAGGGTAGCTTGTAATATCATCCAACATTCTACAAATCACATATTAACCATTGTTGCTAAGAAGTCTAAGAAGCTGATGGAGGTCTAAAGCTATTGCCACGCTGTTTAGATAACTCTCATATTCCCTCTTCAAGAAAATTTTGAGAAATTCCACAGTTTCTTCTATTGGTTACAGAAACATATAAATGCACAGCAATCAAGCTACTTGGTATTGCACTGAGTTATTGATACCAACAGTTTTGCATGTAATAGCAGCAGATGAAGAAAAGGATTAAAACAAAAGTTCCTCGCAGAAAAAAACATACACAGATAAACATAGTTTTTATGTATTTACCTCGAGGAAAGTGGACCTTTCCATCTTCCCATCCTCTGATAGGAACACTGTCAGTGAGATTTTATCACTGAAGTACCAGACAGGCTGTTGATTATTTTTCACAGCAACCTGCAAAAGTGTGTTTGGGGGTCCAGGTGCTAAATTTTGGAATGTAACCATGGGAAGAAGGGTGCTCGCAGATGCTCCGGGTTGTAGCTGAGGAACCTGATCAAGACCAAGGGAACAGGTGAAAAGGCAACAAACATCAATATTTTCATTTGCTTGTTATAAAGACACAGTTTCTATTTTCTTTAGTAGTGGCTGGGGATGTGTGTGTGTGTGTGTGGGGGGGGGGGGGGGGGGGTTGCAATGTTAGTGGCTTAGTGCTATGTACCGTAAGTGGGCCTGCGGCAGCAAGTCCAAATGTGTTCTTGTTGAATTGAATCATAAATCCATCAAGAGGAGTTGCTGAGTTGTTCTCAAGCAACATGCTGTAATAAATCTGTCCATCTCTTCGTACCAACTGTGCACTGATTTGCAACCCTTGGCCAGCAGATGCAGCTAAAACAACAGGCAATGAGGGCCTGCAGTCGATGTGGAAATATAGCTGATAATTGTATCACATTATACTTTTTTTTCATTTTCAAGCTTATGAGCAAGTTGTCCTAATGGAAAAGTGAATGAATTTGAACTGGGATCAAGCTACGTGACGTAATTAGATGAAAATTTCGGATGCTAACCCTGAAGGAGTCGCAGGTTGATCAACAGCCACAACGGAATTACTACCGTCACCCATTAAATCAAGTAAGTCTGGAACAGGTGCCGCAGCTGCGGCTGCCCCAGGAGCAGCAACGGGTTGTCTTCCAGGGTATTGAGCAGAGCTGGCAGTTATTGGAGGGGATGTACCGCTATCAGCTCCTTGTGAAGGAGATTCCGAATAAGCTGTTTCACCTCCATCAGGATACTCGTCCTCTTCTGTTCTCTGAGTCGTCTTGACACGAGTTATGAAGGCCTCTGGAGGCTTGTGATAGACAGAAGACAGTGTGGCAATGTTTGCTAAAAGCTCATCGAGGAGAGAAGGTTCAAGTTGGTTAGAATCATCACTGATCACTGGCTTTTCAGCTAATACAACATCCTTCGCAGCCTGGGGAGTGACAAGTAAACCAAAATTATAAAGGAAGTCATGAACGGGCTAACACTACAACTAATATCTGCTTCAGTTCAATCAAGGTGCTGATAAAGCTAGAGAAAAAGAATTAAAGTTCTACAAACAACCAAATACAATTGCACGATCTAAGGATACTGAAAGTTCTACTTCATACATCTATTAAGTGAGATGGGCTAGAAAAGTCGGTCAAAGAACAACTAGAGTTGTGGAGAAAATGTGAAGTCAAAATACACACATAAAAATAGAGAGAATATATAGGCACAAAAAAGTACAGACCTCAGGATCAGTGGAAAGAAGACGCCAATAGATATAAGCACGATCTCTTAAATCTGGATTATCAGTCTCCACGGTGGCATTATTCAGCACAACCTAGAAGTTGATTTGCACAGTCAGCATTACATTTAAAACATGAAGTGCGCATTAGATTAGGTAACAAAGTTTGAAATGTTATATTGCTTGTGCCATTACTGAAAAAAATAACAAACAAAGAAAAAAGTTTGTGATTATCTTGGCAGCATGTAGTATGCTCTTCTAAAATAGTAACCTGAATCATTTGTTGTGGGCCTTCAGTTGGTTTCTTCAGGAAAAGTTTGACAGTTGCTGTCAGCAACTGCAGCTGAACTTGAGCAGGTTCCTCAGGGAAAGTCTCCAAAAAGCTTTCCAGAAGTTCATCAGCATTGTCGATTCTTTCAGCATATTCACCAATAATCCAAATCATAGATGCCTGCAATTGAAATGAAAGAATTTACATATAAGACATCCGAAACTATTTGCAAGTTAGTTTATGTCCTCATCGGTGTAAGAAGTACCTTCGCCTCTGGCTCATCTAATGTGTCCAAGCTCTCGCAAAGTGTAGCAATGATGGACTCATAACTGTGGGCAATCCAAAACAAAATATAGTTTCATAACAGAAAAATATATATGATTAGCTAATAGAAAATGAATTAGAGGCCTGGAGAACACACGTGTTTGGATATCTCCTAAATATGTCTTTGATGACAATAATTGCTTCTTGAACAACATAATTTACTTTAATCTTGATCAACTCGAGAAGCACACTAATACACCGTTCAGCTGCCCTCTCCAACTTGATGGCACAGCGGCCAATTGCACGAACAGCTTTTCTAACAAAGTCAACATCCACCTCTGTGGCATATTCTTTGAACTCCAAAAGGACCTGAAGTGGGAGATTAAGAGTATTAAGATAGATAAGGATAACTATTTGCATGCAAGACATACTTAAGAAAAACAATATAGCAGTTATAAACCTGGTCTACGTTCCTGTCTGAGGCCAACTTTATCATGATCTCTAACTTTTCCATCTTAACATATATTGGGTCATTGTACTTGCAGAAGAACACCTACAAGAACGAACAGGTATGAAGCTTTCTCCTGGCCGTTACAACTTTAAAACAGTGAATGGAGAAATGGAGCCGTGTTGTTCAGAACTGTGCTCTCAAAAATGGGAAGATCACCTTAATTTCATGTGCAAGGATTGTCGGTCTCTTTTGTACAATTAGGTTTATGTTCCTTAATGCAACATATTGAATCTCAGGTTCCGCCGATAACAATGTGACCAGAGGTGGTGCCATTTTCTTGCATAGATTCCGCACCACATCAGTGCTAGTAATAAGTTCCATTTGCTGAAGAATCATCTGTGATGCCATCAACGGAAAAGAATTGACTTAATTTTCAAAAAATAATTTTACAAGGCAACAAGAAAAGATGATGCTGTCACTCCAAATAAATATAAAATTATTAGGATAGTTACACTGAAGCTTTACCTTAACAGCTGAAAGAACAACAGCACAATTTGCATGCTGTAGACGTGGAGTCACTCGCTCTACTATATTTTCAGCTTCGCGGGCATCAGCTGCCTTATACTTTGAAAGAGAGTCCAATATGAAAACTTGACCCCACCTAAGTATTTAGGTTATCAGTACATTGTAAACTGAACACACAGGGCATCAAATTAAATAAAGTAAACAAAAAGATAGGCTAGCTTGTTCACAGAGTGCATACTTATGGTTACTAGTTATCCCATTAGACCAACTACACTGCTAGAAAATAACTCAATTAGACAAATCCAAGAAACAGCCACCACCTCACTAGTTTCCCACATGGTTAACATTCTTTTAACAGGTAGATGATATAATAAGATATTCACCAATAATTTGAGTAAAAAAGACTTAAATCATACATTGATTTGTGATAGATTTTTTAAAACTGAGACCTAATATTATCATACACCCCTAAACCCCAAGAGCATTGAATGATTGATTAGAGAGAAGTGTCAAAAGTAACACGCCACATAGAGTGGCCACATATATGACAGAAAAATATTACAACATGCCCGATAAATATGAAAAGGTAACCAGTTATTTGAAGTATAAAGATAAACATAAATGGTGAAAATGGCATTCCTCCTGATCCGAGACTCCCACAGAGGATGCAGGGGGTTATAGGTTTCTATTTCATTAAATCATCATGTAACTTATATTCAATACTTATGCATCTTGGTAGCAACTACGACATATGGAGGAACATCCACGAGCACAATAAAAAATTCATAAGCCTCACATTTGCTTCATATCTTATACAAAGGGAGCTAAAAAAGTAAGATAATCAGAATCCATAAACTCACTCTGTACACTCATTTAAGGCAGTAAGGAGCTTTGCTAATGTATTGCTGTTGAGTTCAAAGATAGATCTGTTTCCACTTTCCTGAATCTCTGAGAGAGCTGCAACAGCATTTGCAACAACCATTGGGTTGTTGTCAGATATTAAATCCTTGAGAGCTTCCAGAAAACCCCTGTCCTCAACCAGCTCAGCATTTATATCATAAAGTTTAGCAACACATATAGCTGCTGTTTTACGAACATATGGATCATCGTCCTAAAAAACAAGCTTGTTAGTGATTATACCAGCTTATATTACAGTTAAACACCAAAACAATAATTAGTAATAACCTTGAGACACCGCTGGAGGGGATCACATAAGTACTCTGTGATTTTGTCAACACGAATACAGCCCATTGTCCTTACAGCTAAAGCACGAATTAAAGGATTTGGGTCTTGTGAATCCTGCAGGACGAGATCGCAGTTGTTGATCAACAAAACCAATCAATGAAACAATAAAAATTTGCAGAATCAGTTAAAGACGACGAATATTGCATTTAAACCCCTCAGTTTATATTTGATTGGTCTACTTATCTGGATAATAAAATTCTTAGTAACTGCTATATTTAATACAGCTGCCTATGGTATTATCTAAAGATGATAAAGTTTCAATTTAGGAAGACAGTATATCCTGATGGCAATGTAATTGTAAGAGGGAGAATAAACTTGGGGGGGAGGGGAGATAAAATCCAGTTGTCATTTCTAGACCTTGTTACATAGACGAGAGGATAGATCTGTCTCATAAAGATAGGCCAGTGATTTTTACACTCCATTTGCTCATTATGCACTCCTCTACTTTGTTATTTTTCATGCCATTGTCACTCATTGGCCTAAAGATATCATCGTATATTCTTATTTCTTAATACCTGAATGTTGTGGTAGGGTGAGTGGGGTGAGGGAGTTCTACAGAGGATACTTTTTTTCTACGACACTGTATCACTTGGGCCACTGGGAAGCAGTCATCGTGCATAAATCAACCTTCCACAGATCCATAAGCAATTCAAAAGACATGATAAAGTATTACTTTGGTCTAACCTTCACAAATGTGTTAACAGCCAGTATAGCAAGATCGGGCTGACTTTTAGCATAATTGATGAGATATAAATAAACAAGTTTTTTGAGCTCCAAATTTTCAGTTTGCATGCAATTGACAACATCAGTAAAGAGAGATGAAACATCTTTTCCAACAGTCATAGCAGCAATAACCTTCTTGACTGCATCTTTTCGCTTATCCTGCATGCATGTGGAAAGTTAACCGGATATGCAACTCACAGTAATAAAGTGCATACAATAAGCTTACGATGGATCTACTTAGCTCATTTCCATCAACTAATTTCTCTCTTTCAGACAACAGTTCCTTATATATTGAGGCATCCAAGAAATTTTTTGAATTTAAGACTCACTATGAGTAAAAAAACCCGAAAACAAAGATGTTTCCAAGAAACTTTAAGAATTTCATGCATGATTGGGAGTTGGATATATTTCGGTTTACAAGATATCAATGCTATCCACACATAGATGCTGCAGAGCCTTATGTTTTATAGGCATTGGACCTTCGATACTTTGCATGACAGAAATATACTAATGATACGCAATTTGATCAAAATTAATCCAAATGCATAACTAAATCCAATCAACAGATCGATCCACCCATCAAAATCTCACTCAATAGTCAATACAACCAAATCGAATCTAAAAACATTAACATCTAGTGAAATGGAACCTTAATTGAAACAGATCAATATGAAACCTAAACAAATTGAAGCCCACGTACAAAAGATACTCCATCCTTCCCAAAAGCTAGTCAATTTTTACTTTTCAACAGTTGACTTTATAACTCAAACCGAACTATTGTGTGCCAATTACAGTGTGAAAATTAGTTCATCTCGAGTCTCGACCATTAAAAATCAAACTTGACGATCTTTTTGAGATGAAAACATAAAAGTACTATAACACAATTAATTAAACATAAAACTAAAAATATCCACATCATTATGTAATAAAAAAGTCTACACATATAGGTGAATTTGCTAACACCTTACACTGAGAATTAAGCTCTTCTTAAAATTACACTAATTTATCCAAGTCGAATCTAAAAACAATAGATCCAACCCACAATTAATTAAACAGAACACTAAAAAATTATCATCAATTCATCATCATCCAGTAATAATAAAATGAAGCAATTTTTCTGAATTTGATGGGGCGGGGTTTTTTGAATCAGGTCAAAATGGAGACGAATGTGAGAAGGGTAAAAATGGGAATTTAAGACCTTGTACTGCGAATTGAGCTCTTCTTTGAGCTCAGGGATTTCCCCCTTTTTGGTGGTTGAGAAATACTTTGAATCGTGGCCGCTCATCTCTCCTCCACCGTTGATCGGAGCTGCTGGTAGTGGTGGTGGTGATGAAAGTCGTTGCGATTAGAGAGATGTGAAATCAGATTTGGGGTGGAAATGGGAATATGAGTGAAAATAATGGTTGGATTCGTATTCAAGTTGTGTTGAGATGAGATGAGTTGGAGAAAGTTTTTAGATCGGCTTGATCAAGTTCGGGCGTTGAGGTGAGTTGTTATGTTATACACACCCAAATGGTGTTCCTTACGAGTGAAATGACGATCTAACCCCCTATTTAGAAGTGTAGTGTTTGAGAAAGTTTTAGGCAAGGGCAAAATAATAATTTTACTAATAAAAATATTGTTGAGTGTGTATACTGTGTCCCGTGTGGCCGTGCTGAGGCACATCTGAATTTTACTTTTTCTTTTTTTGTAAATTAACGATGAAAATATTAGTATAATGATGTTATAAATAACAAATACATAATAAATAGTGAGTTATAATAAAATACTTACTAAATCAAAGCTAAGGTCAGACTTCACCATACTATGTAACCATCAATATATTCGAACTAAAATTGCGTCAAGTTTTAATCTTGTTCACTTAATTATTTCATTATCCGAAATATCGCATTTAAGGCTTTTAATTATGAATGCAAATTGATTCCTTAATAAAAGAAAATAGATTACCTTTTTTATAAAAAGGTGATTATTAATGTAATTGAGTTATTCTTGTAACCACTTTAATATAGGGTATATTTCGTATGAGAGTCAAAATTAAATTACGCAAAACCGCGAGGTTGTGAGTACTTAGAACTCTAATTTCTTACCAATTGAGTCATGCCACATAATCAACTTTTCTTTAATAAAGATATTATCAATGATGATTATTATGTGCATTGACAACGTCACAATGTGTGATTTTCGGTATAATAGTTAGGGATGTTGACAATGGTGTTCGTTTTGAGCAAAAAAACCCACCATCTATTTCAAAGGTTCTTAGGGTGGCGATTTACTTTATCGTTTTTATAGCAAATATGATTATTTTATGATCAATACAAGTATAAACAAAAACGTTTTATATTAATTGAATTTCAAAATTAAATTTGAACAAATATCTAAATAATCTAATCCATGTAAGTTTACTAAATTTCTTCTAATATTTGTGCAACCTAGGTACACGTTCATTCCACACCACCATTATTTTTACATATATTCATATTTCCTCTATTATTAGGATTTAGGTTTAAAAAGAATAACTTTTATCATATATTCATATTATACCAACTAATTGTCTACGCACAGTTTTACCTATTTGAAATCATTCATCAAAATTTAAGATAGTTAATGGTTGTGATTTTATCTCATAAAATAGAGAAATTAAATGAACTCGTTTAGTGAGATTGATGGTCACAAGTATGTTACTTGAGAGTTGAGACGATATTGACGTGTAATTGTTTTATAAAACATATCAAAGAATATACTAAATAATTATAATTGTTTAATTATCCTCGTGACTAATTATATATATATGGTAGATAATGAGTAAACCTAAATCGCCTGAATAATTATCATACATTAAACTTAATGAACTAGTCATTGATCTGGTTCGCCTCTATCAATTCCTTCATAGGCTGGATCTATATCTATTCGATTTTTGATCAATTTCATCGATTTAATTTGAAACTATTTCGAATTTTATGCGCCTTTTCAAGTCTTTTTTTATTTATTTTACACTTATCGTGCACCCAAATAATTATGGCAGGTGAAGCTTCGTGGAAGTCAAATCTAACTTGATCCAACACATAATCCTAGTCAGCTCTTCCTAGAAACTCTTCTACTCTAAATTCCAGTCAATTCCAAAACCAATTTTGACATATTCCAAAACGCGTTATATTATTCTCTTCCCCGTTTTTATTTAGGGGTTCCAATTTTTCTCAATTTATTCAATAAATCAGTAAGTGGACAAATTTTTGAGACAAAAGAAGAAGAAATCGCGGAAAATGGCTTCTCAGGAGCATCTGGAGAAGATGCAACAGCGCCAGAACTATCGGAATCTGTGGCACACTGATCTCATGCGCTCTATTCAAGCTGATACTCCATGTATATACATCGTTATTTAATTAATGCCTCTGTCCCAAAAAGATTGTCCAATTTTGACCTTTGATGGTTCAGTTTTTAATTTTTGAACTGAATAGTAGTTCCTTCATGTTACTGTTAGTATGTTATTTTTTATTCATACTATATCAATTTGATGTTTGGAATTCAATGCGTCAATTTTATAAAAATTGTCTAGTTTTGAATGTTGATGGTTGACTTTTTATATTTTCAACTTGATTTTAAAGGAAGATAGTAGTTTTCTGCCTTTTTTTTACTATCAGTGAGCTAATTTTGATTGAAATCAATTTGATGTGTGTGAATTAAGGCCTCAATTCATAAAACTTATATACTTTTGACATTCGATTGTTGAAAAACAAAGTGGATGATCTTTAAATAGAGTTACTTTTGATTTTTACTCAGATTTGCGTTTTCTTTAAATTTTAATTGATCTTTTCCCCTTCTATTCTTGCAGATTGTTGCTTCTCGCTGTGGTGGTAAGAAAGATCTGAACCTTACTCCCTCGTTTTTTGAAAGATTGTCTAGTTTTTAGTTTTGATGGTTGACTTTCCCAATGTTGTGTGAGGGAGTATTTTTTTTATATGTATTTCTTAAGATGAGTTTTTCATGGTTGTGGATTTATTTTCACTTGGTTGACTTAATGTTTTCTGATTATTTCTTTGATCCCATTGAATTGTTTCTTGGCTCCATTTATTTTCCAAGTGATGAGTTCAATCTCACTTTTATAAATTTTTTGTTGGCTCGAAGTTTAAGGCGTATTTGTAATACATGTAGGTTAGACTCTCTGGCTTCGTCAGTTACTTGTGTCAGTTGTGTGTATGGGGGTCTTGCATCTTGTTTATTGGAAGTCAGTTGTCATGAGTATGTAATCTTGTGTGTCAAATTGGCTAGAGCTTAACTAGCTGTAAATCGGTTTCATTTTCTTCAGTTTTCCTATCTAACTTGATTGACATATGGACTTGTATTGGACGATAAACCTTTATGTCAGGAATCATAAGTTATGTACCTACACAACATTGTAAGCTAAAATTAAATGTTAGATCATATCAGAATTTAAACCTAATATGTGGTTGCCCCTTTCTTTCTTTTTGGAATGTTTGGATATGTTGTTTTTGGATTACGATTGTTCCATGTAGAACTAAGGTGTGAACATTGGTCATAGTTCTCTATGTTCACTCATCACCTCATCAAATTAGATTCTATGCAATTGTCACCAAGATGTGAATTCAGCACATTTGCACAATGATGCATGCATCCACCGGGATGCGGGATCTTTCTCAATGCAGTGTTCAACTGTTCTATTACCTGGGATAAGTTCTATTTCGGATTTATGATCATCATACATTCTGTCATAAAGTGCTTTTGAACTGAAGTGAATGACATTCTTTATAGAATAACTTTCAGTGACAACTGCAGTAGATAAAGCCACAGCCCCCTTACTATTAATGATATATCTGTTGCCATGGTAGTCCATCAACACTTTATATGCACCAATATCTTTTTATATATCTACATAACCGAGATATTTCTTCAACTTTTAAAACAGTGGACCATGCGTGTCATATTTGCTTCGGAAGCGAGCTCTGTACAATGATATGTCCAGGTAAGGAAAGCTCCCCCTTTCTGGTGAACTATATTCTTGTTGCTGTTGTAATGTTTTTATTTTTTCATCCGTCATAGGTATGTATGTTGTGCTGGGTATATGCCCTGCAGTGGCAGATGTGGAGAAAGTCGTTGCCCAGAGCTTTGCCTTGCCACTGAGGTATTTTATAGTATATTCTCTCCCCCACTGTGTGGTCCCGCGACGCCACACTATTCCTCCATGGCACCGCCACACGTCGCTATTCACATATATGGTTCCAATTATGCTAAACTTGAGCGACTTAACTGCTATACTGAAGTCTAAATAATGACAACCTTAAGGAAATTGTTGTAGTTATAAGAGTATAGTTCCTCTATTCGACTTTAGATGTTATCCCATAATTCTGATCTCATTTATTGGATCTCTTCTTGGTAGAAAGTTATACCATCCCGCTGATTCTTTTTTTTATTATCTCTTACTGCCTCCATCCTTACATGTTTGGGATACTTCTATTTTAAAGAAATCTCTAAATTGGTTCTCATTTAGTTTTGAAATGTGGAGGGAAATTTTAGTTTGTGAGTTGAGTTGCATTTAAATTTTCCTAAATCTTTGTGTCAAATGAAATGTCCCTATAAAAAAAGGATGGACTGAGTACTTTATTTTGCCCTCAAAATATGGTCAGCTTAAGTAGTTCCTTGACTACTTTGAGTTAATTGCATTTAAGATTTATTATTGCAAGTTTCGGTCTGGGTAATGTGATAGCTCACTTTACTTCCCAAATGAAAATAAAAGCCGTTAATCTTTCCGTCCCAAGTTTCTTGGTGGGTTTCCATAAATTTTTAGATAATTTCTGTCACATCCATACTTTTTCTCTCTATTTCCTATCTCACATGTAGGATTTACTTTGTGATGTCTTAAAAAGAAAATATTGGATGTACGGAGTATGTTATAAGATGTACATATTCTTTTAGTACATTTATGGTGATATTATAGGTTTTAGTGTGGTATTAGCGCTCACGATTGATCCTGATAAAAATTGTTCCCTTCTGCACCTTCAGGTTTTCCTCTGTTTTGGAAATTCAGTTGCCTCTACCCGTTTTTTGTTGCAAGACGAGTTCAACATACAAACAACTCAATGTGACAACTGCATCATTGTACTTTCTCCTCCCTTTTGCTCGAGTGCTCCTCTGACGTGTTGTTTATTCGCCTGTTTGGTTGGCCCATAACCTTTTTTAAAGTTGTAAATTTTTTAATTTAAACATTATTTCCTTTAGGGATTCATGTTTTGTCTCCAACAAGTTGCTTGCATATTTTCTATCGTTGCGTGTATTGTTGGAAGTGATGAGTTACAACAGGCTTCTCAAATCCTCAATTGCTTAGCTGATATGGTCTATTGCTCGTAAGACTTCCTCTTCTTCTTTCTATTCAGCAATTTCTTGGGGTTATTTTGTCCTTCTGGTTTAACTTGTAATTTTTTTTTGCCAGGGTTTGTGCCTGTATGCAGGTAAGCATGGAGCCTGTGAATACATTTTCTAGTATTTAAATTTCTTATACTTACGTTAACTGATTGTTACTTCTTAACGAGTGGTGCTTAGACACAACACAAGGTTGAGATGGATAAACGTGACGGTAAATTTGGGCCACAACCTGCTATGGCAGTTCCGCAAATTCAGCAGATGTCTCGCTTTGATCAGCCGTATCCACCACCAGTAGGACAGGCTCCTGTGTATAGCCAGGCTCCTGTATATGGTCAACCTCCTCCTGTATATGGACAACCTCCTCCTTCATATGGCCAACCTTACAGCCATCCCCCTCCTCAAGCTCATGGATATCCTGCACCTAATTATCCACCTTCCAATTACCCTCCTGCTGGTTACCCTCCTCCTGGCTACCACAAGTAATCTTTTGGGAAATGCTTGTGTTATTCCTGAAAAAAATCATTGTGTGTCCTCCTGCAGACCTGCCTATTCTGTTTACAATTCTAGTACATTTTGTCAGTTAAGCATGTTTCTAATGTTTATGTTTGCCAAATTCATTGGAGTTCGCCAGTTACATCGGAGTAAATGTTGTCCTGAACTCGATTTTTGGGTGTTCCGTCACTCAAGATTTCCTTTGATAATTGATATCTGCTTATGACATATATGTATTGACTGATAGACGTGGATTGCCTTGCTTTGATGTACTTCTTAATATGTTCGGCTAATAAATAGTTCATTTGTTTGAATGGGGAAATAGGAAATCATACCTAATGTTTTTATACTGTAAGGGGAAAGTTTCTGCCAGGGTTGAGCTCCCATCTGGATCGATACATAGCTCGTTCTGAATGTGTTTGCAGCTTTTATCAGCTAGGCTTGATTAGCCCTTTCGGCTCTTCCCTACATATTTTGTATGAAAATACTTGGCGAAGTTGACGAGTCCAAGCCTGAGCCAAGCCTATTGGCCTGAATGACCCTTCAATCTAGTCTAGGTTTAGATGGGTGGAGAGTATTTTGTTTTGGCAAACAAATAGTAGCCAGTATATTAGGGTACGGGGATAGTATAAATTTACAATCGAAGTTTTGAATTGAAATTAAAAAAACTATAATAAAGCTAAATTGAAGGGACCATAGGAGTAACTATATATGGATATCATAATTTACAATCACCAAAAATGTATGATTGAACACTTGGTAGAGTACAATTATGTACAGTATGTTGTTGGGTTGTTGCCACTAGAAGTGATATTCGAACTAGATTTGACCCCCTCTTCTAGTCTTCTCCCTTTTTCCCTACACCTAGGGGCTAAAGGGAGGACCATCATATATAGTGCATTTGCAAACTTACAAATGGCAAAATATTACCATAGTCCATTCGCATAGCTTCTTTGGACTTAGACAAGTGTATTGCGGCTAGTGTTCACTTCTCAACCCCTACATATGCCCTATTCTTCTAGTCCTATATTGACATGTGTAGATCCACGACCTTAGTGATGGTGGTAGGGTTAACTGCTCGATTTTTACTACCAATACTTCATTTGGGGAGTCTATCACTAAGCGAGTACGGTTTCGTATGTACATTAAAAGTAAGGATTGAGAACGAGAAAGAGAGACCATATGATTTCGGAAAATTATAAAGCAAAATTTGTATGTTAAGCAATAATGAAAGTATATTCTTTCCCTATAGCTTTCGTAGCTGTTTATTACTACTACAGTGTACAGTATTAGAGGATGTGTTATATTTTCGTGATTGTAATTTGATGTAAAAGACAAGGTGAGATGGGGAAGCAAGATCCGACTTAATCGCTAATGCACAGAGAATGCAAACTGGATTCACTATATATATACAACCTTCAACTGTTGTTATCTTTTCCTTCCATCATTTATCATCACTTATACTAACTCTCATCATTTCATCAATTTAGTTGTCTCACATCTCAATTTACTCATGGATTTTATGATGTGGCGGGGAGCTAAGACGATTATAATGGAAAGTTTTACTTTTATTGCTCTTATTAGTTCCACGTTTCACATTTAATATCGGTAGCGAACACATGTTTCATGCGTTTAATATTATTTTTTCTAAAAAACAATCTTAACGCATGTTTCATGTGTCTGGTAATTGTTGCCGTGGAAATATGCACACCTGATGTAGCATAAGCATTAAGAAAGCCTGAATTTTCTTTGCTTGGGAGGGGATGGAGTTCTGAGAAGAAGGTTTATTTTTTGAACTTTAATTTTTAGATAAAAGATTTAAAAAATTAAAAAATCCAATTTTTTTTATATCTATGTTCACTAAAGGTTTCTCGTTATACTTATATTCAAAAGTTATCCTTACGTTTAAAGGGATGAATTGAATACATAATTAATTTGAGGGACAAATTGATGATCGTTAGTTCTAAATAGTTATATTATTGTTGTAAATTAACTAATTTTTGAAGTGAAAAATGTTGTATATACGTTGTAAATTGATTACTTCAGGAACATAATGCAACATTTGTCACTTAAAGAGACTATATTCCATCACTAATATGTGCTACATATAGAAATTAGTTTGCAATAATGTAATTATCTAAGATTATTAATTATTATTTGAGTTAAATCGACAATTATTTTTAGTGAAATACAACAAATTAAAAAACCTCACATATATCTTGCCTTATGAAATAAATGAATATACCAGTAGTACAAAATTTTGTCTCATTCCTTCCTAATCCTACAATCTACAACAACTAAAGAGACCAAAAGCGACAGAACAACAACTTATTTTGAATTAAGTCCTTGAATTATGTATTAAACTAACCTGGTATTCTTTCACATTAGCATGCATGAAAACCAAGTTGTCACTCATATATATAATATATATATATACTTCAAATTTATTTAAGAGTTACAACTCACATATATAAAGTGATTTTATGCAAAACTACAAGGAAAATACATCATATACATATATATAACCTATGCTTTAAGAGCATATTTTAGAAAAACCGATACATATATATACTTCCAATAGTTCGAACACACATTTGGAATAACAATATGAACTTACAAGTTAAAAATAGTGCAAGTCATAAGATCTCTAAATTATAACCTTAGGATGAAAATTTCAATCGTGAAACCAGGCCAATTTAATGGTGTAATACGCACTTAATAAACACCATGCTTAAGGAATTGTTTATTAAGCACGAAACTCATCATACATACCTCATACATAATCTCTAAAACTAATTAAAAGAGGTAGGAAATGAAAAATGGAAGCACTAAAAAGGCGAAGTAATTGCAGAATAGTCCTCATAATAATCAGAAATCCCAGAAGCCACCCACAAGTTATCATTAAAACTATCCTGCAAATCCTCGGGAACAAATGGTGCTCTACAAAGAGGACATGTCTTGTGATCATGAAACAGCCAACGATCCAGACAGCAACTATGAAAAACATGGCTACAGTTGATCAATGTCCGAACATCGTCGTTTGAATCAAACTCATACAAGCAGACTGTGCAAGTCTCCGGTGGATCAATCAAAGTGGAGAATTTCAGGACGGGAAGCATTTCTCGGATCAAGATTGATCCGACCGAGGGACGATGCTCTAAAGAGGGTTCTTGATGGGTTGATATTTGAGGGTCGAGGAAGTCCCCTAGTCCAAGAAAGTTGAGAAAAAAGTTGATGAATGTTCTCCAAAAAGAGAGGAAGGTTAGAACATGTAGTAAGAGTTTTGGCAAGAAAAGATCAGTGTAACCTATTGGAAATCCCATTTTGTGAAAAGGGTGTGAAAGGGGGGTGAGGAGGGGGGCGGGGTGATGAGAAGAAGAGGGCTATTATTATGATTATATAGGAGGTGAGGTAGAAGTGTAGAAGAGAGTGGAAAATGGCAAACAGTTGTTGGAGTTGGAGGTTGACAATGGCACAGTGTTTGTGGAGATGGAATTTCTTATGTATCCCTAGTTTTTCTTGATGCATCATTATTCTTTCATCCATCATACTTCTACATATTCCTCAATCCGGTTTCGGTGCATCAATATTTTCATGCATCAGGTTGATCAATGTATCTATTTAAAGGCTTTAAGTGGGTACTGTATCCATTTAAAACTTCATCACTGGTACAAGAAACAATATCAATATAACTTATACTCAAGTTATACTATAACAATGGTACAGTACCATAATATTTACCAACCCAAAATAAAATTAGTAAATATATTGTGATTTGCAAATTGACCCACATATGTATAGATAATTGTAACGTGGCCCTTAATTATATAGATAATTGCAGTGTGACGACCCTTAATTTATGAGATATTATGCCCCGACCCCATTGATGAACCTGATGCATGAAAGTATTGATGCACCCAATCTTTTCACATATTCCTTCATTAAATTTTGGACCAATCTGCGGCTGTTGGCCAATATCGTGAATCGAGTTACAACTTTAGTACCTTTAAGAATCAAATGGCAACTTGAACTCACTTTCAAGAACTATTTCAACAATTTGCTCAATTTTCAATATATGACAAAATTTCTCTGCCCATTTTTTCTTCTTGAACTTCTTGGCTTGTCATTATAATACCTCGAAAAGTAGAAAAAATTACGATTCTCATCTAGCCTAAACTTATTATAAGAATTTGTTTATGGTTAGAAACAGGCTTGCTTATTAGCAAGGAGATAGGCTGAGTGCTATCCTTATGCCTCCGGTAATCAAAACAATTAGACGTCGAATCTAACTGCAAAGGAGTAATATTAGAAAATCAGTTGTGTATATAATATTGCAATTTGAATTGATGCGTAAACAAAATACGTACCTATAGCTATATTATTGATTATTATTAGAGATGTCACATACGTGGATAAGTTGTTGTTGTAACTTGTAGATCGATATATTATATACTCCATAAAATAAGTGTTGTCGTATGTATTGAATTACTACGAGTGATGATAACAACGTTACAACAAATGGTAATTTAATTTATGTACGTTGGTTAAATTTTAATTGGGAGAAAGTTGTTGACTGAGCATACAGTTGAGAGTTTCGTACGTAAGAAAATAAGAATAATGCTCTGTCACATAAATTTGGTGGAGGTGTTTAATTTAAACATTATTGTATTAATTAATTAATAACAATTTATGGAGCATTCATCATGTTAAGAAATAACGTAACAATTTGATATATATGTTTGCACGCATATATATTTCAACAAAATTAATCAAGAAATGAAACATTATTATTCGTCGTATATATATAGCTACACAATAGTGTACTTATGTGCAATAATAATCTCACATTGCATATATGTAATAAAAGTTAAATGTCCAAACATGCGAAAACTGTACGTATTTTGAACCAACTCGATCAACGTTGGCCCTTGTTTCTTAAACATTATACATTTATCTTAATTGATTAAATTTTAACATTTATTACTAATAATAATAATTTCTATATTGGGGAGAACCCTGGCCAACCAACCTAAGAACGTGGAGGGGGGGAGGGGGAGGGGGAGATGAAATAAAGGTCTGGTTAAGTGGTGAAGGTGTGGCATCAAATAAACCAAAATGGATGGCCAATTGTGAGCTGCCCTTTGATCTTAAGCTTCCACCGATTTTAGAGCTTGAGGTAAATTTTCAAAGTGTCTTGAAAATCCAAGACATTTTGGTCCTACTTATTACCACACATTACAAAAAATAAATAGGCCATATTTATCACAAATTAAAGCTTTATTTTAAGATTGTATGTATCCTTCATCTCACAAGATACCGACTCATCAATCGTGTATTCATATCCAAGTTTGACGTTGTGATATTGATACTAAATCAAATATCAATCACTAAATTTTCTTTTCATTAACATAAATTGTTTTATTTTAGATATGCTTATTATCTATATTATTTTATCAGCTTTAGAAATTTAGATATGCTTATTATTATTCGTTTGCTTTTTCGAGTTAGTATTTCTAATGTGAATGCCTCTTATATATAGATACTCGTAGTCTCGTACAATTGTGTAACCTGCGTGCATGCACACATAAAGCACTTCCAAGTTTTTCGAGTTTTATAATCATTAATATTTTATTAGTAGGATGATTATATCATGTCATGATCTTTTATATTCCTAGTAAATTGATTAAGCCAACGTGTTATAATTATTAGCGTATCATTTTTATATAGATTTACTTGGCTACTTATATAAATGATACGTTCATTTAAGGCGCCCCGTTTGTCTAGTCCATCGCCCAACAGAGGAGGTGAATCCAGGATGTGCCTCTAGCGGCTCGGTACTCCACCTCAAGAGTGCCAAGAGAGGTTGGGTAACCACCCACAAGCAGATCCTCCCTTAAACAAAGAGTTACTCATGCACCTGCCGTGGATCGAGCCCACACACTTATGGAGAAGCATACTCTTATAATAAAGCCCCTTACCATTTGAGCTATGCCTCGTGAGCCTCGGCTACTTATATATCTTACATAAACATGGAGTAGTTTTTCAATCTAACAATTTTAAATATCATTTAATTTCTAGCTTGTTCATTATCTTTGTAGAGTTGGAAATAACTAATACTCCATATTTAAATATGATGAGTGCTTAAAAGTTCATATGGTTCCATGTCAAATAATGAAGTATTAGATCATTGTAGATTAATGCTAATTTATTACTCTCTTTAATTCTAATTGATTGATATGTTTTGACTTTTTAGGTCAATCTTTGAAAATTTTGACCATGAATTTTCATTAGTCGATAAAATATGTTAAAAAATGCACATGAGACCTTGTTAGTTTCGTTTTAATATGAATTTTGAAATATCAATCTTTTACAATTTTTCGCATATAAAATTAAAAATATTTACGCTTTAAGTCGTGTCTCACTAATCATAGAAAAACAAATAACTATATCATTTAGGAATATGTGTTTTACGAGTATATGTATATAGTAGTACATAAAAGAAAAATGAGTTGTTTTATAGATATAATATTCTCTCCGTCTCTAAATGATTGACACACCTTGACTTTTCATGGTCAACAAAATACAATTTAGAATGTAGACATCTATTATTCTACATGTGAAAAAATTATAAAACGTTGATATTTCAAACATATATATTGAAAGAAATCTAACAAGATCTCATACTATATTATTTCTTATCATTCAATGAGAATTCATGGTCAATTTTTTAAAAATTTGACCAACAAAAATTCAAATGTGATAATTTTGTAAGGACGGAAAGAGTAGATAGGTTCATCTATCAATTCCAATCATCCTAATTTATCATTGAGAAAATTACTATAATAATAACATTCACCTATAGTATGATCATTATTTTACTTGTAAACTATAATAGTCTCCTCAATGGCAATTGATTTCATTTAGTTACTTTAAAATTTTGGGTTTGATTAATAATACTCAATTTCTTAAAAATGAGAGTTGATTTTATGTCATTTCCTCGAAGAAGATGGAAATGAAGCAAGCGAAAGTGTGGGACACTAGTCATGTGGGATGTTGGGGTTTTTGTACGACTAACTTGTCATATTGAGAAATCAATGTTTTAGTCCTTTTGTTTATCCTTTTTTTCTGTAGTAATGTTATTATTGGGACACATTATTTAATTTATAACACGTTTGCTAATAGGCCTCTCACATAATTAAGGGATGGAGACACATACAACTTGCTTAAGAAAAAATTAATGTTAAGTGTTAATAGAGAGGTTTACCCAGGAATGAAGAATAATTGCTGATTATTAGTCATCATGACTCGAGCGGGTTCAAAAAATCAACCATAATTATTATGGTATTTTTTTCAAAATCAAACTTTGTTGTTCAACGTTTTCAGTAGCCATCTTTTACAATCTAGCTCCTAATGGCTTTATTTTAAATCTAATACTGCCTCCATCCTAAATGGTTAAAATATTTTTATTTTTCGTGATCAACAAAGCATAATTTAAAATATAAATATCTTTTATTCTGTATGTGAGTAAATTATAATATAAAAAGTTGGTATGTCAAAAGTATATACTCCCTCCATCCCTAATTGTTAGACCTATTTACTTTTTCACGGTCTTCGAGACACGAATTAAAAAGTAAATATTTTTAAATTTACATATGTAAAAAATATAAAAACTTGATATTTCAATAATATATATTGAGACGAATATAACAAGACCCAATATGACTATATTACTTCTTATCGGTTAATAAAAATTTACGGTCAAAACTTTCGAAGTTTGACCCAAAAAGTCAAAATGGGTCTATTAAAAAGGGATGGAGGGAGTATTTAGATAAATCTAACAAGATCTCATATGCCTATATTATTTCTTACCGTCTAATAAGAATGCATGATTAAATCTTTTAAAATTTGACTACAAAAAAATTAAAATGTAACAATCATTTTAAAACGGAAGGAGTAGTATTTTATTGCTTTATTAAAAGGCTACCTAATAATTCATACATATTTGCAAAGGACGATCTACTTATTCTAAAAAGGCTAATATTATAATTGGAGCGAGTTGTCTGTATTCAAAATAATGTGTTTGAAATACAATATCATACCTACTAATTAAGAAATATAGTTATGTATTCAAATGATTCTAAAATAATTTCCATCAAATAATTTTATTACTTTAAATCTTGATGAATACCAAAAAATGAAAAAATGTAACAATGTTTGCTAGCAATGATGTACAATTAAAGAGGAATAATGTCTTTCAAATGTATATAAAGAAAATTTGGTCTGGTTATATCATTTATAAAAAATAAAAATAAAAAGCAACATAATACGTACATTACGAGAGTGTTTTTAAAGTTATTTTCCGAATCTAATAGCCTTATCTTAACTACCCAAATGGTGATTAGATGAGAATAAAGATGATTGAAATTGAAGATGTGACGTTTTATAATAAATAAAGCACACTTAACATTATTCAAACTAAGTGACTTTCGGTGTACTTATGGAAGACCTAATAATCTAACATCTTTTGATTGACAAGAGTCAAGAACCACTAATGTTGTTGAATTTGGTAAAATAGCATTCATGGACTTAGTGAATTACTCAATTGTACCTACGGCTACGTGCATGCACAATTGTTATTATCTAAAGTAGGATTTATTGAAATGAGACATTTACGATGTGTTAATATATGTCTAAATGTGTCGAACCATACCAAATCGTTAGAAGTTTGATTCAAATCGATTATGTAATTATAGTGTAAATCAAACATTTGACTCGAAAATGAACGAGCCTAACATTAGTGTTTGGGTCAGTTTGCACTACTTAAAGTCAATATTTGAGGACATAATTAAGACATTATACTGATCTAATCAATAAATGTGGAATTGAACACTTGAATATATATTGATATAATTCTAATAGGATTGAGAAACTGTATTATTTTGTCCATAAATGTTGTGTTATTGTGATTGAGGAAAAAGTATTTGTTGAAGCTGAGAATAGCAATGTTTTCAAACACAAGACGAAGAACTGAACAAGGCTTTAAGTAGATGTGTGGTCTGTAGAAGTACCCACTTCACCGAAAAACTCCACTAGGCCTATGGGCTCTAGCTAGACGTGTTAAGTTAATCGGGCCGGAAGAGTTCAACCGCTAAAGCAAACCTGGGCTCCTGTCCTACTCGAACTTACTTATAAAGGGCCTTTACTGGGCATTTGACGGCCACGTTAAGTCTAACAAGATTACAAGAGTCCCTTTGTACACAGTCTAGAATGAGAGAGTCGTATGTGTGATTTATACATCTCGAATAATGGATTTGGATCGACTCGTAAATCAAATTGATACTACCTCTACTTGTCGCCGTAGAGGTTAATTCGATATAGTCAAGCAACGAGCATTTATCATAAACTTACCTACTCCACCAATGAGGAGTCGAGGACATCCTTACCGCTATTTTATCATTAAACTAGTTAACTGTAACGCGAACAATTGAGCAAAACCAAAAAATAAAATAAAAAACTAAAAGAATGAGTCGATGAACGTGTAAATTGCAATTTAGGTACGTGACCCCAAAACTGCGATTTCCTCTATAGACTTCTCCTCCAAAACTCCCCCTCTTCGATCTCTCTCCCAGGTGAGTACACAAATATCATTATTTATCTAATTAATTATACTCAACTATTTCATCAATTGTTTTGTTTTGTCTCAATTTGTTTATGTATTATCTTTTAGTATGAAAAAGTTCCTTTTTTTGTTTGAGCTAAATAATTGACCAATTAATTTGGATTTAATCTTTATACTGTTTGATTTTGCTAGTAATTAAACCCCTTTTTTGTTATCTTGATGATTTACATTCAGGAATAGGAGCAGTTTGATTTATTTGGAAAAAGGGATATGGACTTAGTATCAAAGTATCAGGTGGGTATTGCTCAATATTTGTCCCATAATGATTGTCCAGTTTGATTTCCAATGGTCTATCTGTTTGGGTTGGACTGTGAAGGGAGTAATCTTTTAGTTGATTTATTTATATCTATTAGTGTATAAATTTGACTTTTTGGGACCTTCAATACTGGAAGAAAATGTGGGTAACTGAAGAGGAAAACTTGTGATTGCAGGGGGCAATTAAGAGTGTATTTGGGAATGAAAACTCGGGTTCAAGTGAAGATAGGTAAAAAGCTGTATTTTCTTGTTTTGCATGTGTTTTTACCTTAAAGATCAAAGCTTTACCAGAATTTGATTCCTTTAGTTATATTACTGAAATCCTCGAGATGCTGATTTTATGCTGTTTATAAGAATGATGAACAATGAGTATGTGGTCTTTAGATATTGATGTTAAAACAAGAACGAAAATTGACCTATGCTTAGGAGGACTAACCATACTTTGAGATCTCGGTTCCATCCGCTACAACATAAGCAATGGGGTGGATTTCATCATTTTACTAAAATAAATAATAGAAGATAGTTATTAGGATCTCCTCGAGTCTTGAGAGAATTGGAATGTGTGGACATCCTATAGATTCCAAAGATCAGCAGTGAACTCCATGATCAAAGTATCAAAGGCATATCTAGTGTGATTATTGGTGTTATCCAGATAAGTTTGCTGGGATGAAGAGCTGCATATATGGAATATAGTATTACTTTGATAGTATGAGATTTACTTTGTGTACAACTCATCTGCTCATATTAAAGACTATTTAATTATATTGTACCAGTTGTTTACCTCTCTGATTTTCCATATCATATATTTGTTGATTTATCTGGATTCAATGTTCTTATGCCCGTTACTTATCTTTATGTGAGTAGTTATGTGGAGCGCTTATTGGACCGTATAAGTAATGGTAAATTAGCAGAGGATAGAAGGACTGCCATGATTGAACTCCAATCTGTTGTTGCTGAAAGTCGTGCATCCCAGTTAGCTTTTGGGGCGATGGGTATCTAGCTTCTTTTAGTTTTACCACTATTTCTATTTCATTACTAACGCTCCCATAAACTGTATAAAGAATGAAAAAAGCCTGACTTCTGTAATAATTTTCTTCTCTATCAGGCTTTCCTGTGCTCTTGGGTGTCTTAAAGGAAGAACGTGATGATGTTGAAATGGTTTGTGGACTTATTTTTCGCCAGTTTCCATGTCTATTAAACTTCCCATGTAAAGATGCTTACATTTGAGTAGTTGATGATATATCTTCTGAATTGCTGAAAGGGGGAACAATGGCATTATCATTACTAATTCTCTTATCATTGTTGTGCGACCAAATAAAATATACTAAAACTTATTCTTAAAGTTGTATCCCTGACGTCTGCAGAAATAATATTGTGTGTGTGTATTGTGGAGCAGAAATAATATTTACCCGTTTCAGCTAATGACTTTTAATAGATCCTTTGTTTCACAACTGTATAGACCTTTCTTTACTATGCAGCCTATTCTTATGAACGCAACATGTTTATTAAGCTGATCTTTAATTCACTGTTGGTTGTTGAAGGTTCGGAGTTCACTTGAAACGTTAGTGAGTGCAATAACTCCAATTGGTCATGCAAAAGGGCCAAATGAAGTTCAACCAAATTTGATGAATTGCGACCTGCTTTCAAGAGAAGTAGACAATATAGCTCTTCTTTTGAGCTTGTTGGTAAGAACTACATCTTAATTTTAAATTTTAGTTTCCTTGATTTTCCTATTTTCAAAATTTCCTAACTATACAGGAGGAGGAAGATTTTTATGTACGCTATTATACACTTCAACTCTTGACAGCCCTTTCGACAAATGCTCCAAATAGGTACATACATAAGTGGCAATGAGGCCTTGTTATTATTATTTATAAAGTTGTTTTACATACATAAGTAGCAACTCCTGATGTTATTTCCAGGTTACAGGAAGCTATCTTAACTATTCCTCGTGGTATTACGAGGCTTATGGATATGCTTATGGATCGTGAGGTATAAATTGATTAGTTTATTGTATATATTCCATTGTAAAAAATTGTTCGTTTTAGCTTCTTCCTTCAATTATTATTCTTAATGTGAGTTCTACATGTTAAAGGTTATACGCAATGAGGCATTGTTACTTCTCACTTTCTTGACTCGTGAGGCGGAGGTGAGATTTTCAAATATCTTTTCATATGTTTTAAGTTAAGCAAATACTTTGTTGTGATAGTTACCTGTATTTTATAAATTTATATGCGTGATGCATGATCTTCAGGAAATTCAAAAGATTGTGGTATTTGAAGGTGCTTTTGAGAAGATTTTCAGTATTATTAAAGAAGAGGGAGGCTCAGAAGGTGGTGTGCTGGTGCAGGTTAGTAGGAAGGCCTGGTTCGTTCTGTCGCCCATTCCCCACTTTCATTTATAATTAAATGACATGGGGTTATGTTATGAATGATAACTTTATATATTTACGATATTTGGAAATCTATTTTCAATGAATGTAACCTATAGCTCATGTTTAATTGAGCCTATATTTCGCCAATATGGCTTATCCAAGACATTCCTACTTATTGTTATGATCCTATAAGTAGATCATTGATATACACATTGTGAGACATTTCAATCATGTAACCAAGCTAGGGAAGTGCAAGATGACATACTACTGTGACTTTGGTGTTAGTTTGCAATATAGTTCACATCTAATGACAAAACAAACTATAGGGAAAACCATCCACAATACCGAGAAATTTTTGTTGACGATGAACAACTTTACACAGAATCTAAGAACATTATTCAAGTAACAAAGCTCGAATTTTTTCGTTTACTTCTTATACCCTGAATGTATAAGATTGATGTACAAACAAAGAGACACATTTTCATGATTTTGACTCTTTATGAAAATAGTCAATGCAGCAGCATTTGTTATAAGATCTTCCAAAAGTGCCCTATTTTGCAGTACTTCCAATTTGCTGAGCTATTATTGTTACTGCCATTCTAAGGTGAAATGCTGCAGTATGCAGCTACATGTTCTAACGATTACCCTTAATTTATAACAACAAAGTAAGGTGTTAGATGTGCAGACATACACCTGCACCCTTTTCTGGCTCATGAAGTTCTGGAAATTTTCAAGTCGGGAAGTTTAAGGACTTGCATCAGTTGATGGCAATTTAGATTGTTCCAATCGAACTCTTGTCTCTTTCACATAGTTTTAGATGCCAAGAGTGGGGTGCATGGATTGCTTAGAGGAATGCACTGATAAAAAGTTGCATATTAAACACATATAAGTATATATATATATATCCTGCATTTGCATTAAAGACTCTTATGTGACCCAGTTTGTTCCCTCAAGAAGTTAGTTCTTGCATCTCTTGTTCCGACTCATCTCATTAGTTAAGTTTTTGCACCTTATGTTCCGACTCATCTCACTAAAAGTGGGGCATACCTTACATGGCTTTCTGATTAGAACCTCCTGCCTGCTCTGCTCACTAAGTAATGATTGGATCTTCATGGATGTATAAAAGTATTCTGAATCGAATCTGAAAGGCACATTTGATATAGCACCACAGTAATGAAAGGAGCAATGGCAGGCTTATACCACTATCTAATTCCTTCTGTTAATTGATGTCCGACCGCCAGTCTTATATATTCAATTACGTTTTTATCTTGAAGGGTTTGACAGTACATTTTTTCTTATTGGGCATGGCAGGATTGTCTTGAGCTGTTGAACAACCTTCTCCGAAATATTGCCTCAAATCAGGTTTTTTACTTGCCTAACGCTTCAGACATCAATTGGCCCCAGTACAACTTTTCATTTTATTGAATGGTTGAATATGGATAGGTGTTGCTCAGAGAGACAATAGGCTTTGAACCTTTGGTGTCAATTTTGAAGCTAAGAGGCGTTTCATATAAATTTACTCAACAAAAGGTTACGTCAATTGCCTTATTCTCGTTTCTTTTTGTACCTGCAAGTTCATATCTTCACTTAAAAGCTGTGCCACCTATCCCTGATTGAAGTTCTTTCTCCCTGTCCATACTCCTTAATGCCAGTAGACTGTAAATCTACTAGGTGTTTTGGAAACCATCAATCTGCTCTTAGCAGGAGGTTCAGAATCTGATCCTGCCAGAGAAACAAATCGGCTGACAAATAAAACTAGCCTAGTTCAGGTATGTTCTTTAATACTTCCAAAATTTCTAATGTTATGTTGAAAAGTATTTCAATCTCTGAACTTATGATTGTTCAGAAAAGGGTGCTAGACAATTTATTGATGCTGGGAGTAGAAAGCCAATGGGCCCCTGTTTCTTTGCGTTGTGCTGTAAGTTTACCGACTCAATAGTTTTCCATTGCCTGTTCGCCCATCCTTTGTCACTTCTATGTATGTCAATTAAACAAACAGTGAACCTCATACATGGGTTGAAAACTTCATTTAATTCCAATTTCAGGCTCTTCGGTGCATTGGTGTTCTAGTTGCTGGCCATTCTCAGAATCAAGGAATCCTTCAAAGTAAAAAGCTTGGTGAGGAGCCACGTATGGAGCCTGCTTTAAATTCATTTCTTCGCATTATTTTGCGCACATCCAGCGTGCAAGAGTTTGTAGCAGCAGATTTTGTTTTTAAGAGCTTTTGCGAGGTTTGAATTATTCATTGGGAGGCTTTATTTGGTGCATGCACCTTCTGTACATGACCTATACGTGTTTCACTTGATTTATTTAGAAAAACCCTGAAGGCCAAACAATGCTAGCATCCACTTTAATTCCTCAACCACAAGCGATGACTCATGCTCCTCTCGAGGATGATGTTAACATGTCTTTTGGCAGGCAGGCCTCTTAACCTGTATATCTTATTATCTCATATTTTTTTATGAAGAAGTGTGTAATCAAGCGTATTGTTATCACACATCTTTTTGACAGGCTCTTTTTTCTTTCTATGAATTTGACTAAATTGTATAGTCTGATAAGTTGCAAATCTTATTTGGCAGTATGTTATTACACGGGCTGACATTGGGAGAAAGCGATGGAGATCTTGAGGTAATCTGGCCCATTCTTCGTGCTATTATTTCTAATACTAATACAATAATCTGTTCTATTGGCCTCCATTGGGAAACTTAAAGTTGGTTTCTCTATGCAAGTCAAACTTCACTCATGCTGACAAGTATAAAGGAGAAGAGTCTCAAATTTTATGGAGATAGACATTATATCTTTACTTACCATGCTGTCGATGATTTTTGTGTCTCCCTCTTATCTATCTCATTCTAATGTCTGCTTAGATAAGCTACTAATCGGTATCTTATTGGTGCAGACATGTTGCAGAGCAGCTAGTGTTCTTTCTCATGTTTTAAAGGATAATATTCAGTGCAAGGAAAGAGTATGTGAATTCTTGGTCACCTTCGTGCGTACTTTTTAACAGTTACAAAGTATTATTAGATCGGACTTTAAGAGTACCTGTGGTCACCTTTATGCATACTTTTTAACAGTTAGAATTTATTATTAGATCAGACTTTAAGAGTACCTGTCCTGATGTTTGTTCCATAACTGTCTTGCTTTCTTTTTATTGGCTTGAATACGTAGTTCTGTTGCAGGTTGTGAAAATTGAAATTGAAGCTCCAAAGGCTTCATTAGAAGGTTCAGAGCCTTTGATGCATCGTATGGTGAAGTACCTAGCTCTTGCCTCTTCCAAAAAAGATAAAGATGAAAAATCGCACACTTCTGAGAATACATACGTTCAGCCAATTATTTTAAAATTATTGGTGATATGGCTGGCTAATTGTTCAAGTGCTGTGGACTGCTTCCTTGGTTCACGACCTCATCTGACATATCTGCTTGAGTTGGTCTCAAATCCAACAGTGACAGCTAACGTCAGGGGATTGGCAGCAGTTCTCTTGGGAGAATGTGTAATATATAATAAAAATATTGAAAATGGTAGAGATGCATTTAGTATAGCTGATGCCATTAGCCAAAAAGTTGGACTTACCTCTTATTTCCTGAAATTTGAAGAAATGCAAAAAAGTTTTCTGTTTGCATCTGCGAAGCCATCTCTTGGTCACAAGCCTTTGAATAGATCTACAGCTGCTAGTATGGCAGAAATTGAAGACGTTGATGAAACTGAGGCAAAGGACCAGAGGAGTGAGGAGGATCATCCAGTGCTTTCATCTACTTTGGATTCTCAGTTTGTTTACTTTGTTAAAGATTTGGAGGCGGAGATTAGGGAAAAAACTATAGACCTATATAGTCGACCAAAGAACCAGGTTGCTGTAGTCCCTGCAAACTTGGAGAAGAACAGTGGGGAAAGTGATGGCCAGTATATCAAACGACTCAAGGCATTTGTGGAGAAGCAGTGTCTTGAGATACAGGTATTTGGAATAGATACATGAACTTGCTTTTTCTCTATTAGGTTTGACCCTTTACATGAACTGGGCCGTCACATCCATAGCGCTGTCTCTATTGCTGTCTTCTATATCTTCTTCTCACGGTTTCTCTCTTTGTTCTTGGTAACAGGATCTCTTACACCGCAATGCAATTATGGCTGAAGATGTTGCAAAGACAGGCGGGAGTGGTTCTTCCCAGCTCGAACGCAGAGGTAGTGTGGGCTCAGACAGAGTACAATTGGACACACTCCGGAGAGACCTTCAAGAAGCTACTCAACGTCTAGAGAATATGAAGAAAGAGAAGGCCAAAATTGAGTCCGAGGCAACTAAGATGGAATCTGATCTCAAAAGTTTGTCTGATGCATACAATAGCCTAGAACAGGCTAATTTCCAATTAGAAAAGGAAGTGAAGCTTCTAAAATCGGGTGGTGCAACAGCTGCTCCAGATATCGAGGCAATAAAGGCAGAAGCAAGAGAGGAAGCTCAGAAAGACAGTGAAGCAGAGTTGAATGATTTGTTAGTCTGCCTTGGTCAAGAACAGAGCAGGGTCGAGAAGCTTAGCGAGAGGCTATTAGAATTGGGAGAAGATGTAGACAAGTTGCTAGAAGGCATTGGAGATGATGCTGGACTTCCTGAAGACGATCTTGACGATGAAGAGGAAGACTAATCTCAGCCTTTTCTATTTTCCTTTGATATCTGTGAGTGAAACTGTTCACTATTATCTGTCGCTCGACTTATTTAACTTTTCGAATCTATGTGATCCATTGTATATTTTTAATTGGTGACTTGTACAGTGTCCTTAATTTATTTATTGCGTTTGTGACTGCTATGAATTGCTCCTAAGTGCACATTTTCTTCAAGACCAATAATGTTATTAAGCGCCAACGAACAAAAACTGATGCTGGTTTCTGAATTCTTTGGACTTTCTGATTATATATAATGAAATACGGTTATCATTTAGTTCTTTATAAACTGTAATGGCATGTTGGTTAGTGCAGAACGACAAGCAAACAGTCGCACTAAATAGGAAATCAAGATTATGACAAAAGGAAACTGTCATGTGTATTGACAAAATTATTCTGCAATGCATTTATAAGCTCTAATATGGCCATCTTTGTGATTGCTTATTCTCTTCTTGAAAGCAGAGAAACTATTGAATGCATTGCTCTCATCACTATTCTCAGTTTGATCTGTCCTCTCCTTGGCACTCGCCCGTTGCTCTGGTAACTTTTTATTGCTGCAGCCGACATATTGCTCGCCTTGCGATTCATATCTTTTGCTTCAAAGTTGTTGAATATATTCAATTTGGTATGAGTATGCTTACAAGAAGATGAAGGCGTAGTAGTATTTGATGTTCTGTTGGACATGGTAGGTTTTATAGGCATTGTGGATTTTTGGAATCTGTTTTGTTTAATGCCTTTTTGCAAGTTGGATCATAAGCTTAAGGTATAGATGAAGGAATGTTTAGAGGTGCAGGTTGGGAGGCAATGCCAGTAAGATTGTTTCTCAGTACAAGATTATGTTCATCTTGAATTGAGACAAGGTTGACTTAATTATTTAGACATTCAACTAATAATACAAGAATTTTTTATATACAATCTAGTGTTGCCAATTGATAATAGGCTAAATTTCATATAAGCATATCTGCTGTCGTGATTTTTTTCAAATGGACACGTATATCTTATTCATATTTCAAAATTTGTGTTCATTTTTTTCAAAAATATAGTGCCTGTCGTTGTATGCTTTTGTTTTTGTTTTTAATTATATTTCGTAAGTATCGTGATTTCATTATTATTTGAATATTTACACCTACAATAACGAGAATCTTTCGAAGTCAAACCAATTTGCTGTCATGACTCCCACTGCCCGGCCTACTCTACCATGGTATAGCAACATTACACTTCATTCAATTTGTCTCTCCCTATATCTATTTCACCAACAAAAAACCATGTTGTCTCTGTTGACAATTGAGACATCACATGTCTATATAAACTCAACAAAAACACCCATTTTTTCATCTTACTTTTCCACCCAAAATAAATTATGGAAACACTGCTGCAGAAGCAGCAGCACTAGGTAGAGATTTGAGAAGCAGACGACGACTAGTGCCGAAAAGGGGGCAGATTAAAAGGAGGATTGCAGCTAAGGCTTTGCAATCTATAGCATCTGTGATCTCCATCACAGTGCCTTTATCAATCCAGTCTCCATGTTCAACACTTACCAGAACATCCTAACTTATGATCAATACACTTCTCATTACCCATTCGAGACCGAATACACGATAAATGAGGCTAAAGGACTGCAACCCAAGCATTGCTTCGAAATATTTAAGTTTCATGCTTATGTATATTCGAGCTCTAAAGTAAATTATAGCTCAAGTGTGTATTAGTTTTGTTATTGTTAGAAATTGCTCGTAACTCTAAACAACGTCAATTTCAATACTTTTTCACTATTGCCCTAGACATTCTTCGTGTCACCAAAAGCTCACGATAGACATCAATACGATGCCCACTGTGGATACCATAATCGGTTAAATACAATCAATCAAATCAAACCAAGTTTATCCCGCTAAGTAGCTCGGATATATGAATATGATACATCCAATAAGTCATATATCAGGTAATCGATAAAATCAACGACATTATACATGACAAGTTTATAAGGGTGGAGAGAATGATCTATCCACAAGAAAATAAAAGATGAATTATCTTTCTCTTCAACCTTTAGCCATAAAGATACCTACTCAAAATCATAGCTTAAGTCCACAAACAAAACCAAGAAGTAGCCTATCAAAGCCTTACAACCTTTCCTCAAATGAGAAGATATTCATAGATACATTGCATTCACTTCGTTCAAGCATTGATCACAAAGACCCCAAATTGGGTTCTTGCTTTCATGCAAATATTGTTAAGTTGGGGATAGAAAATGATGCTTATATTGGAAACTCATTGCTAAATATGTACTTAAAGTGCAATGAATCTGATGATGGAGCATACTTGTTTGATCAAATGTCTGAAAGAACTGTTGTTTCTTGGACAACTATAATATTGGGATGTTGTAATATGGGATTACCAGATGAAGCATTAGTATTGTTTTGTCAAATGTTGGAATGCTTAGAACCTAATGAGTACACCTTAGCTGTTATGTTTCAAGCTTGTGCACAAATGAGTGATGGGAGGTTGATTAGAAGTGGGCATGGTTATGCTCTTAAGAAAGGATTTATCGTTGATAGTTTCTTGCTGAATGCTTTGCTAGATGGATATATAAAATTGGGGATGTTGGATGGTGCTGAAATTTTGTTGGAGATGTATTGTTGTGGTGATGTTGTTTCGTGGACTACAGTTATCTCGGGGTGTGTGAACGCTAAAATGGTTTACAAAGCGTTTATGTTGTTTTCTAGGATGCAGGAAGAAAGGGTCTCTGTAAATGAAGTTACCGTCTTGAGCATGTTACAGGCCTGTTCTGGCAGCAGAAACGAGGACATTCTTCGTTGGGGACATGGGCTTGTTCTGAGAGGAGGATGGTGTTGGAATTCGGATGTAGTTAGTTCGCTTGTAGAGATGTACTCTGCCAATGGATGCTTCACTGAAGCTATTAAAGTCTTCCAGGACTTTTGCTTTGGAAATGAAGGTTTATATCTTAGCCCAGAAGCTATGGCCACTATTGTTCGGAATTGCTCGTATACCAACTTGTTCAAGCGTGGTAAAACGATTCATGGATACCTGATCAAGAATGGGTTTTTATGTCATACAACGATCGATAATTCTCTGATTAACATGTATAGTGAAAATGGAGATGATGGCTCTGCATTTAGTATCTTTACAAGGGTGAAAGAGAAAGATATAATATCTTGGAACACCATGATCAGATGCTTTGTAAAAAGCGAGCAACCAAGTGAGGCCTTAAATCTTCTCACTCGCATACACAATGATGCACCACAAGCGGGAGTTTTTCCTGACTTTGTTACAAGTCTCGCTTGCCTTCAAGCCTGTTCTGATCTTGCATCATTGGAACAGGGTCAAACAATACATGGTTATATATTCAAATTAGGGTTTCTTCGAGACATTTTTGTCCAAAATGCTTTAATTGATATGTATGCAAAATCAGGCAACTTAGTCATGGCAGAAAGGATCTTCAGAGAGATGCATGAGAGAGATATAGGCTCCTGGAACTCAATGATTGCAGCATATGGGATACATGGAAAGGGACTTTCTGCTCTACAGACCTTCGAGGGTCTGTGCGCCTCAGAACTTCTCAGACCAAATGTAATCACATTCGTCAACATCCTTTCAGCTTGTGCTCATACAGGAATGGTAGCAGAAGGTCTACATATTTTCAATAGTATGAATAGTGCCCACGGCATTGAGCCAAGTTCAGAACACTTTGCCTGTGTTGTTGATCTCTTGGGACGGTCAGGAAAATTCAAGGAAGCTGAAGCTTTCATTGCTGAGATGCCAATAAATCCGACCAACGATGTTTGGGGTGCACTATTGGGTGCTTCTGCAGGCAGAGGTGACATCGAGATAGCTGAAAGAGCAGCGACTATGCTCGCTCTAACAGAACCATCGGAGAGTACTTGGAGAGTCGCTCTGTCAAATGCATATGCCACTATTGGCAGGTGGGATGATGTTGCAAAGATCAGACGCGACATGAGAGGATCGAAGCAGCTTGCGAAGGAAGGAGGATGGAGCATCATCAATTTGCAAGGATGCATGCATAGATTCAT
This sequence comes from Echium plantagineum, assembly GCA_003412495.2. Taxonomy (NCBI): domain Eukaryota; kingdom Viridiplantae; phylum Streptophyta; class Magnoliopsida; order Boraginales; family Boraginaceae; genus Echium; species Echium plantagineum. The sequence continues at coordinate 6,067,896 of CM016565.1, forward strand.
GGTGGGTGACACTAGACATGCAGATAGTAGATTAATTTACAAAGTTCTGAGTATACTACAAAGTCAATTAAGAGACCCTTTTTAGCACAATGTATAGACAGAACAAGCAAATAAATTACAAAGTTGTAGGTGGATCCATTACATTATTTATATGTTTATATGCAAGGCTCAATGGCAAATAGTAGAGCTAATATTTTGTCCTACTTAGTAGAGCATGTACATCAGCTCCCCTATAAGTTCTTATAAGGGTTGAAATTACTGAAGCGGACACTTGTTCAGCTCCCCTAAAATAACTTAACTCTCTATAAATTATTCACTCGTCCTTAAATTTGCACCCTCCCTATTTTATAGTTATAGTTATTATGGTTCAATTAATTGTGAATAATAGGGAATATGTTAAAGAATAACTAGTCCTAAAAATAGAAAAGTGGCAATTGAAAATGAATTATAGAGAAAAATTTACGGGAGCTGAGAACAAGTACCAAACGACATAGATTTTAAAAAAATGTAGGTTATTTAAATTAGACTAGGAAAATATTAGTTGAGAACAAGTACCAAACGACTACTTGACCACTACAGACTGGTTCAAGTTAAAGTTGAAATCCGAGTCATTACAACAATATTAATTACCCGTTCAACGCCTCATCTTTTGGGATTTCTCTTGACTTCTGAACGTCATGGAAAATTTCAATATTATATTACTCGCCTGCAAACTTAAACCATCACATCTTGAAATATTCAATGATAAATCTGTTTTGAGCAAGACACTAAGAAAAGGTCAACATCTTTTTCCTTGTATTCATTTCACGTCGTTGTCAACATCTTTTTCCTTTCTTTCCAGTTTCTAGGATTATATTGTGAAATAATCGAGTATCCGTTATTCGGTTTGATTATTCAATACTTCATACAACTCTTTTTTTTTAAAGTTCGACCTTTGTCATTACAAGGACTCGAACTTAGACTTCATATTTAGATAGTCAGTAACACCCGATGGTCACTAGGCTAATCCTAGGGGTTTCAATATGATATACAACTTATCGGGTTAAGTAATCACCTGATTGTTTCAGGTATTGACCCCGATAAGATGCTCTAACTTGACTTCGGTGCTAGTTGATTAGATAACCGGGTCAAGTTTTTCAATCAAGTATTGAATAGGTATTTGGCTGTTTTGCACCTCAAAATATGAGTACTCTCCATCGAATCATATAACTATCCAATTTTTTTTAGTAGCAAGTAATATTACCTATTCAAACTTAAGTTGTCTACTGACCAGACAAGTAAATGGGTCTAAAATTTGAACCTAGTCAAATAGTGATGATTTATAGTAGTCATGAATCTTCAGCGTGATTTAAATTGTATTTAAATTTTATCCTTAAAATTGAAACCATGAAAAACAAATATTATTTGGTTGAATAAATAGCTCTAAATCAATCCACAATTGTAAGACATATGGGATACTATTCTAGAAAATACTGATGTAAATCATAATTTTTAACATATTTTATATTATGTGTCCTTATGAAATATGTTAAGAAATAAAATTGACAATAAAGTATAATACCAAAAACCAAACAAGAGAATATATCAAAAAATATTTCCAAATCGAATTTTACATAAAATATTAACATGTCTAGTTAAAGGCTTAAAACATATGAGTATTATAGAGTATAAACTAAATCTTTAAAGCCACTATACGAACAAAAAAGGAATATTAGCAAAAAAGCCGGCCGTAATTCTAGCAAAGGAAATAGGAGACAAGGAAATAAAAGCAAAAGCATACCAAGTCAGCACTGAAACCAAACAGTTTCTTCTCATTCCCTCACAAACATCTATAACCATCAATGTTTTGTCCTATTTTAACTACCAAACCGACCAAGTCACCCTCTTTTTCTCCCCCAATATCACATCCTTAAATTACTACAACAAAATCTCCATACACAAACTCACCCAACTCAAACAAAACATCCTCAATCAAGAATCCAATTTTGTAAATTCAATTATGCCTCCGACCGACAACCAAGGTTCATTCTTGAACCGGATAAGTATCCGCCGTAACCAGGTTTCTTCAATGGAACATGATCAAGAAAATGAAAACATTGAATTGTTCTCCAAACATGTTCTTGACTACTTCACCGATCTCCTCCCCCCCTCCACCACTAATGCTGACCCTTCAGCAACTTCTCTAGACTCACCAGCACCTGATCTTCACCCTGACCTCCTCTCAATTTCCTGGTTCCAAAACCTTCTTGATGTTTTCCTCTGTTGTGAAGCTGAATTCAAAGCTGCCCTTGTGATGGGACGTGACCCTTTGCTTTTCGGGAAGCCTCCGCTTGATCGGCTCATCCCGGAGCTGTTGGAACGGGCTGTTAAGGCGTTGGATATCTGTAACGCTGTCACGAGCGGTTTAGAGCTGACCAGGCAATGGCAGAAGCTGGCTCAAATTGCTGTGTCATCTTTGGAGCAAAACCCAATTGGAGAAGGGCAAGCTAAAAGGGCCAGGAAAGCTTTGAACAATTTGTTGACTTCTATGATATTAGATGATAAAGATGGTAACGGTCATGGAAAAGGGACTGAGAGGAGCTGGTCATTTGGACGTCGTGGGTCATCAAATAAAGATCGAACTGGTGGGTCTTTCCGGCCGTTGTCATGTTCGGTGGCAAAATCATGGTCTGCGGCGAAACAAGTTCAGGCTATGTCTTCAAACCTTGTGGCGCCAAAAGCAGGGGAGCAAACAGGGCTGGCCTCTCCTGTTTATATGATGAGCACCGTCATGGTTTTCGTAATGTGGAGTTTTGTGGCTGCAATTCCATGTCAGGAGCGGACTGGTTTGCAGAATCATCTGAATATTCCAAGACAATTGGAATGGGCAAAACCGATAATTGTGCTACATGAGAAGATTGGCGAGGAGTGGAAGAAGAAGGAGAAGAAGGGGACTGCTGGGTTGTTGGACGAGATAAAGAAAATGGAGAAACTGGCGAAATCTTTGGTTGAGTTCACTGATTCGTTTAGTTTTCCTTTAGAGGACGAAAAGGTGGAGGAGGTGGCTGAGATGGTAGCAGAATTGGCTGAGGTGTGCCAGAGAATGGAGGAAGGATTGCCAGCATTGCAACTTCAAGTTAGAGAAGTGTTTCATAGGATTGTAAGGAGCCGGAGCGAGATTCTTGATGTTGTTGATCAGAATGGAAAAGCTTCACTGCCTTCGGTTCCCTATTGACCCTAGGAAGATACCTTTCATATTACTCACTTTTATGAGAGGTTTTTTCTTAAAAGTAAATGTACATTGTCTGGCTTGGAAGATTTACACCTTTGTTTGGTTTTTATGGTCTTATCTTTTGTGTACTCACTTCTGGGTTTGTACTCAGTAGGATTTGAAGTCTTGTAAGATGGTGAATTTCTTTCTTGGTTAGTAAAGCACCAGGACTCGGCAGTCGGCATGATTCAAGGAAAGTTGTTTAGTTATTTGATTTTTATTTGTACTATGACCCATTATGAGACTCTGGATAGTTGATGATAGCTTCGACGATCATGTTTGTAGGTCAGCTAGATATTTAACTAGAGAACAACAATATTTGTAATAATTTCACAAACCTGATTTCAGATGTAATTGGCTTGCACAATCTTCTTAGCTAAATACTTCTCTAGGAAATCAAATCCAAGAGCGTAAAGGGCCTCTATCTCTGCCCTATGACCACTTTGAACCATCTTTGCTAGTTCTTCTTTATAGTTGTCCTGATTGAAGGTTAAACTGTGTACTGAGTGAACCCCTATTAACATTCTGAAATGAGCCTTAGAAATATATACCAATTTACCTGAAGAATCTCGGAGGTCATTAAACTTTTGGCAATTTGCATATCTCTTGGTCCCAGAGGAACCAGATATTCTTCTGGTACGAGTTCATTAACATCATCCTTCCTCAAACCAAGCCATTTGATGTTGCAAGCTGAAATTTCAGAAATATTAGACAATTTCATTGCTGCTGTTTCTACTACTAAAAGAATATATTTTGTAAATGCTAGCTAGATACAAAAAAAAAATTATTATCAAAATTACAATGTACCATATCTATATGCTTCAAGGCCCATTCCTATGCTTCCATACTTGAAGGTGCATAGTATCGCTAATCCAGCAGGATTCCTGAAGAATTAGTCACTGAAAATCTGAAAACAGCGCAAGGTACACTATAGTTACAGTTGACTTCATACAGAATGCTATACCAGTCAACCATCCCGAGTAGTGGCATGTCGGGAAATTCTCTACTCATGCGGTGAAGGAGAAATCTGTTTCATAGTTTAACGCTTATGAGAAAAACAGAAGTCCAATCAAGACTTCAAATGATCTAGATAGTCTCGAGAGATTACCTGGTGGCTATATCTGGATACCCTTTGGCAGTTATCAAAATAAGAGGAATTTGGTTGAATACACGATCCTCAGCTAGACGCTGGAATATTGCATGCTTACAATGTCCAGAAGAATCAGTATTCCATTAAAGAGGATGGAATCGACAAGAGTTCAAATGGTATACCTTTTCCACTACAACAATGTATCTAGCGTCTGACTTCATAGCTAATTTCTCAAGGAAATTTAGGTCTCCAGTAATAGCGTATCCTGAAGAGCCACATGCTGAGCAGTCCACAACTTCTTGATTTGGCGCCTAAGAATTTGATTAGATAAATCACAAAAATCAGTTCCAAATGAAGAAAGCGAATAGCCGTATATTAAGAAGTGCTTATCCTTTTCTCATTGTTTGTCTAGCACTGTGCTGAAAAGCCACATGTTGAGCAGTTTACAACTTCTTGGTTTGATGGATTTAGATTTAGTTATATAAGCCACACAATTTAGTTCCGAGGGGAGAAAATGAGTTATAAAAAACGCTTGCTCTCTTTCCATTCTTTTAGTTGCAGTATAAGCAGTTTATGTAGGAAATGCACACTTCAGTTGATAAGAATAATCGAGTACAGTAAAAAAATGAATCTGACACCCATCATAAAGATAGGTAAGAAAGCCAAGAAGGTGAGGAGAAACAAACTATACCTGCAGCAACAAGCGACCAGCAACTACTCCTCTGCTTGATGCTATAATCCCAAGGCTGAAACGACTGCATTGGAGCAGTGCTACAACATCTATTTGCCTTACAATGGTCAGATAAGCACTATTGAACATTAATGATAGTCTTCTAAATGCAATTGAGTCAATTAATTGAATTAGCTTTATCAAGACGGCAATGATATAGCCAATCAGATTTTGGAAGCACAGGCAAGACTCTTCATATTCATGGTACAAAATTAAAAGGTGGGCATTGAGCACAAAAAAATTATAACCTATTGTTCTACTCGTAAAGAGCATTCAGTGTCAGATATAAATTTTACAGAATTAGAGGTCTTAGAATGACAATTGATAAACTAAATTGTACATGTGCAACGGTTATGTGGAGTAAGTTTCTCTAGATGACCTTGTACTGTCCTGTTGACTTGCAGCTGAGAAGTAAAATAATCCGGTGATTCGCACAGCAATTTGTAGAATAGTTCCCTCTGTGTCACCTTCTTTTCCTCAAGCAATATCTGATAACTCATCTCCATAACCTTCCATACTTCACCAAACCAGAAACGAAAAAATCAAAACCAAATAAATATCTTCAAAACCAATAGTCACGTATATATTATCAAATAAACACAGTTCTCTTTCTTATACTACCTCTAATAAAGGACTTAGCAGTGTTCTCTTTCATCAATGACTTCGTGGAAAACGAATTAGAGAGAAAAATCCAAGAAACATCTGTTAATAATCCACGACTAACGACGCTGTTGCTCGATTTTCTACTAATCTGCTCATATTCAGTATTTCAAATACAACAGTTAGTCTCAATATCTGTATCACAGTCTCAATCAGCAATCAATACTTCAAGTTAAATTAACATAAAGCTGCTGCTTGATTTTTATTCTAATTTGTCCATGTTCAGTATTTCAAATTCAAAAGTAAACAATGTACACCACATTCTTTGATGAGCAATCAAAATGTCGCGCTAGCACAATTAACAGTCAGCCATTGCTTGATTTTCTACTAATTCGACCATTTTCAATATTTCAAAATTTTAAATAATTTATGTATAAGAATAATATGTATCACATTCTTAATCAGTAATCAATATTTCAAGTTAGCACAACAATGATAACAAAACTGAATACAGATTAGGGAAGTATCGAACCAGAGGAAGATCTGATATCTCAGGTGAGGATGAAGTTAGGCCTTTGAGGAAATTGATCACCGCCACTTCGATCCTAGCTCGAACCTAAACCACAAAAGATCGATTCAATATATTACTAGCTCCATCCGAGAACAATTGTCCAGTCTGATTTCAATTGTCAAAATTACAAAATCCGAAAATTCACTCATGACTTCGATTCGAATCATAATTATCTGTGTTAGAACAAAAATACTAGATTGTTTAGTTTTCTTTTTTGTATTTAAAATTAACAAAATTTGAAGACTCACTTGACACACGCAACTTTGATTCGAACCATATAATATAATGAAATACTAGCATTTGACATAATTTTCACCAAATGCTAGTCAACGTGTAAAAGCATTCTAGGTTAGATTTAAACGCGTGTACCTCGGAAGGAGGAAGAATATCTGCGTAACGGAGGAGTTGATCGGAGAAGAAGAGAGACGATCTGCTGAGATCGTTCATGCTCAACAATTGAAGAAAATTTCGAATTGTGTGCGCGGGGACTATATATATATATTCAAAACTAATGTAACTGAATTTACGTAGAGTAGATATTTTGTCACAAAAAATTTGTCTCAAAATGCAATAGTTTAATCTTAAATTTTAAGTATCTCCCCAGTCCTTAAATGATTGGTACATTTTGACTTTTGTGGTCAAAATTTAAAAAATTTGATCAATAATTCTCATTAAACGATAAGAAATAATATAATAATGTGTGATCTTGTTAGATTCGTCTCAATATAAAAGATATTTACGTTTTAAATTGTGTTTGTTATTCATTTAGAATGTGAAAAAGATATGTGAAAATATCTTGGGGAGAAAATATCTTTTGGAGAGAGAAAACACTTTATTGATTTTGGAATAATCTGTACAATGATTGAGTCAATGATTGATCTATTTATACACACTAATGATTCCTCTCTCACTTCTATGATAATTAGTAGCCAACTAATCAGCTCAAATAATAAGCAACTAACTACCTAACTGGCTACACAACTAACTACCTAACTGACTGCTAATGATTGATGCCACGTGTCAGTTGAGTTTGTTGAGGTAGTTAACAGTGTTTTGTTGACCATGAAAATCAATATGTACCAAGCATTTACGGATGAAGGGAGTATTACATTTTTTAATAAAATGACTTGATGAAATGATGATAATTATACAATTATGCAAGTCAAATTGTTTGATCACAGCATTTGTGCACAACTTTCAAGCAAAGAGAAGAACATCAACTCTCTCATGACTACCTTGTGAATGTTATTTTCCAAGTGCCGAGTGCTATCAACATATATTTGTTCACAAATGTAATTCTTTACGAAGTCCCAAAACAATAATATGGTATCGAGAGAAGAAATACTTTTTGTGAAAAATATGATCTATTGAGAAATCACTCAATACTTGGTACAATTTGTGCGAGTTTAGGGCGTTGAGCCTTGGAGTCTAGATGTAATACTTTGGACAATTGAACCGTGTTGGAGCGGACAGTGTCGATGAGCTATATAATTAATTTAGTTGTATTGTGATTATTATTATATTATACCAAATTATGGAATATAATGGTTAATGAGAATTCAATCGCATTACCATATTCATACCAAAGTAAATAATAAGAATCACAAATTTGTTCATTTCCTTTGTCTATTCAATTCACACGTTATTGCATTTCCACATTATTCTATTCCTGGTTACCAAACGCAACATTATTGTATTTGGGAACTAAAGTGATGAATTACCACTTATTCACACCATTACCCCTGATTCTACTCCAATTTTCTCCCCTCCAGACCGAGGAGAATGGAGAAGAGTCACATATTTCATTATATTTTTCTTTATTTCCGATGATTTCTGTAGTCTATAATTGTGGTTTCTAAACAACAATAAAATATATTGTCCATGATTCCCTCTAATTCTCTTTTCCTATGATAGTTTTTAAAATTTCTTTATCCATGATTCACCGCTATTCAAACACACCATTCAAGTTCTAAATATGATTATTTGAAAACAAAAAGTTAAGTGGGAGCCTGATATGTTATACACACCCAAATAGTGAGTTCCTGTAGTATTAAATGACAATTATGCCCCCCTATTTAGAAGTGTAGTAGGTGAGGAAGTTAAATAGGGGGGCAAAATAGTCATTTACAGTAATAGTAAACCACTATTTCGGTGTGTGTATAAATGAAAAACTGAATATCCAGACCTCCTTTATGTGAAAATGCTCCATTGAAGCTTGCAGAAACCTCGAACCAACATTGAAGTTGAAAGCTAAAAGTCCAAGTCAAACCAAAATCTTTCTTCTTTGTAAGTCTCCTCTCTACTTCCCTATTTATTTATAAATAATAGTTCTTGTTTGCAGCTTCCTTTTGCTTTCTTATAGTATTTGTTATTTCAGTTACTATATCCCCTGTAATCAATTATAGAGCTCCTCTGTCAAAAAGAACAATCTTTATCCAATTTCAGTTTATAAAAATTTAATCTTTATTAAATTTCAGTTATGTAATCTTTGACTTATTTTCAGTTTATAAAATTTAATGAGAACATAGAATTGGCCCAGGTTAGAGGCTCTGGGTTCGATTCTCACCACGTAAGGGCTCGGAGGATATTTTTTGTTATAAAAATGTAATATATTTCCAGTTTTATAGAAATGTGATCTTTGTCCAGTTTCATTTTATGAAAATGTTATCTTTATCAAATTTTAGTTCATAAAAATGTAATACTTATCCAGTTTCAGTATCTAAAACTGTAATCTTTATATGGTCATATGTTATGCAGGTAATATATATACATGGAATTGTACTGTTCTTTAAGTTCTCAAGTTCTTGGAAGTTGTTGTAATCATAATGTATCATTTTTGGCACCCAAATCATCAAGAAAAGTAGTAAGTCTTCCATTAGTTGTATCGAAAAAATCAGATGAAGTTAGAATTGAGAGTGGTGAGATTTTGTCGAAAGAAAGCAATAGTACAAAAGGGTCAGGAACAACAGCCAGAGGTCGAAGGTTGTTAAAGGTTCGCGAAGAGAAGCGAAAGCGTGATTATGATCGTCAGAATAATTATCCTTCATGGGCCAAGTAACTTCACTAGTTTGAGTTTTAGCTTTTGTTACTTTTTGTTCTCATTGTTTTCTTATTGTAAGTTACTATGATCATTGAATGATGAATAGGGTGTTAGAAAATGCTTGCCAGAATGATTCCGAACTGCGTGCCCTTCTTGGCGACAGTATTGGGGATCCGGAGCTTATGAGGAAAAAAGTATGATCATATTCTAATTGATTTTGTGTGTAGTGGTTACTATGCAATGCGGATGGTATTATATATTTGTTTGTGTAGTGCTTATATGTATTTGCCCAAATTCTGTCAGGTTGAAGAAAGAGTGCGAACGAAGGGCCGAGACTTGCAAAAGTCTAAAACTGGATCTGTCTTGGCATTCAAAGTCAGCTTTAGGGAGTACTGAACACTTGTCCCTATACTTTCCTTGTACATATTTCAACCTGTTTGTTATTTCCAAACTATTACAAAATGTTTTCTATATTTAGCTGTTATAATGTCAGCTGAATGCAAAAGTTATCCAGTTAACTTAAAAAGAGAACAACCAAAAAAGGCTATTGGAAAAACCTGGAGGACAATATTTTAAGGAACTAATTAGCCATGGAAACATGATTTCTATTGAGTGCCACAGAGATGCTCAATCAAACACTAAAGTATAATTAATAATACCAATGAAGTGTTATAACTAAGACCTACTATTTTGTCGCTGAGTAAATGGTTAAGAAGAGAGTTTTATGATTATACTTTTCTATATGATTAAAATATTATATATCTTTGACAGTTTGGTTTCTCTTGGACTGGTTGTTATGTGCAACTATAACCAAATTGTAAGTAATTATTGACAGTTTATATGCATCAAAAAATTTACTCTTTAAGTGAAATTTATGAGCAATGCCATCGCAGTATGTTAGAGGAGATGCACTCTTTGTTGACCATGCCTTTTTTATATGGCTCTATGAGTTGGAACTAATTTTATAAGGCTAATGGCTACCAGTAATATGAAGTTCACATTACTCAAATTGATGACATTTTGCTCTTGGGATAATAATTTTGCTCTAACCCCGTTCTTGTGATTGACAGCTTCAATCCACTTGATTCCTATATATGGTTTGAACTATATGGACCGCCGTCTGACCGGGATGTGGACCTTCTTGGCAGCGTATGAATTTAGGACTGTTTTCTTTGTATTTCCTTATATATAATCTTTTTCATTTCCGTTTTCATGTAGATATACTTCTTATCTTCTTCAATTGGAGTCTTAAAGTGCAATAATGAAATCTAGACTTAAGTTTGACTTACATTTGCTAACGTATTTGTAACAGGTAATTCAGGCATGGTATGTCATGGGTCGTTTAGGTGCTTACAACTCATCTAATTTGCAGGTACAGGGTAACATCTACCTAATTTGAGTAACACTACTGTTTGAATAGTTTGCTGTGTTAATGGTGTGAGTTTATTATGTATTACATCTGTAAGAAAATAGATATAACGCCTACATAGGGAGAATTTTTATTTTGGTCCTTCAAGAATGATTCTTTTGGAGTACCAGGTTGTAAGGCCCCCTTCCAGAATTTGAATATTTATGAAGTTTTTAACTTTGAACATACGACCTAGACGAGTTTAAAGATACACCTACTGCTAAGATTGGAACTCTTTTGTCAGAAGATGAAGCTTTGATTTTGACAGTCTTCAAATAGTGAACATAGAAACAAAAATAATCAGCTGTGGATTAGTTATTGATCGAGCTAAATTATTGTGAAGGAGAACTTTTATGTGGATATTAATGATTGCAGTTGGCAAATTCATCCATGGATTACGATCCACTTTATGATGCTGATAAAGGTTTCAATGTGATGCCTTCATCATTCCATGATATAAGTGATGTAGAGTTCCAGGATAACTGGGGTAGAGTCTGGTATGTTTTCTGTATCCTTGTTCCTAGCCTATAAAGTCATTTCGAATTGATGCAATAATATGATAATGTGATGACGTGTTTAACAGGGTTGATCTTGGCACCTCAGACGCCCTTTCAATAGATGTACTCCTTAATTGTTTGACAGTGTTAAGCTCAGGGTAAGCGCCTACTCAAACTTTTATGCAATTCCAATATTCTTATAAAATCTAAGCACTCTTACACTTAAAGTGGTTAGTAAACTGGGGAGTGTCTGGTTAAATTAAATTACTCGTAATTTTTTCTTCTATAGATATTTAGGTATTCAGCAAGTTGTTTTCGGTGGTCGTCGCATGGGTGATTGGGAAGAGGGGATGACAAGTCCAGAAGATGGCTACAAGAATTTCAAGATCTGAACGAATTAGACGTAGCCGAACATCATTAAACCACGGTATGCCATTGTCCTTGCTTCACTTTTTCAAGTACAAGAATCGAGATTTCCTACTGATAGATCTCGTTCAATGTTATAGGTAAATTACGAATCAGCACTCTTTCGCTCACTATTCAGCCATCTCGAACCATTACAGCGCGAATAGACATTTGGCGAGAACGAAAGCCGAGAGGAGGGTTACAACGTCCAAAACATCTTTCAAGTAAAATGATATTCATGGAAGTCCCATTGTGCAATTGAACTATCCTGGTAAAATGTTGAATGGCAGATCTGATTGTGCATTAAGCTTACAAAACCATGTCTTGAGGAAGTCTATCCCCTAGTGTGTTTGTTGTGGCAATATGATGATTGTATGACCATAAAAGAGCTTCATTTTAACCTTTTTTAATCATGTTCCTCTAAAACCTCATCGAATCAAACTTTACAATCCAAATTTGACTAAATAAGGTTGAAAAGAAGCTAAAATAATTTATCATCAGGTTCGAACACTAAATCAAATTGGCTTTGATACCAAATTCATTAATTAAAAGTTAAAAGCAAATATTAATTTTTGTAAAACAAAAACAACATTTATTGGAGAAGATCCTCTACTAGATAGTCAATACTCCTTGAGTCAGCTTGTGTCCTTCTTTAACATTTTGTTTAGGTTAAAGCTATTGTATTTTTCAATCGTGTTTAAATTTTCACTGTATTTTTTTATTATCATCTTTATATTTTATCTTTAATAAAATAGTAAACTTTTTAGTTTACATCTTTTTGTTAACTCCTATAAAATGAGGATAATAGAGTTATATATCCAATCCAAAAAAAAAAAAAGTATTTTTAGACATTTTAATAATATCCTAAAAAAGTTTTTTTTTTCTTTTACATAGATCAATGCATAAATTCACCACTTTTCCCCCTTAATACTACTATTATTTGCATAAAAAGACTCAAAACAAGTAATGATTGCCTCATACTTAAATGAATAGATAGAATATTAATGATTGTCTTTATAAGGGTATAGATAAAAATTTTCAATGCATTAAATGTTTTTCAATTTGTGTAAAATATCTATAAAAATATTCTTTTTGGATTTAAGGTAGTAATACTTTTCACATCCTTCATAAAATAAATCGTTACTAAACAATATGTTAAAAAAGATAAAAGGAGTATGTTCGAAAGGATAAAGCCACGTAGACAAGCTCACAACACAGGGAGTACACGTGAGACATGATAGCACATGCTGCTCACCACACTAGAACACCCCCTTTGGGATAACTCTTTACTCTTTTTCCGAAAACTATAAATTGAACTCTTTTTCTCCCTTTTTTCATGCCCTAGATTCTCTATTTTTTCTGCTGGAGCCGCTACTTGCTTCTTCTCTCTTCCATTTCCCACATTTCTCCACAATTTTACAGCAAATTTTTAGCATTTGAAACCATATTTTAGCTTAGATTTTATCAGTTTGTCTTTTTAGATCAAATTTGAAGTAAAAAATTGTAAAGATTTGAACTTTATTGGTTATAGCTCAAGATGGTAGCTGGAACAATAACTTAGTACTTATTGCATTAATTTATGTTGATTTTAGTTCAATTTTAAAGTCGAGAACTGTAAAGATTTGAAGTTATTGATTTTAGTTGAAGATGGTAGCTGAATCCATAGTTTAGTACTGATTCTGTTCATTTATGTTGATTTAAGATTAAATTTGAGGTAAAGAATTGTAGAGTTTCGAACTTTTTGAAGTTTGTTTGAAGATGGTATTGCTTTAGTAGCTGAAAATATAATTTCTAATAGATTACGTCCATTTATGTTGAGTTTAGATGAAATTTGAAGTCAAGAGTTGTAAGTTTTGAACTTTCCTGATTTTCGTTGAAGATGGTCTTACTTTTATTAAATGAAACATGCTTTAGTACAGTTTCTGTCTATTTATGTTGATTCTAGTTCAAATTTGAAGTTAGAGTGTTAAAGATTTGAACTTTTTTGATTATAGTTGAAGATGGTGTTGCTTTAGTAATTAACGTTAGATTGGGGATGGGTGTAGTGGAGTAACTGAGGGTATTGATTGGTGTTTTTGAATTGTGATTTTCTTGATTTTGTTGAAGATGGTGTTGCTTTAGTAATTGAGGGTTTTGATTAGGGATGGATATAGTGTAGTGAATGAGGGGTTTGGTTGGAGTTTATAAAATTTGTTTTTTCCTTGATTTTAGCTGAAAGTGGTGTTGTTTTAGTAAGCTAGGGGATTGATTGGATGAATGTAGTGGAGTAAAATTTTCTGGCTGAGCTTGTGGTTGTGTAAAAGCTGATGGGACCTGAGGGTTTAAATGCTGGTGGAAGTGGAGGTAGTCGCAGTTCCGGTGGATTGGAGATAGTTGAGGTTTTTCAAATGGAAGCAGCTTCGGTTCTAATTAAATCTGCTCCTACTGTTTCTAGCTCTTCCTTACTAAGCAAGAAAGGCGAGTCTTTGCTCGTTTTATTGTGTGTACACGTGTTTTCACTTGACTTAATAATCTTTCAACTTTGTCTGGTCAATTGACTGCATATGGTGTTTATATTGAACAATAGTGATACCCTAGACTTTAATGTGCCGCTGGAAATTTTATATATATTTCTGTTTCTTTTGAGTTTGTCTAAGCTTAGTTTATCTTGGTGCTGACTAAAAACATGTTAATAGATTGTAAATTTGATCCACAGGTTTATTTGTGGACCTGAACTATAATGGAATATCTTGTTTTTATGAGAATCTAAAATCATATTTGAAAATAAAGTTGAATTGAGCTGCTTCTCTCACAACCATTAAGTATTTAAACACGAATGTGAAATTTAATGCAGAACCATTACTGTGGAAGAAGATTCCTGATGCGTCTTCTGGATTTCATGAGGAAGTTGCCTTAAATCATGTTAATTTTGGAATCAAAATGACACCCATGCAAGAGGGTAATCAGCCGCAGAAAAAATCTTCAAAATTATCTAGGATGAATAGTAGTTCTTGTAAAAGATCAAGGTTGGCGCAGGTGGAGATTTCTGTGTCACAAATGGTTCTAGAAAATGTAAAAGGGAATAGTAGTGAGCCTTTCACAGGTAATCTACTAGTAAACTTATGCTCTTTGAGATGAACATATTTTCTCGCATCATTGGAGCACATTTATATCCATCTATGTCTACAAGGGATTCTGGAATCATTCATCGATTGTTGTCATATATGACTTCGCTAATCATGATTGATCTAGATCTTGTGCAGTCATCTCTTATCACTATATCGAGCAAAATGTCTTGACTTTGCTTTTTGTTAGGCTACATTTTGGAGAGGAGAGACTTAAGATTTTGATATTTGTTAATTCTGTTGCTTGATTTATGACAATCAACCTTCGTTAAATATTTTCTTCACCTTTGCAGAGTTAAATCAAGTGCCAAAGCAGAAGAACACTTCCAAGCGTGGGGAAAAAAGGAATGGAAAAGCTCTAAAGAGCAGAGGCGATACGTTCTCTTTAAAGAATGGTTTAGTTAGCTTCAGTTCAGCCGGAGGAAACAGCTTCATTGGTATCACGTTACCTCTCTTTGAGTCTGTTATAGTTTCACACTTTGATTCTTCTATTTGCCTCAAAAAGAGGAATTTTACCTCTTTTTTGAACATTTTTATGGCTGGCTTAACTTAGTCAATACTCTGGTAAAAAATAAAAGATGAAATAAGGTTGGCTCAGCTTATAGTCAGTACTAATCTAAGTTGGGTTCTTTTTATGAAATTGATTGTTGTGTACTTACTTATAACCCAAAAACTATCAGTTATCTCTGATTAATATGCAATGGCAAACGAGCCGTTTCTTCAATCTGAAATCATGTCAGTGTATTTAATTAGGTGGTGCATTACATGTTGGTCTTTATTTGCAACGATCTTTTGATTCCGGTTTTCCCCAAGTGATGAACACGTGCACATATATCACGTGCTACATAATTTTATTTGTGGTCGACTTTCTTTCAAAGTCTAAAGTGGAGTCAATTATGTAATGATAAGCTTTTCCCTTCAGGTGAATATGGTTCTAAGATCGATCTGTTTGATGTCACAAAACACATTGATGATCTGTCTTTGAATGAGCTTCTTGATGGCAACTACAAATGTCCTGTTTATACTAAAGACAAGGTGAAGGAAGTGACAACTTCTAATGGAAGTCTTCTCCTCTCAGTAAGAAAGGCTTGGTCAATTCTTGAATTCCAAAAGCATGCACTGAGCCCAAAAAACGGTGAATCTGATAAAACTTCAGCAGAGTTGTCATGCTACGGGTCTTCTTCTGCAAACAGATTTGTTCTTGATACTTTAGATGTGCAGACTGCACAATATGCTTCGTCTCCTGAGGTGAGTGTCACATGTCTTCAATTTGTGCCAAGTCTAGGATCAGTTGATTGCTTAGTAGTGGGTTGGATATTGCATCATTGGATTACATATGGTACTCTATACAGACAATCTAGGATCAGTTGATTGCTTAGGATCAGTTGATTGCTTAGTCATTTGAGCTCTTCTTGGTTTCTTTGACATTTAGTTGTCCTTAGGCTTATACTAGTTAAGGCTTTACTCTTTTGGCACAGTTCTTGTTGATGTTCATCAAGATCTTACTAGTATTTTGTTTTTCAAAGTTCTGCTTTGTCATTGGAAGAACTTGAACGGGGGACCTCGTCATTACACGTAATATCCAGGGCCCACTAGGGTAACCATAACCACTAGGCTAACCATACTGGTTATTCAAGATCTTATAATCATTGGTTCACAATGTCCATGGAATTTACACAATATGTTGATGTTTTGCTTACTTACCTATCAAGTATAAGTGGACATTGCAATTCGTGTGTGTTCTATTAAATTCTGTTGCTTGTCTATTTTTAAAAGCAAGATTGTAGTTGTGCCATAGCCCAATAGCCCATAGGACTCATTTGATTTTTTGCTGATAAGCAGAATAATTGATTTCTTTCACCTCTCATTTGTCAATAATTAATTTATATATTGTACCAATATTACTTCATTGTTTGTTTACAGGTTCAGGAATCGAATAAGAATCTCAACTCGCCCATGGTCGTGGTCAATTTGCCACTTAATCCACCAAAAGATGTTCTAAACCGTCTTTCTCTTCCTCCATCCAAGGATTTGGATTCATTACTTCTCGATGCCGTTAAACCCTCTTCGTCTTCAAGAAACAATTCTGATGTACGTTTAGGAAAGCTAGGGTCTTGGCGCTCTGGCTTGCCACCCTTTCCCTGGTCCCAAAGTTCCTCTGCCCTGCCAAAATCTGTCTCAGACGCAGTTAAATCAGTTACTTCTAGGAATTCATGCCAAGGTAGATGGGTGAGGGTGGAAAATAGTGTAAATCATCCTAATGATTCCCCACGTGTTGTTGTCGACCTGGAGTCACTCACTTTTGATAAAACTCTAGTGCCTTCACTGTCTCGAGAAATGACTCTTCCACATACTGAAAAGGCCTCATCAGCAGATTTTACCCTTCCAATTAATCAGATAGAGGACCCCTCTGCACGCTGCTCAACATCACATGATGCACCAGGTAACTTTCCGCTGAGGGACTGACTCATACTTGTGAACCCTTGCTTACGATTTTGATGCTCATTTCGTAAACTCACATATTCACATTGCTGGCGGAAAGCTATACCTCCAATTTATGCTCCAGTTCCTTTTTCGTGATTGTACTTCTTTTGATGATATGATATTGAAGGTTACATGATTGTTACAGATCAGCATTCTCCCGGTGTCTTGGGTGCTGCTCAGACGCTATATGGAATTGCATCTTCAGTAATAAAAAATCCAAATGGGATGTCTAAATTGCAAAATAGACCTTTTGAGAAGCAGCTCCCCAGAATTCACAAGTCTAAAGTTAAAAACAGAGAATCTGGATATCAATTTCTAGAGCCTAAGTCAATTGGTGGTGCTGCCCCTACATCAAATGCTGATGTCATGGCACGCTCGAAGAAGCTCAAGTTGTCAGTTGATGTAAAAAGTGACAAAATCAATGGTGCTTATTCTTCAAAGAAAAGCCTTTTAAGCTCATCTGCTCTAAGACGTGTTACATCTTCTCCGGCTCCAAGCAAGTTGTTGGAGTCGCCAATCCCTGAGATGAGAAACGGAATTAAAAACGTTGTAAATAGATCATGTACAATGCCACCACCGTCTGCGAGGGTCATGGATAACGGATGTGGCAGTCAGCTGAAGTTAAGGTAGTGTAAATTGAACCGAAGTCCATTGCACTCGGTTCTTACTTCCATTTCAAGTGTCTCGAGGTGTATTAGTAGTAGCATGTATCATGTACATAGCATGTTTTAGGAAGAAATCTTGTAACTTCATCTGTTGTAACATCAACTGTAAGCCTTTCCAGATGCAGACACTCAGGTACCGTGTCGCCCAAAGCCCTTGTATAGAACATTGTTGAAGCAATAGAAAGAACTTTCTTAAATCTCCACTAATCGTTAATACCTAATAATGCCTCATTTTGCTAGTTTCCTAGTTTTGTCTAACCAGTATATGCAATTCTAAATTCTAAGTGTTAAGAAGCTTTTAGCTTTGAGATAATTGATGATTTGGTCTCAAGTAGTGTGACGAAGTTGTACTTTCGTTCTAAATGACTACATTATTACAAATTAGTCTTCGAAAGTGGTGTAAGTGTTGCGGTATTGTTTAGAGAGTGACAACTAATGCACATTAATCCTTATTTTTGGGGACCATAATGCTCACTTTTGGGATCATGTTACAATATTTGTGCCACATTGAGAACTAATCCGCAATATTGTAATTAGTTGAGATTAAAATTCTATAGTATCCCACTATTTGGACCAAAACGGCTTATAATTTTTTTAGATTTAATCAAATGGGTTGGCTACCCTATTGGATACATCATTTAAATGTATTTGCAACATGGGGATGTAGCTCAGATGGTAGAGCGCTCGCTTAGCATGCGAGAGGTACGGGGATCGATACCCCGCATCTCCACATTTTTTGATTTATTAATTGTATAAATCCAATAATTGGCCAACATTTTTTAGTGAAAAATATCTTTGTTTTGGAGCTCTTCTTACGTTTGCTTTTAGCAATACCTTACAAAGACGTTACGACTTATATGACCAATTTATTGTTTAGATTGATCAAGTCCACTCCACTCTCATTTTCCGACGACTAGTCAATCATCTTTACTCTTTTTTCACTATTATAAATAAAAATACCACTACTTCACCAAATATCACAAAAAACAAATTAAACAATATCCATATTCTTCTCATCTCTTCCCCATTTATTCAAAAAAATAAAATAACATGTCAAACAACTATGTGAGAAATACAAACAGAGAATGTTTTGCATGCATAACATTTCTTCATCTTGTTGCAATAATTCTTGTTTTTGTGGTTGTATTTACGCGATTAAAGAGCCCCGAAATCGAGTCGATTGACATTTCCATTGACAATGTAAGTTGTTCAAACAGCATGGCCGAAAAATCTCCAAATTTGAGTATGAGAATGCACACTAAACTTTGTATAAAAAATTCAAATTTTGGTGGATTCGAATTTGAAGAGACCAAGGTCGATGATGTATTATTGTTCCATGGGGATCGGGTCGATATTCGGGTTTGGATAAGGATATTAATTCTGGGGTGGTGAAGTTTAGTGGATAGGTTATTTATTACTTGATGATGATGGTTTTTATATCTAGGAAATCTATTTATAACTTGAGTTTATGTTATGGGTAGTGATGAGAACCATATATATGAGGGTATTCACTCCACTTTATGTATACTAAGCTCACATTATTGATACCATTCAAATAATGTAAGATAATAATTCTCGCTGTCTCATACAATAGCCTTTACTCCTATTTATACATTACAGGATAATCTAATACAACCCACGGGTTTAGCTCGATTAATAAATATAATGTGATAACTGGTAAATATATACACTAATACACCCGCAGTCGTAGCGGGAGAAGGATGTACGCTAAGACTATCCTAAAAGTTAGTGAATAATATATGTGGAAGTCCCTTGGTGAAGATCTCTGCTATCTGGTATCGAGAAGGCACGTGAAGTACTCGAACCTGACCACGGGTAACCTTTTCGCGTACAAAATGGATGTCAATTTCAATATTCTTTTCCGCTGATGCTGAACTGGATTTTCATAGAGATAGATGGTACTGACATTGTCGCGCGCATAAACGATAGTGGCAACCGTGAGAGGGTGGTGCAGTTCTGGGAGTAGATTGCGGAATCAACACGTCTTGGAGACGACATTATAAAGTTGTGATACTCAGCTTCTGCACTAGACCGTAAATAGGGGTCAAAGGCTATTGTATGGGTCACTCAGAATTGTTATCTTACAAAGAATTAATGAAAATATAGTTTATTGATACTCCTTATTCATTAATAAATGAATGAATTACCAATAATATTCTATAGTATAGACATGTTTATTTGAACGAAAAAGACCCGGCCATTACTATAGGATACCATGAAAACGTCGTGTTGCTTAATTATTCTATGTTCTGAAATTACAATTTTTAAGTAACATAAATATGAAGTATATAGTAGTACATATTCTCCACGCTAGAATCGTATTTGGCATTTTCTTCTTGAAAATGGCAAAATCGAAAATTAATTGGTAGTGTGTGGGCTTGTATTTGTAAGCTAATAAGTCAAGGCGACTGAGTGATGAGGTCAATAATTCATGTTATGAAACATAGTTGATTGACAAAGACATACTGAAATACAGGTCATGACGAATTGAAATTGTTCTGTAAATATAGGTGATTGATGCAATCATTTGTTCAATTCAATCTGTGCGAACTCGTTCATCATTTTAAAATGTTTGATTTTTTATTAATAAAGAAACATAACATCTCTATTTAATATTACTAAAGACATTTTAACTAAGTTTAAATTTTATGTGAAAAATAATATACTATAATTTTTTGCAAAGTCAATTTATAAAAATAAAGGTAAACTATATTTTAATAATATATATAAAATGTTTATACAAAATAAATAATTTTATTGTTGGTCTCCTATTTTGTAGGAGAACATGAGGCTTCAAAATAACTTCTAACTCCACCTTCCCCAATTATATATAGTAAAGATGTTTGATCATACATATTTTACTCCATGTCACAATTTGATCACATATAGTTCAATATGTCGCATTTGATCATACATATTTCGAGAAATATCTCACTAAATCATTCTGTCCAGTATAACAGACGTTAAGTTTGAATTTTTTGAGCAAATTGACGGACAGGAGAAATAGTCAAAACATAATTTTTAGACAATAATTTTGATTTATTTTGTTTTATTGTCATCATCAATTTAATATCATAATATGGGATTGATATTTTTAAAAATCAATATAGGTCCAAATATAAACATATATATATATACCTCAACATGGCTCAGCAGATATGATATTAAAATTTGAAACTTCTTTAATAAATATGTATGGACAATTTTATCCCTGTCACTTTGCACTCCAAAGTCAAACTTAACATTCATTATTACGAAATGATCAAGTGGGCTATTTTTGAAACATATATGATTAAGTGGGATATCTTGAAATAACATGTATGATCAAATAGTTATATGGTAGAAAACATGTGTGATCAATCGTGGAGATTGAAGAACAATAGAGTCGCGCTTCCAACATGAAGACGGAACACGTGTTCCCCACGCGCAAGGATCTTTATATATATACCACTAGTTAATACTTCCTCTGTTTTTTTAAGATAGTTTTTGGACTTTTCACGGTTAACGACACATGACTTAAAACGAAAATATCTCTAGTTCTCAACATGACTATATTATTTCTTATCAACTAATAAAAATTAATTGGTCAAAGTTTTCAAAGTTTGACTACACGGATGATTCCAAACAATAAGTTAAAAAAACAGAGGGAGTAACACTTAAATTCTTCTACCCCGTTGACTTCGAGGAACTGATCATTTTGACCCCGAATTGAAGTTTTAAAAACGGTCAATTTGTCCCCCCCCCCGCCCCGAACAACCCGAAGAGGTCATTTTGAGATTCAATCCACTTTCGAGTTTGGACGTTAAGGTTGACATATTTTAAGTTTTAATGAAGGACAAAACGGAATTCAACATATATTAGGCATTTGGGGGCAATTTTAGTAGAAAAACATATTGGGACCTTTTAAAAAAAAATTATTATGAAAATTAATAAAATAATCCCCCTCCCGAATTTTAAAACATATCGGGGCACGCAAATTGACCTATTTTAAAACTTCAGAAGACAAACTGACCAGCTCGTTAAAGTTCAACGAGCAAGAATAATTTAAGCCTATAAACAATTGGATTTGTGTTCCAATAAAACTTGGACAACAATTTTACAAAAAAAAAATTAAAGTTTTTGTTTTGGAGTCTTTGTTACCTGATCTGTTATACACACATCAACACAGTTATCCCCTTTGTTACGTACTTACGTTTGCTTTTAGCAATACCTTACCTTACAATTACGTTACGACTTGCGACTTATGACCCATTATTCATTGTCTAAATAATTCCATAATTCCACCCTCATTAAATCATAGTCAATCATCATCTTGACTTAATTTTTATCACTATATATTATAAATACCACTACTCTATTAAAAGAACACTTAAATCATCATACATTCAACTAATCCAAACATCACAAAAAATAAATAAACAAATTAAACAATATCCATGTTCTTTTGCCTCCTCTCTTCCTCAATTATTAAAAAAACCATGTCAAAGAACTATGAGAGAAATAAAAGAAGAAAATGTTTTGCATGGTTTGCATGCACATTAATTATTCTTATCGCGATATTTCTTGTTTTTATGCTTGTATTTATGCGATTAACGAGCCCCGAAATCGAGTTGAGTGACATCTCCATTGACAATGTAAGTTCAAACACTATGGCTGCCATATCTCCAGATTTGAGAATGAGAATAGTCACTAAACTTTCTATAAAAAGTCGAAATTTAGGACGATTTAAATACGAAGATGCGAGGCTTGATGTGTTGTACCATGGGATGGTAATAGGTGATGTTGTTATAGATAAAGGAGGTGTGAGGGCTAAAAAGACTAAGCATATTGATTTGGTTGTGGAGGTTAATGCGGATCGGCTATCGGGTCGATATTCGGGTTTGGGTGAGGATATTAATAATACTGGGGTGGTGAAGTTTAGTGGGCATGTGAAGTTTAGTGGAAAGGTTTACTTGATGATGGTTTTTAAGAGGAAGAAATTTGGTGAATTGAATTGTTCTTGGGAGGTGAATTTATCAAAGAAATCTATTCAAAATTTGAATTGTTGAGGTTTTTCATTGTGTTGGGAGAAGAAAGATACATGAAGTCAAATAATTTTCTTGAAGATGTAGTTTATTTATTTAATTTGCCTATATTTGGATTGGTTTATGTGATTAAATTTTTTTGCAATTTTATATAAAAATATGCAAACACGAAACCAGTGGCGGACCTGCTCATGTGCAGGGCCGTTCACTCGAACAGGTACTTTTTTTTTTGAAAAAAAAATTATATATATTTAAAGTAAAAATTAATGTAAAAATTATCAATTAAATTTATATTTGAATATATTTAAGCATTTTGAACAAGCACTTTAAAAATTATATCAATTTCGAACAGACACTTTAAAACTTCTAGATCCGCCACTGCACGAAACTCTAGTGAAATATATCGAACTATCACTGCGAATGAGCTAGATCGATTCACCCATGTTAGTGTGTCATTATACTGAAGTAATTATTAATTGAAATCAAGTCCCGCCCTATATTCATCATGTTTAAAGCGTTCACATCAATTCTCATATAAATTAAAATAGAAATGAAAATAATTAAAAATGTGGTAATATAATAATAAACTAGTTTGAACGGATGAATACCGGGCCATTACTATACGATTCCATGAAAATATCATGTTGGTTCTTCTAGACGATTATTATTATTATGTTTTGAAATTTCTCAATTTCTATACCTTATGTAGTCTTATTCTTATTATAAATGCTCCAATCTAGAATGGTATTTGATCATTTAGTTTTGAACATGTCAAAATCGATAATAAATTGGTAGCGTGGACTTGTCTTTGTAAGCTAATAAGTCAAATCCACGCAGTGATGAGGTTTATTAATTAATTATTAATCAATGTTCGTGTTGCAAGTCTCCGATACAATATTAATTCCAATAATTAAAAATTAAAAATTAAAAATAGTACTATATGGTTGCGTATGATACTAAACTAAGACCACATCATTATAATACTCTCTACTATAGTAGCAGCTACTCAAGATGGACCTCTTTTATTGCGGTTGTTCAATTATTTTTTTGTAAAAATTTGGTTAAATTTCACAATGTCCCTGAATTATTGTTAATTGATTGAATAAGAGACTGAACTTCTGAACTGGTCAATGTGCCCCTTAAACTTTTAAATCTGTCAATTTCAGTTCGTCAAACGATCGATCGATAATACGGCACATGTGGTTGCTTATTGGGATCACAGAGGAGTTATGGAGGCGGAATGGCCTTCAGATCCCCCACTTTGGCTGGTGCCAACCCTTAAATTTTATTTTCGTCAGTATACTTGTTTTTTTTAGGATCGTAAATATTTTGAAACGATCTTTCATACCAACATCATTTTTATGTCATTATATCATTTGAATGAAAAGAAAATGAATGTTTTATATAAAAATCGTTCATGACCTTTAGGTGGTTTTATTTGACCTTCATCTTGACGTGGTCTAATAGACCCATCATTCAAACCGTGTGAACATAGTCAATCAACTTCTCCCTTTTTCTTTCTACCACTATATAAAACCTTAAACACATACAACCTCAAAAAAATCCATTTCATTAAAATCCACAACCCATATTTCTCCATCACAAAAAATCCAAATAAATTTCCTTAATAATGGGAGAAGACAAAGAACAAACCAAACCATTAGCTCCAACATCACACCATATAACAATCAACAACAATGAAGAACAACCCAACACCCCCACCCCCATGCCCATGCAACCACTGGACACCACCAAGAAACAATGTCGGCGCCGTCGATGCGTCCTCTGCTGCGGCTGCGCCACCGCAACAATACTAATCCTAGTGATCGTAATAGTGACCTTGGCACTCACGGTTTTCAAAGTGAAGGACCCAAAAATGGAACTAAACTCATTAACATTTGATGGGTGGTCAAGTCTCATAGGAAGCAATCTTCAACCAGGAGTAAACGTGACTATAATAGCAGATATTTCGATCAAGAACGATAACTATGCATCATTCAAATATAGAAATGCTACTACTAATCTTTTTTATGATGGAGCAGAGGTGGCGGAGGCTCTCAATCCACCAGGTAATCACTAGTCAAAGTTACTGTTCACGACTGTTCAGTCGAACACCAAAAAATTTATAAATAAAAATGAAAATTTAATTATATGTTAATTATAAAAAAAAAGACTTTTTAAAATTATTAACATATAAATTGATGAACTCCTTAAGTTTATATGCATTTTGTTGTTGTTCTAGAATTTAAATTTTGTCAAGGGTAATGTGAACAGGAGGAGAATACCGTCGACATCGTCTCAAAAGTGGGCAAAGATTATAATTTGATCCCTGAAAGTCAAAAGTTTTAAATTAGTCCTCATAATTGAAAAAAGTTGTGACGTAGTCCCAATATTGACCGAGATGTCAAACTTAACGGCGTTGCGCATTGAGTTCCATTTTCCGGGACAAAACTTCTGTATAATTTAATATCTCCGTTAGTTTTCGGGCTAAGTTGCAATTTTTGTTTAATTTCGAGAAGTAATTTTTTTAGTTTTATCAAATGACAACCTCGACCCACTTTCTGGGACCATTTCGGCAAGTGATAATATAATAAAATATTCCGTGCAGGGAATGCGAGAGCTAGGAAAACAGTGAGGCTGAATATTGAGATAGTGTTGCTGCTTGATAGGATAATTGGAGTGCAGAGATTGGGTGGTGACTTGTTAGCTTTGAAGTTGCCTGTGAGTAGTCATACAGAGATTACTGGGAGAGTTAGTTTGATCAATATTGTCAAGAGAACAGTTGATGTTAAGATGGATTGCAATTTTGTCCTCAATATTCAAACTCAACAGATTGATGATCTTAGTTGCAAGAACAAGTTCTCTCTTTAATTTAATATATCTTTTAATTTTATTATATACACTTTATTAATTTGGTTTATTTTTTTGGATGGGTTGGTGGTGTGACCGACAAGATATAGTCAAATAAGTATGAAATTTAGTTATGTGGTTTGTGAATTATTAGAGTTTGGATTTATTTCTGTAAAAAGTATGCAACAATAATGAGATACATATTTTATAAATAAACATTTTCATCGCTTGTCTTTTCACATACTCCCTCTGTCCCAAAGTGTAAGGAGTGTTTATTTGATTTTTTAGTGTCATCTAGACATAACTTAAAACGTAAATATCATTTATTATATAGAAATTTGTAAATATTATGGAAATTTATATTGAAACGGAGCTAATAAGATCTCACATGATTATATCATGAAATATGTTAAAGTTTTCAAAATTTGACATAAACAATAAAATGTTCACATTTTGGGATGGAGAGAGTTCATTATTGTAATATACAAAATTATCAAATTCAATTTGTTTCGTCATATGTAAATTATAGACTCAACTGACATAACTTATTTGACTATTAATATGACAATTTTGATTCCATTAACTGACATAAACTATTTTTACTATTAATATAACAATTTTAATTAGATTAGAGTCATTAGTCATATATGAATAAGTACATCAAATTTTAAAGATTCATCATATAATAATCTTTTTATTGAACTATTACAGATCGAGTCAGTGTGACCTATAAAAAATTATGGAGTAGAATTGTTCAGGGAAAAAATGTATTGAATAGGAAAACTCCAACTTTTCTTCACAAGTAATGCATAAAAATAAGGGTATTTTGGAATTTAATGGAAGTAGTGGAAAGAAATATAATGAAAAATCTGTTTGGACTTGAATGTACCATTAGTTATTAAGTATAGCAATAGTGATAAGGTGACGAAGGTTTAGTGTGTAGTCGTTAGACAATCACTTGTGATAACAAAGAACATGAGGTTAGGTATTCAAATCTCGACCTCTAGACTCGCTTCCAACAGTGATTAGCGATTAATGGCAAATAATAGTGACTAAACTGGCACATGAGTGAACCTAAACATGGGTTCTTATCCCATTTCTTTTCCATTAACAGATTAATACGAAAAACAACATTTTTAGCAAGATATAAACTTACAATTAATTGATTTTGCTACTTCCCTATCTATTAAGTATTTGTTGGAACAAACTTAAACCATTGAATTTGGGGGTTCTTATCACAACTAGGAAGATCAGTGAGATGATCTTGTTCTACACACAAACACTTGTTAGTCACTATTGTTGAGTAACTTGTGTCATATTCTAAGCACAGGTACTCATTCCCTTCCTTGTCCTGGGCAGCTAGTTGAAGCCTGGATGCTGAAATTGATCTCCACTTACTACCCTGGCTCGAACAATCATTCGAGAACACCACGGGAAGGCCTTCACCCGTGGCTTTAAGACATCCCGCCACCCCTTCTAGCTTGATCGGACTTCCATCGTCCTGATGGCTCCACCGTCCAGAGGAATCACAATTACCTCCACGAACATTGTTCTCCTCCCCAATGCTCACACATCGACCACTATGTGGATGAAACATTATAAAGCTCTTGGGGTTCGTCGAGCTAGAATTAGAATCTGCATACATACATTGCGCGCGAGTATAAGTCATTTAACGAAAGGTCTATAACAAAACAGTCGACCGAGTTTTCAAGTAATAATCTAAATTAACCATATAACTTGGAGTTTTTACCTTGATTAAGGCGCCTCGGAAGGCGTAACCTCTCTAGAGTGGTTTTATTTCTTTCGCGATCCCAGTTAACATCGAATAAACCGTAGACCTCATCCAACTCAACTACCCCTTCTCTTAAAATATAGCTTCCTTGTAAAGTCCATAAAGCCCAATCAATATCAACTTCTACTAAAGTTGCTAATAAACAAGTGAAATATCTATTTTCTTTTTCATTTCCACCTCTTTCATCAACTCCAAATTCACTCAAAAACAGAGGAACAGGATTTTTTTGAGTGAGTAAATATAAAGAATTACTAATGGCAGCTTGTGTTCGTTGTGCACATCTTTGATTAGTATTTGAAATCCATGTAGTTTGATCTTCACCAAAAGAGTACCAATGGAACTCATATACCAATTTGTTAGGTATATTTATAGATACTGGTCTTGTTTTCAAGAACCTGAGATTTGTTGCAAATTCTAGCCCTGAAAAAATTATCAACACATTCGGGTTGGCCTGGTGGATCGTTGTTGCGCACGCCTCCATGTATTTGTACCACTCGGTTTCGTTTTCCTTTGGTCCTCGTAACTCGTTTCTCATACTCGTTGCAACTACCTGTAGTTAAGACATTTTTGTATTGGCCAACGACATCAGGGACGGAATCAACAATTATATGTCGAAGGAAGGTATGTAACGCTATTATTCAAATAAGAAAATAAAAAAACTTAAGAGGACTAACTACATGATTTTTCAAAATGAATACAATTTCTAAAAAGATAAATAAGAGCACATTTTACGAAAAAATTAGGGGGACTATTGAATGTGGCATCCCATAGTTCAACAAGTAGGTGAGGGGATGTTTTAAATAAAGGTCACACTAGTTGAGGTAAAGGTGAAATTAAGTCGCACAACCAACAAATACTTAGTTGGGAGTTAAGTTAGCAAGTCGGTAAGAAACATAATGTTAACTAATCCTAAAATAACAATGCATTTTGTCACAGGGTTGGGTTCGCAGTCGCTACTCATCGAATGCATACTGCATAAACTTCGGATTGCACGTAATAGTCCGTAAACCACGTCAGACGACTAAATTATCGTGTTAACTTACATTGGGACTGTTCTTGTATCTCGTTGCTGCAATCTTCCACCCCTGAAGCCATTCCTGTGGATCAAAGAACTCATCCCCAAAGAAACCATTTCCATCGGTTCTACCACAACACCACCCCGGTTTGCTAACATGATTATCAAGAACCACCATAACATCATGCCTCCCAAGCTCCTCAACCACAGCTTTATGAACATCAACAACACTCATCTCCAAAAAACCAGGATTGTTCTTTTCGATACCATCTTCGGCATCAGTAAGATTAAACTTTCTTAACGAGTCCTTAACGACGAGATTAGAGTAATCAGGCCTTGTAAACATATATGTTGCATAAGTGAACCTCACACAATTGAACCCCATTGAAACAATTTGCTTAACAATGCAGTTTAAGGGCTCTTTTTGTAAGCCTTCAGCTATCATGGGCTGCAAATGTGAAGGCCAATTTCCACATGTGAGTTTTACTCTTGTTCCTGATGCTTCATCAACTATCCATCTTGAGTTAGTTGAGAGAGGTAATGAATAGGAGAGTTTGAAAACAGAACAAAGGAGGACAACTATTTTGAGAAGCATTTTTGTTTTTTGTAATAACTAGAAGATATCAACTAATGGTTTCATCACATAATAAACTCTTTATATACTACTCTCTCCTTAATATATTTGTCAAGTTTCTTTCTCTAAGCACTCATAATTTATGCATGAACTACAAACTACGAAACCAATATTTTTTGGGAACATAGTATTTTGCAATAGCTATCGTCGAGTGAATACGAGATAGAGCTGGGCCAATATAACGTAGAAAGTTATAGGCCTATTAAGTTTTATTTCTATTATGATTTTTTTAAATGATTATCATTGTAATTTATATATTGATATAGAGATTAATTGTGTAATTTATGCATTAAGAGAAATCTTAATAGAACCGTAACCGGTCCGGAATATAACAGTATGCCAATTACGCTAACAGGTATATTACATTAGACAAGTATCGTGTGACATACTCGACCAAGATAGGGAGAACATAATTCATGATATTGTGGTGAATAAGCCATTCTATTTGACTGCTCCACCAATTTAGTCATCCTTTGAGCTAGCGTATTACTATAATCTCATACATAATTATTAGAGTTAATAAGGATCAACATAATATGATTTATTTTAATGCAAAATTTAATTATATTGCCTGCGAAACTAATAATGAAAAATATATTTTTTACTCTTGCATACATTAATGTACAAATATACCGTAATTATTTTTATAGTGATTGTATCGTTGTAACTAATTACTAATAAAGATTTATACTGAAGTTACAAGTTAGTATAGTCGGTTATCATTTTTGGCATTAACTTTAAACATTGTATTTTATTTAATAGTATTAACTCAAGTGAGATTGGACAATCAAAAACAATACTCGATCAGTATATGATTTTCAACAAATTTATGAAATTATAAATCATTGGTGATTTGAACAATGCAATACTACATACTATATATCACATTACCTTTCACCTTTAATGACGTCTAATATGTATAACTATCCAGCCTTCTAATAATGCCATCAATCAAATAGCAATATACAGTTGGAAAAAGATTTCTTGGATGATTTTAAAATTTAATTTTAGGGTCTCAACGGTAGATGTACTAATAAAAGCTCGGGTCAGATACCACCAGACTAAGAGCGATCGGTGATTTAAATTAAACTTTGAGAATATAATAAATAAGAAATCATTATTCCTATCTATTTACTCATACATATATTGGGTGTCCATCATGCATAATGAACCTAGCAAATATCAATAATAATTAGCACAAGCTTGAAATGCAACATAAAAATTAAAGCATGGCAGTCATCTTTTGTACCGACTTGTTAGACTTGAATTTGAAGTTCTTAGATATATAGAATATGTCTTTATAACAATAGAAAATGTCAACTAAACATGTGAAAATAATTTTGTTTAAGTTAAATATTGTAGAGTCACGTATGATATAGAAAAAAGAACAATGAAGCCATTCAACTATTCTCATCTCAAGTTCACTTTTTCGATAGATTTGTTAGTTTGCTTCATGAAAGTCAATAGTGTTATGGTCTAGTATTCTCAAAGCGTAAAAAGGTCACATAATGATTCCTATCATGTTCTAGAGTACGTGAGGAAAATTATGAAAGATGTCTAATTTGATTAGGGATTAGAGCTTTTGTCTGTTAATCATTTCATCAACACAAAGTTCACTATTAGTTATTTATCAATTGAGCTGCAGAATTTTCATTAATCGGGTCTGCGCCACACCCATATGAGGAGAGAGAGCACACTTCATAAACTAATTGGTGATAAGTGGAGTTGCTCCCTAGTTTATTAAGTGACAAACTCTCTCATATATTTTCAATGTGGAACTTTCACATGTGACAATTTGAGCTCATTTTAAGTAATCTTAACATGAGCTATGCCTCAAAAAATGGAGGCTACAAGTTTGAATCCATATGAATGCGATAATTTGTTGATATATTTGATTCTCGATTCATGTCTTGTTGGTCCATTTCATTACATAGTTGCTACTAAGACACATATCATTTTAGATTCCATATAATAATAAGAAGCTTCTGATATAGATGAAAAAAAATTAAAATTCATTACCAAAAATCATACTTAGCTTGCTCATATATTAACTCTAACTATCTAGCACTTTTATAACAGGAGACCCGCAATCTATTCGTAGAGTGGGCACTGAATAGACATCGAGCTGATGTAATAATATGTAAACCACGACAAGCAGGTAAATCACATTAGATGAGTTTTTTATAACAAATTTGACTAAGAAAGTGTTAATAAAAAAACGACCTTGGCACTTAATCTTTGGCCATTATTACAAGTACACATTTTAATTTCCTTGAAGCTTCATTCCAACGTGAATAAGACAATTTATGATTAGAAATTTGTAGAAATTTGGTATGTGGGAGAGCAGATAGTGAATTGTACGTGTACGGAGACTTTGTTGAGATTATGCTTTCTAGCATAAGTCAGTAAGTCACAAGAGTTTTTGGCTTTCTATTTCTATTTCTCTTTTCATTCATTGCTTCTACACAACCATATCGATATCATTCAAGGATTTCCAACTGGCATTGCTTAATAAAATACTACACATAATAGGAAAATATATCAAATAATTTGCAATAGAGCATCCCAGTGAATCCTTGGACAAATACTTTAATATACTATTGACTCAACCATCGTATAAAATTTAAAAACTCAAAAAGGACTAATAATACTTATATAATCGGCATAAAAGATTTTTCTTTCAGGAAATTGTCCATATTACTTAACAGTGTTTTAGAAAAGAAGAATATATTATAAAATATTAAAATGGTATATACAATTTGCATTTTCGATCACTTATGAATAAAAATTTAATAAAACATAACTTTTCACTATTTATTGCCATTTACGTACTCATGTGATTTGATCACAAGCCTTTATATTCTAATAGAGTAGTAGTAATAGTAACCTTTTTAATTTTGTACTAAAATAATAACCTTTTTAATTTGTATTAAAGTCACTTCAAGAATAAATGCATTTACAACGGAGAGTCCGTAGCCGCTACTGGTATAAATACCGGGTGAACTACCTTGAATGCTTCATCTATATTGAGATATTACATATATGCAATTGTTGTACAGTTATTGAATTCCTATAATGTGATGATTTCTACATACAACTCACATACTCAGTATTAAATAAAACCTAAACTAGCATTGTTTTCAATGTGGACTTACTGACTACTTGGAGACTTTCACAGTGATTCATAATGTTGTACCTAAATAATTTGACTTTAGTTTGTAGAAAAGGATCTAGCTATAGCCACATAAAAAGTGATTTAATACTAACTACTTCCTATATTTCATAATAAATCCAACAATTTCAAGTGGAAATGATGATAATCGTGTAACAAATTGATTGAAACAAACCGTGAAAAATGATCATAATCAACTGGAAAAAGATCAAGTATAAAGAGGAATCCATATGCATCACACTTTCTTTTAGACTTAGGGGGGAGATTTGAAACAATATTTGCATTCCCATACAAGAATACTTATTAGATTCACCCGATTCACCTCAGTTCTCTCGACAACAAACATATCATTAAGAAATTATACTTGAAATCGATCACAACTTATAAGCAGCGTTGTGGCTATGAAATATTATTGTCCCACAATGATGCAACTCAGACAGGGGGAAATGGTTGCACTAGTTGATACACATAAAGATTAGCAATCTTCTTTTTTCGGTTTAAAAATAAAATAATACTAAATGCATCAAATAAAGATCATTTTTGTAGAAATTAATAAGCTTTGGAAAATTAGTTGATACACATAATATTGTCTTATGGTATTTGTTCATATTATAAATAAATTTTGCTTGGTTCCATAACACTTCCTCCATCTTTATTAAGCAAATGAAATGTTACATCAATTACTGGAAATGTCCTAGTAGTGCCCCATACTGGGTATATTCTGCTGCCTCAGTTTTCCAATAAAACCACTCTCATTGTCACGAGGGAGGTTAATAATGAATATCAATAATATGCACGTCGAGTTAAGTAAAAATCGAGTAGACTTTCATATTCGGATCGATATTGAAACAAGTAGACTACATATAATATCCAATTCTGTCACTTCCTACAGGCTACAAGGTTCAATCCAATTCGACTCATTTAATAGCCTTCTCGTCTCTTACTATGGCCCTATACCCTTTGTTAACTGCTAACAATAGATGGGATTTCACATGCTGACACAGTAACATTGAATTCTCAATGCCAAAACCTGTAGTCTTGTAGATTGAGACATATAAACTTCTTTATGGTAAATAAAACCAAATATGTCCCCTTCCTGTATAATTCAATGACAATACAGATCGCATGTCAAGTTTGAGGCTTAACAAAATATAAAAATAATTCATGGAGAACTACATTACAACTCAATGACTACTAGAAACTAACGGGCACCATCTTACTCTTGGCAAAAATGACTATAACCGGCTAGTAGCTTCCACGATAATCGATCTTACCAATGAGGGATGACAAGAGATGGGCCAAGTAACTACCTCTTAATATATAATGCAGCAAATTTATTCTTGGTGCAAGCGTACCAGCATCGGTTCTCATTCAAGAGCGAAAGTCAAGTTTAGCCTGCAAGAAAGTATAATTGCAAAGGAGAAAAGAGAGAGTGCCATTCTATCAAACCACATAACTAATGTCCCATACGGATATAATTAACAGAACTATGTTAGCTTGGTACAAGATGTGGATTTCTCTAATAATGGCAGTCACCAGAACCTTTGACAGAAAAAAGGGCATAATCAAATGTGCTTATTTGGCCTTCTTTTGATCAGACACCCTTGCTCCTGCAATCTTAACCACGGGTGTGTCTTCTGGTTTTAGAAGCTTAAGAGCTGGATGTACTTTGAGGTCTCCCATCACTAACTTATCGCCAACATCCAATTCACTTAAATCAACATCGATGTAGGGAGGAACAATATCTGCTGGGCAGAGGTACTTGACAGTTCTCTTGATTATATTCAGGTAAGAACCTGAAATATGCAAAGACAAGATGGGACTCAAAACAAAATGCAGATAAACCTATCCTCAATGAAGTTGTAAATTTATAATTGAGATTGAACAGAAAATCCAAATCGTTGAGACATAGTGGAAAGCAAAACCTGAAATGGTGGACAGAGTATTCAATGAACAAATGAGATCACTACTTGATGAGCATGGCATACTGAACTTGAAGGGTCTGTTATATTAAAATCTACTCCTATCTCATTTCGAAATGAGACATGAGAGTTATTCTCGACCATCATAACAAAATGGAAACATGTACTGCTTCATATTAGACTATTCAATATGCACATTAATATGCAATATCCCAGAAATTTTATAAATACAAAACAAAATGGGAGAGTCTAAAAGTATATAAACATAATTCAAATATTGGTGACTACACGAATGAGAATGAACAATGACGCTTATAAAAGAATAGGATTTACCTTTCTTCAATCCAGGGGATACATCATCTCCTCTAAATAGGAGAGGCACATCAACCTTGAGTAGAGCACTTGATGGTGCTCTTATGAATGTTACATTTAACACAGCGTCAGTGCCAGCATGCAGATGAAGCTGAAAGAGATCGAGAATGAACCTATCAATACCCATAAGAACTTGTGGCCAGCATAAAGACATATGCATCTTCATCAGAGTAACCATATTAGCACCAGCTCATATTATCTAAAGGTTATAAAGCCATTAGAGTCATGTCCCATAAACCCAATGCATCATCCCCTATGCATAGCCAACAGAAAAATAATTCTACAAGTCAACAAATCATCTTTAAGTTCAATATGTAACATTCACAACATCTCATAGCTACATAGTATACTGATAAACCAAGCCCTGAGAAATTCTTACTCTATTAGCATCATTCACCAAACCATATAATAACTATAATGGAAGACATGCCTAGAATTTTACGGTATGTATTTAGTGGCTCCCTTCTTAATGCAAAATCGGGATCCAATTCCATTCCATACAATGAAGTAGCATAGCAAAACAAATTTCAATGAGCCTCATCTAAGAAGTTAAATAATCCCCACATTTTCACAAAGAACATGATTACATAGACTACGAAATTCCTTCGATTCTAATTAGTTAAGACGATCCTAGAATAACTTTTTCGATTATACATCTAATCATACACGCGCAAACAACAATATGATGCACAAAATTAATAGATACCAAAAGAGTTCAGACACATTAGTGTATCTGCGACCAAATACCCCGTCTAAATTAAAGCATTCACAGAACATAAGATTGCATTTTTCCACTATACATGATGAAATAAAATTAAAACATACATTCACTAAACATAAAGATCGTATTTTTCCACTACAAATGATGAAATAAAAAATTAAACATTCAATAAACAAAAAGATTGTTGCAATGCCAGGCCCTGGAACCCGGGTCGGTATGTTATTACAAGTATTTCCATCACGTTTTGTTCTCACTCACGGGCTCCACTAGGTCACCCATCCTGTAATTATTATCAATCAGGTTTCACTTGGATATCTTATGAGATAGCTTCCAAAAATAAGATGGAGTAATCAACTCCCACTTTAGGGCAGATATTACAATTGCATTTTTTCCACTATAAGCAATAAAATAATCAGAATTAAAACAAATTACCGATCTGGGCAAGACTCGAACTCTCTCCAACACATCATCCGATTCAGCCTCCGCCCTAACTTCAAGATCAAAAATCCTGGAAAGAAAATACGACCTCCCTAAAGCATTCACAAGATTCTTGATTTGATTGTTCTCAACCGAAACCAATCTTTTATTTCCCCCGTGTTGACCATCTTCAGCTTCGAATACGATACTGGGAACGAACCCGTGTTTCCTGAGCTTGTTGGAGATATTGGTGCCTGAGGCGGCGCGTGGTAGTGCACGGATGGTTTCTGCGTATTTTGGGTCTGGTTTTGGGAAGTTCGGGAGGTAGGTGAAGAGTGGGGTTGAATTTTGGTGGAGTGGTGGTTCGTCAGCCAGAGCTGCAGCGGAGGTGGCGGAGAATCGGCGGAGCTGTTGGTGGCAAAGGGTGCGTCGGAGCAACATGGTGAAGGGGGGTTAAGGAGGGTTTTGCTGGACTAGTTAAAATTGAACCAGGACTGGAACTCAGGGTTTTGTATAACCCACTATTTGGGTGTGTGTATAACAGATCAGGTTTTGTATAGAGATTTTACACGTTACAATTGTCAAAACATGCGATCCGTTAATATTTTGATAATTTTATCCCCGTAAAAAAATCGAACTTGACAATATTTTGTTACTTCTTTGTAACGAAGTGATCAAGCGAGACGAATTTTCAAACAAATGTGATCGAATGAACATATTGAAACATATGTTATCAAATAGTAACATGATCTATACTATCAAATAGTTGAAAATTACCTTATACGAGATAATTTTAAAATTATTCTTATATCTCATCTTCTTAACATTATTTAAAAAAATATCAATTAAAATTATTTAACTACTTGCATTTGTTGTTATTGGTTTAATATTAATCAATGACGAGATATATAGTATCATTGTTTTTTCAATAAATGAATATTAACTAAACAAAATATTAATTCGCACAGACATTGACTCTGCAGTTAATAATAATGTGTGATTGAACATGTAGAGAACCCAAAAATAGATCAAAACTGCATGACCAATCCTACAGTAACCTAAATACTCCTACTTCATCTCCATTCCTGTCTCTGGGATGCTTGAAGACCTCATACACTATCCTCCTATAGTATATATAAATAACACTTGTAAGCTATACATTTCAAAAAAAAAAAACTAAACCAAACAGCTGGATTGAAGATGTTAATCAGGGAGTAACCAAAGAGGCGAGCCTTTCATCACGGCTATTTGACGCGGAATCTGCTCAGGCTACGCCTTCCAACTCCCCTCGGTCTACGAGGATTCCACAGCTGTTTGGTCACTGGTGTGTCGACTTAAAGATCAGTTACCTAACTGAAGAAATATTTTAAACTAACTACATATAGCATATACATTTATTGTTTTGAATGATCTCTCAAAATAAGAAGATGCATTGTCTCCTCTCATTTCCAGACTTCTTTATAAGAAATAAGATAACTGTTCCTTCTTCCTCGAGCCTCCTTCACCATATTGGTCATTCCATTGCTTCAGATCAGCCATTATGGAACCTTCAGAAGAAAAACTAGCTGCAACCTGTAATAATATCATCATAAATACATTAGACTCGGATACCAGGCTAATGACAAAAGGATCTGACGTTAATCTACAGTATCTTCGAGTCTTGATTTTGTATGGTACACCACGTGAAGTGGCATTACAGGTCTTAGAGTTCACCAATTAATGCGTACGCCACATAGCGTGCTATATAATTACAACTTAGTCTATAACCACCCACCCATCTCAAGTTAGCCACTGATTAGGTAGTGTAATTATAAGAAAATATATAGCAATAAAAAATTTGATCACATGTCCAACTTTCACTAGCGTACTACCCTCGCAGACATTGTGATAGAGGATCCAAGCTGGGTATTTGGGAGGCTAAAGTAGAATTGCTAGACATTCTTAGACGAATATAATCTTCACTATCAAAGTTACACATTGCTTATTAATGAAGTGAAATTTTAATAAGCACCAATACCATATGGATACTTCTGGGTTAAGTATCGTATTTATCCTTGTTCACCTGCAACTTTTACATGCTTTGTTCAATTTATCTACGTGGGAGAGTTGCCAACTAAGCTAAAACCTCAAGTCCTTCATCACTCATCTTTCACTATTGAAATAAATTGAAAAATGGAGAGATATTGTCTCGAGGGGCGTTCAAGAGAAGTACTAACCTGGCTTTTTGCTTCTTTAAAGTCTTCCATGTTTAGTGGCCTAATTGTGATTGTCCTCTGTTGTTGAAATCCTCTAGCACCGTTGTCTTGCTCTGCTCTCTTTTTTTGTTCCTGCATGATCCAGTGCAGTTCTTTACTGTACTTTTTTTATTCTAGAAGAAAAAATGTCTACGTAACAAAGCAGAGCTAGAAACTATGGTAGAAATAGTACATTGACCTTACACAAAGCACACAGTCTTCAAATGGTTTTTAAGTATAGGTACTCTAGTAATAACCTAAAGGGATCCATTAATTGTTGAATCGTGTGAAAGGGGCACAAAATTTACTTACAAGATCTCTTAGTCTTTCTTGCTTTATCAATTCTCTTACTGGACGATATGCAGCGGTTGTGCAGAAGTTCTGCATCAAATCAATACTGATGTTAACAAGACCTTTAGATAGTACTTTAGAGCAAAAGGCAAGCCAGGAGATGGCATCTAACCTTCATGTCACTTCCACTAAATCCTTGTGTCATTGATGCAAGCTCTTTATAATCTATCGCTTCATCAACTTTTTCTTTCGCCAAAAGAGTTCTCAATATCTTCTCCCTACTTTCATCAGACGGTAAGCCAACCATGACTCTGGAAACAGAAACAGATATTCGGTAATTATTACTCAAATATAAAAAAAAGACTTGCAATAAGAAAAGTCGTATGTTGCTTTAAGTTTACATGTCTAACAGATATAAGTTCCTTCATAAAAATATAGAAGTTAGAATATCCATATAAAAACAAGTGATGTAATGTGATACTAACACCAACAGCGAAAGTCTATACGAGTACTATATATGAAAATGAACAATCTTACAGAATTTTGATTACTACAAGGAAAAACATAATAAATTCTCAAAACTGGGAGACAATCTCCACTCTTTTGTTACCTTCTCTCAAAACGTCTAATGATTGCTTCGTCGAGGTCAAATGGCCTGTTGGTGGCAGCAAGGACAAGAATTCTCTCTCCAGGTTTTGTCAGTAATCCATCCCACTGAGTCATAAACTCATTTTTTATCTTTCTCATAGCTTCATGCTCCCCAGCTCTAGATCGCTGTCCCAGCATACTGTCGACTTCATCAACAAAGATTATAGTAGGTGAAACTTTAGCAGCAAGTGTGAACAAAGCTCGTACATTCTTCTCATCTTCACCAAACCACTTGGAAGTGATAGTAGACATTGAGACATTAATGAAGCTGGCATCAGCCTCTTTGGCAATGGCCTTGGCGGTCATGGTCTTGCCAGTACCTGGAGGGCCAAATAGCAATATACCTCTACATGGTTTTAAGAGTCCACCTTCAAACAAGTCAGGTCTGCGTAGGGGCAGCATTACTAATTCTTGAAGAGATTCCTTTAATTCATCTAAAGCCCCAATGTCAGCAAATGTAACTGTAAGTTCACTTGCTGGAATTACTTCTGGCCGTATATGCTTTTCAAATTCATTGTCCGGAACTTCCTCCTACAAGATCAGACAACATGCATGCATTAAAGGAATCTAATAATATGATTCACTGAAAAGAGATTGAAAGTGCGGAATCATGCAAACGAAGACAGCACAAACCATCACAAACAGATCATGGAAAACATTAATCTAAGGCACCAAATTATGAGCAAATAAACATTGAGGCAACATAGAGCAATAGTTTAATATATTAGGAGACATGAATCTGCACGGTTCGGTTCAATTTGATTAGGTTCCGTTCGGTTCCGATGCCATCTGTTTTAGTTCGGTTCTCAGTTTTGGCCAAATTTTGGGCTCAAAAGTTAAATTTGAATGTAATTGTTTTTATAAATAATTGTAACCACAATTAAGTTCTAATTAATATCTATTCATATAAGTTTAATGAGCTCATTTTAAAATTAATTCCGAAATCAGCATACACATTTACACGGTACCACTTTATAAAGATATATATGCATTTTGATATTATTAGCTTTAAAAATATTTACGCATCTCTTATTACATTGTACCAATAATGAACAAAGTAAAATCTTTTTGACAATTATCGTCTAATGAACTTACCTTTAAAAAATTAAATTAGCTAGTGGTAGGGTTTTATCAGTTCTCCCATAGGCCGAACCTACATCATTTCAGTTCTAGCAAAGGCGGAACCTAAATCGGTTCGGTTCGGTTCTGATCGGTTTGGATATTTTGGTATTTTCAGTTCGGTTTGGGTCGGGGTCAGGGTCGGTCCACATTTAGTACACACATCTAATTAGGACTATTACTCTATCAGCAAAAGCAATCATGCATATCATTGAAGACTGCGTTTAATGGCACCTTGTGAGTTGGATTGTCGGCGTCAGTTGTTGCTGCTGCTTCTCCAGGTTTATCAGTGGCAGCAACTGCTGATCCACTTAGTTCATCCTAGCATAGACATAAAACAGATACGGCCATTAAATTATTAGTGCCAAACTTGACAGGATTTCATGTCCGGTTTGATAAACATGCTCTTAAAAAACAAACCTCGGACATTTTTGCTTGTGCCTCAAGTTTCATCGTATCACTGTCAGCTGATTCTCCTTCTTGGAATATGCTCAATGCACGAGACAAACTGGTTTATAACAAGGAATTCAAATGTAAATTATATTATCACAGAGTCTCCATAAGCCCTTAACCAAAGCAAGAAACATATTAAAATCAAACTATAAGTAAATGGACCTTGCAGAAGATATGACAAGTTTCCCGCTTCTGTACTCAGCCCTCTCTGTGTTCATGAGATGATGAGATATTGCAGACATCACAATTTCGTCTATATGATTGCTAAGGATCATCGTGTCTGATATACAAATCGAGCTCAGATCATCACAGACGATATCATTAGCTGCAAGTACCTCAATTATGTGGTTCCTGTTATCTTGATAACGGATCATTTTCATATCATCCTCCAATTGAGACTTCCAGCTGACAGAATGCGTGTCATCTGTTGGAGGTTTAATTTCAATATTGTAAGGGAATACAGAAGATATTTTCTCATCCACATCTCGAAAGTCATATCCTTGCTCCACGGTTCTCGAACCAAGTATTAGAACTGGACCAGTCAATTTCTTCAACATCTTCTGAAATAGTACATACGTTCTATCTGATTTACAGAGAATATTCTCTATGTCCCTAAGATAAAGAACAATGGGGCTAGATTTTGACTCTTTGGCAATAACCTGCAACATTATTCAGACCCATTAAATCTGATTACATCCAACTATTCCCATAAAATTACATGATTGGCAAATATTTATAATGTACATTTAGTGCTCTTCACTAATACAAAAGATCAAGAATTGTCTTTGGTTGGAAAGATGGAAGAGTACCCTGTAAAGTGTTTGAACGAGGACCTTATCATCAAATGACCAGTTGTTTGTGAGCATGGATGAAGCTGTAACCAGAGATGATAATGAGAATGTATAACAACCGAAGTATGTCATATCAACATGAACGTTATATATTACTCATGTCCTGATTAATGAGAGAACATTCTGAGACTCA
Organism: Echium plantagineum; assembly: GCA_003412495.2. Classification (NCBI taxonomy): domain Eukaryota; kingdom Viridiplantae; phylum Streptophyta; class Magnoliopsida; order Boraginales; family Boraginaceae; genus Echium; species Echium plantagineum. Next base: position 6,109,409 of record CM016565.1, read on the forward strand.
CTTTCCCTTATCAAGATATTCTAAGGCAAGTTGAGGGTCCAGTATTTGTCAAGATTCTCTTTACCAAGTATTAAATTCACAATAAGGAATCTAATCAAATTCATTATTCTCAAATCAGAAACTGCTTCGAACATTCAAGACACAAACATGAAGAAATTTCAGGAAAACAGAAGAAGAATAAACCGTTGAGCGAAACTTGAACCAAGGTTTTCGCATGGTTCGATCATGTCCAGTGAAACATTAACTATAAGGTTGCATGTGATTTAGTATATTTAAGTTTAATGATAAATGAACTAGTGGGGTCCCTTTTTCCAATGACTTATTAAAGGGAACTTTCAGACTCCGCTAAAAATGAAGTCCATAATATACATGAAATGACTGTTTTTTTGTTCAGTTGATTTGGAACTTCTTATCCACAATTGGTTCTGGATTACATAAAACGAATTTTTCACTGTAATTAGAAAACCTATCAGACTTAAGGTGTATGATAGTTGAACTTCCACAGTGGTTCTTTCTAAACAAAATAGTTAATAAGTTAGGATGAAACCTCTATTTGAGGATGGATAACTTAATGACATGTCACTCATATTAGATGATTCTGATGTATTTCTGCGCAGAGTTGAGGAATTCATGGAGCTACCGCTGAAATCAAATAGAAACACCATATCAGAAAGGTCATGTAGATGGGCTACGTTAAGATTTATATATCACATATTCAAAAGATGCCATGTACTTCTCTGAGAGTTCCACGTCACTGCTCTGTCTGCGCAAGGTGCCTGTAACAAAGTAAAATTCAAATATAGGAGAAAATTTACAAAAGCAGCAGCACAGAAGAAGGAAAATGTGAAGCACATACACATACCTCTGTTTTGTTCCTTTGGTGGGATGCCAGAAAATGATTCAAAAAGACCAGACATTCGGCCCAGCGTTGCGGCAGATATAGACCTTTTAAATTTCTGCAATAAATCAACATTAAGACAAAAAAACGTTCAGGCATCATCATGTCACATTGTTTTTACTGAGAACGAAAAGACTTAGCCAAAGTTTAAGGAGAAAGTTCTTCTCTACTATCAATATGAGTAAGTAGTAAAGATTGATAACTCACAGATCGTCTGTCGTTGCCACCATATTTACCCTTAATCTGTTCAAAACGAGTGACCATAATATTCAGTAAATGAAAAACAACTGAAGGTTGAATTAGATAGATAATAAAAAAATAGAGTGTTCTCATTATTACGAACCTTCAAAGAAAAATCGACTACATCTAACAGTAAAAGTTTGGCGTCAAAATAATGAGCTAATGCCTTGGCAAGCATTTGTTGATAAAGTTCTGGAAATAAATAATGAACAATATTAATGAGAGCAATTTTAGTCCCTAGGCATGGAACTCAAGACCAGCTGTAAGACCATCAACAAAAACTGAACTGATAACTTTCTTGCATCCCCACACTCCATTAATACATTAGAATGAAATGAAGTAGAGGTGCAAGCAAGTCGGTCATTCAGACTCTAAATGTAGTTTCTCCAAGTTAAATTTTTTTTAGGGTATTAATATTGATAGTAGTGAAGATTAAAGAACAGAAGAAAGACATTTATATAAGCTAGGGAACAGCGACCAACCAGCAGGTCCTGAAAGCAAAATGGTCCGACTTGCTGGAGAGAGGTTCAGCGTGTGCTTATGGAAGTCACCCTTCCTCAAATGAATAAAGGCTGCGCTAGTAAGCAAAACTCTTGTCTGCTCACTGTCACCATCAACAAATAATTTATAGCATTACAAAACCAATACTTCCCAACCATTTTCTACTCGATGATAACAAGCCTAATTAGCAATATAGACATAAACACAAAAATTCCTGAAGACTCATGGCGATGATTATGAACCCTCTAATGTAAATTCCTCCACATTTCTTAACTATGTATATTTGCAAGCACAAATCCTTTTCTGCTCTTCTTTAGTCTCAACTTTTTCTATCCCTCATCTCCCCTAAGCCAAACTAGTCTAAGCCCCTATGCCACTTAGCAGGGTCGGCTATATCAATACAATGTCTCCATTTAGCTCATTGTCGAGTCGTCTCTTTGTCATATTCATATTGCCCCCACGGCCCACCCCCCCTTTTACGCTGGATGTCAGGGGCCTAACACCAGCCCCTCCTTTATCCGGGGTTGGCCACAAAATAAATTTATCTGTCACTACCAAACTATATGCATTCTAAACAAAAAAACTACGCCCTAACATGCATTCACAAACTAGATCATAGATAAAAACATAGAAAAAAGATCCAATAGACATATCAATCTTCCTCACTGATGCTAATGTCACCCAAATCCATTTCAAGAACTTCAACAAAACATAAGAAAGATGAATCATACTTAGAAAAAGATTAAAAGAAACACTAGCTAGATCAGAACATTACCTAAGATAGTATGGAAATTGGTCAAAGGTAACCTTACTATTTCTGCCATCAACAAAAAGATGAAGCATTTCATTTTCAAGAACCTTCCCCTTGATTCCATTGCTAGCCCAGTTACTACCACCCTTTCCAGACACCAACCCAATTCCAACTCCTAATCCTATTCCTACCCCAGCTACTGCTGACATCAACATATGCTTTTGCTCCATTTTCTTGATTTACTCAAATTAAAAAAAAATCCTATCTTTAATCTTCAAACTTGATAAAATAAAAAATCCTGAAAATGGATAATCAATTTTCTTGAATTCCCTTCAAAAAAGTGAAACAAATGAGAAATATATTCAATTGATTATAGATTTCATATGTTGGTAATCAAGAACATGCATGGATTATTCATCATTCTTCACTGTATGTAAAAAAATGTATGATATATATGTGCATATATGTTTTCAAGAAAGCAGACGAGAGGAGCGAAAAACGGTTGGAATATAAAGTAGATATAGTTCCCGCTTTATGAGGACTCGCTTTTGCACTATTTTGTGAAGAAGCTTATGGATGGTTTAGGAAAATATGAATAATATATGGGAAATATGGACCTTTCTTGGTAAAACATGGTTAATATTGTAAACGACCATGTTCGTGTCTTTAAATTGTACTGCCGAACTAATTTGTTGATAAGATGACAAGTAAAACAGAAGCGACTGCTAATTTATTCTTTTTCCGAGTGTTTTTTAGTTATCGTTTTAGCCATTTACACAACTTCAATATAAAAGATAAGTAAAAAGTATATTAAAAATGTAAAACTAATTATGCTAGACGGTAATTAAAAAGAAACAGAGGGAGTATACTTAAACTTTTATACTTATTACAAAAATAGCCCACATAAACACAATCACAATAATTTGACTAAATCGTTGTTATCGTTGTAAGAAATCTAAATTATGAATAATGTTATAATATGTTTAATTTTTGTTACTTAATTAATTTGTGGAGTTTTAATTTTGAACGAGTTGCTAATGTCTTTACACAACTATTATGTTCATATTCCCTTTTCGTGTTACAGTAACTATTGTCATGATTATATTCTTCTTTTAAGTCAAATACAACTAATATTTTTTCGTTACTTGAAGTAACTTGATATATCATTTTAATCATAAAAGGTGACCCAATCAATGTTATCTTGTCCGATCAACCCCGGAATCATGAGACATTGGATCAAATATATTTTGTGTTGAGTTTTGGGTTCAATAATTTTTCAAAAGGGTTTGGGTTTGGTCGAAACTCATGACACCTAACCCATGCACATCCTAATGACACTAACATATATTTATGTTACTTGAGTTTGGATGAACAAGTACGTTGAACATTTAAGAAGTGAGATTGTAATAAACATTTGAATGCGGGTAATAAAATAATTGATATTATTTGATTTATATATCCTATTTATGCATCTTCAGTTTGCAAAACAAACTTATAAAATTCTAGTTACGTCTGGTATAGTGGAATGGAATGGTGTAGGAATGGAATAGACAAAGTAATGGAATAGACAAAGGAATGGAATGAATTAATGAATTTTATTACTTTGTTTGGTATGTGAGTAGTAATGTAATTGAATTATCACATTACCCCCAAATTTTCAAATTTGATTACCTAATAGGAGGTAATCATCCATTACCCCCAATTTGGGCGGAATGGTTATTACCTCAAATGAGGTAATTCAATTAACTAGGGAATGCAATCAAAATCCATTGTTGTCTACCAAACTAGGTAATACAAACTAATTTAATTCCATTCATTCCTATCTCATTTCATTCCCACGTACCAAGCACAACTACTCTGAAGTAATTGTTGATTAAAGTTTTTCATTATAACATAAGTAAGAAAAAAGCATTCTTTGAAATACATTTCAATGGTTGGAGCACCATTCGATAACATTTATAAGGTACTAAACCCAGATTCTAGAAAGGATTGCAACATTATTATATCTACAACACCAAACTCATTATTTCATTGTCGATATGTTACTAAATTTGATGTATTTATATTGTTTATATACTTTTCATAAAAACTTTCTCACGAGTTACTTGTATTACTTTAGAATTTCAAAATTGGAGATGAATACATAATATGATGGGACTCGAATAAAAATATGACAGATCCCTTATCCTATACAATTTTTATTTTGGTTTTAAATTTCATCCAAAATTTGTGGTGTAATTAATGGCAAGATTTCGTTACCATCTTTTTATTTAAAAATAATTATGGATAGCATAATCCTAGAAATTCAGTTATTGTTGGAGAGAAATGTTATAAATGAATGTTAAAAGTTGATAATCCGAAAAATAAAAATACTAGCAATAACAATCCAATCTTTTTCTTGTAATTTAATTGTGTGGACATGTCTATTTTTCTCAACTTATACATCTTGCTTAAATAATTTATTAAGCTCATAAGTTAGACTCGATCTTAACGAATTGAAAGTGATATGAAGTAATTTACAACATGAAGGAAGAATTTATATTAAGAAATTAAAACTCTGATGGATATTACAATAAAACAACATTGACAATAAAGATATTATCATTAGTTTTTCTCACAAACACTAGACACCATAACAGTTAACAACTAGTCTTTCCTACAACCAATGACAATGTTTCTTCATCACAATTTTTTCTCTCAACAATCCTTATCTGCTACCTGGCCTGCAAACCAGACAAGTATATTATTAAGCCAAAAAAACATATCTAAAATAGATTTATACATTGAAAATAAGTAGGGTTCCGGAAACAAGATAATGAATTAGATCTAACACTAATAAGAAGTGAAAAAACGAAATAATCAAGGGAGCTCCCTTCAGTCCAAGTATAAGAAGCTTAGGACTCAATCTATCTCCCGCTTCATTCACTCAGTTGCGGGTACATGTAATTTGTTCAGTACCCACATTTGGATGAATGAGTCGGCAGATAATTAAACCCCGAGACTCCTCAGAGTGGACTGAAGAAAGCTCCCTTTCACTACTTCATACAGTACTACTGGCCGGCTTGGAGATGATACATTTATGAATCTTATATACAAAAAAAATACAATATGAAGGTTTTTATTGTTGATTTAAGTAACCATATTTAAAGAACACATATATGAAACAATGTTGTTTAAGTAATTGTAAGTATAATTTATAAACATAAAAAAGTATCGCATATCAGAACTTATGAAGGGTATATAACCCAGAAAAAGGAGGAAGGGTATGGTTTCTAAGTAGAAGGATGCATGGGTATATATAGCTGGGAGAAAAAGTAAACACTGTATATATGTATAGTACAGTGAAAAGTATTACAATCAACAACTTGATTTTATTACTGTACTTTAATTTACTAAAGATGAATTCCCAATTGCTATTTATAAAACGTGAATGGAATGGATTTCGAACCGATATAATAGCCTGCAAATTATATCATACTCCCTCCGTTTCTTTTTATTTGATTGTTTAGAGCTTTTTTTTTGTTTCAAAATACTTGATTGTTTACAATTTCAATGCAACTTTTTACAATTCCAATGCACCTTTTTACAACTCCAAAGCACCTTTTTACAATTCCAATGCACTTTTTTACAATCCCAATGGAATTTTTCACAATCTCTTAATAAAGTACTTTTTCCCCAAACAATCAAATAAAAAGAAACGGAGGGAGTACTAAATAAGTTTGTATGACATGTTCGATCAAAAAAGTATTAATATAACGTGAAAATATGTATTAACCTAGGTTCCATAACCATTACGTAAGGGACATAGAAAGACCACGTTCAGGTTATATAGCTGGTTTCACTAATAACTAGTAGTATCTAATATGGTTTATTATTTAATAATGTGATCGAAGTTAGAGATGATGAGAGTTGAGCAGGGTTGAGGTTTCCCATAATGGACAAGATTAATGGGTATAAACACGTGTTGAACAGTGTAAAACACTCTATTTATGGAAAATCATTAAGGTTATGAATCTAACAATTTTGTGCAAAATCAAAGCGAGCTTTTCAATCTCATCTACTTGGTATTATTATACATATTTTAAGTATCCAAATAAGATTTCAAAGTACATTACAGAATCTGTTGTTGGAACTTGGAAGCTCGTGCGGACAACAATATCTTTCACTTAACTACAACTTAACGCTTCTTTCCAACTATCATTATTATATTTTTTAATTTCTTAAATAATCGAAAATGAAAGTGTTCAATTTCTTTTTCCTTTTTTTTTTAAATTAGCAATGAGGTGAATTTTGAACTCAAGACCTTCTGATCACTAACAAGAACATTTTCCACTAGGCTATGCGATTAACTCGTAAGTGATCAACTTTTTTTCCCGTAAATTAACGATGAGGTGACATTTAAACCCATCAATACCTTCTAATTACTAGCAAAAACATTTTCCATTAAGTTATTCAAGTACTCTAACTTTTTAAATACAGCTACGAACAAAATGTCGCAGTACATTCAAAACAAGAATAAATTCGAGAATAGATACACCCATAAATCCTTGTTACTTGAACAATAATGTATCTTAATTCAAGTTAGTCGACATACACATTATCTTCATTTCGAAATTGTTGTCCTAATACTAGGCCAATTATATAGCATTTTGAATTCTTTCCTCTATTGTCAATTGATTTTAGAATGTATCGTACACTCTTAACATATGATATCATGATGAGTTAATTACGAATTAATGAGACATATATAATCCGCCGACGTCATTCCGATCCAGTAAATTGAGGTAAATTATGTCAAGGATTGTTGGGCTACACGTGTTAAGACATACATCCCATGCATTCACGTCGAAAATCTATCTATATCCTTCCGAATCAATATATATAAGATGTCGATAGTATTAAAAAAAAAGTTTTTGATTTGATGATTATTGATACAGTATAGGTAGATCGATGGGAGAGCATATTATTATTTGATGGAGGGACAAACGAATGGGGTTGTATGTAGGTGATAAGAATTCACATCGGATGAAATGACATGCTTACACAACATGCATAGAGGTGTTGCTAGTTGGTAGTATTAAGATTCGATATATTATTGTGTGTGTTTTTCTCAGAATTAATAATAGTTTGCCTGAATGGTTCATACATCATTTCACATGCACAGTCTACTTCTTTCTTCTAAGCTTTACCTATACATACACGTTTCCATGCTCTTGTCATTCATCCCACCACTTACATACACTTTTCAATCTCCAGTCATCACTCATTCATAACATACCCTTCTTTTTACCACTCACCATTATTATCATTATTATATCATTTACATCAAATAAATCAAAATACAAGTACACTTTAATTATTAATAATGTCGGGGTTAGTTGAATTAGGTAGTGGAACGTGAGAGGGGTTTAATTTTGTTTCGATCATAGCTCAATTATTAAAAAATTAGAGTGTAATAAGGTACATATCAGTAGTTTCACCTCTTCAGGTAACCCAAATTCGATTCTTTTATTGGGAGTGATCTTGATGTAAGTAGGTAACAAGCAATAAATATAGCCCCGATCAGTTAAGGTACATTCTGCCATTTACCTTATCTGTGTATTTTAGAGTAAAGATGTATAGGGAATGTTAGTGTATGATTTCATGCTTGGAGAGGGGTTTAATATTGGCAATGACTTAGCCTCCTTCATATGGATTGTTATGTGGAGGTTAAAAGTGAAAATATTAATTGGGGTTTACTCATCAAATCATTGTGGATTGTTATTTTCAAAACCTTTTCTTTTCAGAATTGTTCAATATTCTTATTTGATCTGTTATATATGAGTCGTCACGTCGTCAAAATTCAATAGGTTAAACAATTCAGTGATTCAAAGAACACAATTATTGATGGTAGAATTTTTTTGAAGATAAATAGTCCAGCGCATGACAACATGATTTTATGCGTTTGATTGGAGTTCCCTCGTGTCAACTAATATGGTTTTATATAAATTTAACGCTATGTTATTAAGTATTTTAATTTAAGTTCTTTTTCTTGTATGCACAATACACATCGAATGTCGATGTCCTCTCGCGTTAATTGATCTTAGGGTGGAACCCCATAGATTCTTAACATGATATTATGAATCAAGCCCAAGTTAATGAGGCATATGCACATCCCACATAACCCGATTGAAACGTATATAATGATCATACGTCTGTAATGCATTGTATCATTGTATGTCCCATAATAGGTCTCATTCTTAAACCTTTATCACAAGTCGATAATTCTTCGTAGTTATTACCTTAACGCCAAATAGTTATGCTGATGTGAATGTTTTAATTTAGTAATTCTCCCTTCTCTAACTAAATGTAAAGAAAAAAAAATTTGGATAACTTTTTAACAGAATTAATTTTTAGTTAACATTTTATAAATTTTCCACACCCTAGTCGGTCGTTCAGTTTGATCTACTGTGTTTTCAATATGATATGGATTTATGTCCTTGGACTGTGATTGACGCGTGCTTTGCAAATTTGCTGATCTGTTATACACACACCAACTTTGTAAGGAAAACATGAGATCGCTTCAAAAATGAATTACTCCGTACTAGTAATTTCTGCACAGTTCAACCTGTGCAATTACGTTCAGATAGTATTTCATAAATTTTTATAACCATATTCGCCTAAATATGACATCATAAAATAATAAAAATTAAATTGTATATCTAAACATATTAATTAGAAAAAATACACTTCACTATTAACTATTTGACATTAAAATATATGAACATTGCTTGAATTACAAACGTATAATAATCAACTGATGAATACAACATTAATTCTATAAATGGTGAAAAAATCAAAATATATACAACTAAGTTAAAATACTCAAGCAAAACATATTAGCAACTACTATGATAAGAGTCTATGGGGTTCCACTCTAAAACCAATTGGCAATAGAGGGAGTAGCCCAAGATCTTATATATTGACCCGGGAGGACATCGACTTTCGATGTGGTAGTGCATCTTAACACTCCCCCTCACGTGTAACCCGATCGTCGGCGGAATTTTCCTCGCCGGTAATATTTGCCGGAAACAACATTGGCGGCGTTATATGCCGGAAACAACATTGGCGGCGGGTTACACGTGCCTCATTAATTCGGGTCTGGCTCTGATACCATGATAAGAGTCTATGGGGTTCCACTCTAAAACCAATTGGCAATAGAGGGAGTAGCCCAAGATCTTATATATTGACCCGGGAGGACATCGACTTTCGATGTGGTAGTGCATCTTAACACTCCCCCTCACGTGTAACCCGATCGTCGGCGGAATTTTCCTCGCCGGTAATATTTGCCGGAAACAACATTGGCGGCGTTATATGCCGGAAACAACATTGGCGGCGGGTTACACGTGCCTCATTAATTCGGGTCTGGCTCTGATACCATGATAAGAGTCTATGGGGTTCCACTCTAAAACCAATTGGCAATAGAGGGAGTAGCCCAAGATCTTATATATTGACCCGGGAGGACATCGACTTTCGATGTGGTAGTGCATCTTAACATACTAACTACTAAGAAGTTAACAATAAAATGGATCAATAATAAAGGGTAGTTATTTTTTAAATGTTTATCTTAGATAGGTGGCAAACATATATGATGCCACATGGATAGTTTAGAAGATCTCCTAGGCTTCACCAAACAAAGATTTCCCACATTATAGTATAGATTTCAAACATGAGTAGCATATTTAATGAGTAAATGTTTTATTTTTAAGTTATTATTATCTCATTTTGACATAAATTAAGAAAATATAAAATAATAAAAAGTAATATTGGAAATGTAAAATAGATAATTGATTGTCAGTTTATCATTTAACAGTTAATAATTTCAATAAAATAATTAAGTAAAAAGTATATTAAAAATGTAAAATTATAATTTATTATACAAAAATGAAAATTATTTTTGAATAATTTTTTTAACTAAAATGACCATTTAAAAAAATTGAGGTCTATTAATTACTGAGGATATTTGTAACTAGAAAAAATCCCCATGAAATAGAGATTAGATGTACTAAAGATATTTGTAAAGCCCTTTTGAAGTATAATGGGAAAACAGTATTTACGAAGTTAAATAAATTTAGTTTTGTTATTTGAATGTTAAACTTGTTGAAGCAAAAGATGGTTTGGTGGTGGAGTAGTGGAGACTGGAGAGTAGTGAGGTCGTGAGGGGATATGATCGTGCTTTTTTTCCTTCTTTTTGCTTAAAAATTCAGTTTTTTTTTGCATCTACTCATTTGAATTATCATCAGTTTTGTAAATAGCTATGTGAATTGTTTTTTGCAAATAGTCACCTCATCATCTGAATTATGAAATTTTTGACATTTTTAATATTTTTTAAATGTTTTTAATAATTTTATAAGGGTAAATTAGTCACGCCATCTTATAAACTAACCGAACTCATATAAGTTAACCAAACCTACTAACCCAACCCTATTAAATATATATTTCAAACATTTATTAAACACCTTTTCACATTCTTATTCACCAACTTCAACCACCACCACCACCAACCTTTTCTACCGACTCCATTTCAAACCACAAAATCACCAATATAACATACCTCCGCCAAGTCATCTTATTCCTCACTTTCTTCTTCAAATTACAACAACCACCATCAACAAAGGATGGTTGGGGGTCGCAATCGGGCAAAGAGGGGGTGGGGGCTCGAAATCGAGCAGGAAGAGGGTTGGGGGTTCGAAATCGAGATGGGGCGGGGGTGGGGGGCAAAATCGGGAATGGAGGGGGTGGGGAGGTTGAAATCGGGAATGGAGGGTGGTGGCGAAGTCAAAATCGAGAAGGGATGGGGTGGATACCATAATTATAACCACCTTTTTTAGGAAGCTCTTAACCATTGATTCCCCTCAAATTTACTCCCCTCCAAATCGGATAGTTAGATGCAAAAAAGCCTAAAATATTTACCATTTATTTCTAGGTAGGAAAATTCATTACCACTAATCCACCTCCATTATCATTGATTCCCCTCAAATTTACTCTCCTCCAAATCGGAGGCGAATGGAAGAGAATCACATTTTTAATTATATTTTTCCACATTCCCCCTGATTCTCCTAGTTTATAATTATGATACCCAAACAACAATAAAATATATTCTCACTGATTCCCACTAATTACCTTCTCCTATATGTTTCACCCCGATCAAAACACAAATGTTCTAGAATGAAAAAGTCACCAAAATATGGGTTATTGACCGGGGACATCATTTCCTTTCCTCAATATTACCAGTTGATCACTCACCTTTTAAAATTTATCTCAGTTGGTCTATTTGCCATTTTTTCAGCCGATCAACGCCTGTGATGACCATTATTAAGGGCATTTTCGCCTTTTCATGTAGAAATTAAAGATTAGTTTTGAGTTTCTTTCAAATTTCAGTTTTTTTTTGCCTAATTTCGACTTGAAAGAAAAACAAAAATGACCTTACTAATGGTCATCATGTGTGTTGTCCGGACGTCGACCAGCCGAAAAAATGGCCGATAAATAGCGCTGTTATTGGTCCAGGAAAACCGAGATCCACCCGGTCCAAAATTCCCGGTCCATTTATCCACTCGGTAAGATAACGGTCTGAAATTTCCGATCCGTTCATCCACCCGATAAGTTAGTACCCGACAGAGTATCCAATAACAAATCATATGTTAATTTAGATGTTATATTATTTATTTTAATCTTTCTAAAGCATTTTTGTATTGAATTTATATTTTTGTCGGATATACTTAGAACCGGTCAGGATCGGTATCCACCCGATAAGTTATCTGATAGGTAGCGGCCCAAAAAATATACCCGATATAGTTATCGGTCGGACCGGGCAAAACTGGTAACCTAACGGTCCGGTTACCGGGATAGTGGATACCCGGACCGGACCGGTAACAGCACTACCAATAGGTCAACTAAGATAAATTTTAAAATGTAAGTGATCAACTGAGACAAATAAGTGATCAACTGTGACATTGGAAAAAATAGTTGTCTCCCGCCATTAACCCCAAAATATATTTCCAAATTTGTTTGGCTTATTTTCATGTTGCACCTTTTACCTATCGTCGAAATTTCAAACTGCAACCTAATACTATCCTAAGCCTCAAATTGCACCTTATATTAAGGTTTGTTTCATTTTTCACCATAAAATGACAATTTTAGATTGAATTTCGTTTTAAAAGAAGGGTAAATTCGGATAATCACATATATTAAACTTTTGGGACACTTTTTAGAAATAACTTAACTTGCAAATTAAAAATTAACCTCATCCCTTCATCTTCTTTGTCAAACCCACCCCCCTCCCCCAGCTTCTGAAACTCTGCCACAGACAGCACACTGTTCAAAAGCTTAAGGTTGTAGTGTATGAAGACTAATAATTTTCTACAACATTGGAGAGTATGAAGATTAGAGGTGGCATTAAATTATTCATCAAAATTAATGCCAATCAATTTCGTGAATGAGTACGAGAAACAACTTTCATCTCATAATTACTTTCATTTAGTACCCCTCCTCTCTACAGATCTTCCACCGCCAATCACTTTCCGCAGCCAAGATGGCACCTTGCCAACGTCTCCGACTAGCTTCAGCCCGAAACAACCGCCTCCTCCCCAAATCCCAATCAATTTCCACCAATTTGGAGATCAAGAATTTCATATCGAGGTCATAAATATTGGAAGGTATCGTACAACCAGTTGCAGGGGTCTTCAAAACCTAAGGAAGGGCGGTGATGACAGCAGAGATTGAGGTGCATGCAGTGCCTCGTTGGTCAAAGCCTGAGCTTTGTGGTTTTTTTTATTCTGGTGAGTGTGAGTGGGGAGGATGTAGGGGTAGGGGTAGGGTGTGAGGAAGAAGAAGGGGATAGGGTTAGTTTTTAATTTAATAATTTTGATATTATAAAAAGTGCCCCAATAAATTATTAAATGTGTTATTTCAAGTTTACCTTTATTTTTACAATAGTATAGGGTCTAAATTTGCATTTTAAGATGCAAAATGAAAAAAATGAAATATAAAGTGCAATTTGAGGCTTGAAATAGTATTAGGGTGCAATTTAAAATTTTAGCGATAGTAAAGGGTGCAACATGAAAATAAGCCAATTTGTTTTAAGGAACAAACGGAAAAAAGGAATTTCTCATAAGAAAACCGCCAAACTAAGTCCTCCCAGAACTTCTCCTACACGTTCAATCAAAATGCCATTATATTAAATCTTCACTTTTCGTCACATATTTAACCAACTCTTTCCCATTTTCTTCCAAACTGGACAATCTTTTTGGCACAATTCAAATTGGACAATGATTTTTATACAACTGGACAATCATTTTGGGACAATTGAATCACGATAATAGTAATAATAATGGAATCGGATAATTCATCGGGTACGGGCTCGCTTTCGGAGCCCGATTCGGATTTCGGGTTCGCTTTTAATGATAGCAATTTCTCGGATCGGGTATTGAGAATCGAGATTGAGAGGGATGTGCCTGATGATGATGTTGATGATGATGATGACAAGCGTGATTGTGACGACGCGTGCACATCAGTCGCGGACTGGGCGCGTCATCGTAAACGACGTAGAGAAGATATAAAAAAGGATAATGGTTAGTTGTGGTTATTTGATTGAAATTTTGCTTCCATTTTTTGAGTTTTGGATTATTTAGTTATGATGAGAAATGTGTTATTTCGAAGTTTTGAGTTTCGGAGTTATATAGAATGATTTAGTTGTGCATATTTAACAAGCATTTTGTTTCAACTATATGAGTTTCGGAATTATTTTGGATGATTCAGTTATAATTATTAAAGAAGCATTTTGTAAAAGTTTTCGATGGAAACTCACCATTGAGTATGAACTGCCTCTGTAATTCGATGTAATCTAGTCGCGTTTTGAAGCCGGATGGGCTGGAAATCGTTGATCGTGGTGGTTCTTGGAATCGTTGTTGCTGTTTTGGGCCTTTGTAGAGTGGGGCTAAATCGGAAAAAATGGCATGATTTTAGGACGATGTTATTTGGTTATGCTTATAATAGAAATGTTTTATAGCGAGTTGTGCGGTTTTAAGTTATTTGGAGGATTTGGTAAAGCTTACATACTTGTTGTTTACTCTAATTTAAATTTTTGAAATGAATTAGATTAATGTTTTATTTGTGTACTTATAAGCCATTGGTATGTGCAGTAATATGAAATTTTGAGTTTCCGGAACGATTTTGGTTCAAACTGTGTGGTACATGAGTTTTAGGTATGAGTTTGTTCATGTGATCATCTTGTTACAAACGCTTATTCTTAGTTTATAACTGTTGGAAAAGGATGATTATGATAGGAAGAAACTGCTGGTTATCGTATTGAAGGAGTAAAAGTCCCATATTGAATATGCCTCAACTGAGGAGGAGGTCTATATGGTTTTGGTTGCTCCCTTTTAGTTAATTGGTTTTAGTTTGAATTCCATGGATTCTGAAAATATCGGGTATGATGCAGACAAGACGAGGTAGATGTATAGCCTAATTTGTTAAGCTGGGAAAATAGTTTTTCGGGGTGCTGAGGACTGGACAATTGTGAGGATGATCATATAAAAAAAGTCCTCTTAGACATTTATAAGTGCTGAATACATTTTTCTCTCTCTACATGGATTTATATTTTTAATTTGTGACCTGTTTACAAGCATGATTTTATCCTACATATCGGTACTCCATTTACTTGAGCTTGATTCTTTTCCTGAAGGGTTTAATCTGATTATCACATGCTATGCTTATGAACTGTTTTGATGATTTCGGATGTACATTCTATTGGTTGGTGCAAAAAAATATGTATTATCTGGGGTTATGTTCTCATGGGACATTACTCTCCATCTAGAACTCTTATGTTCTATAGAAATAAGGAGTTGTTCTAAAGAATCTGTACAATTTTCAGTTAAGTAACATGAAGTTCTTTACCTTTAGCTGCAGATGAAGTCATGCAACGTGAAGAGGAGATTTTGAGTTCACATATGCCAGATACTGAAGATGGTGTTACTTATGAGAACCAAGATGAAGAAGCTGATGCTATGGTTGAGGAAAGACCTTCAAGTCCTGGAGAAACATCAGAACCGCTTGGTACAAGGATTGAAATAGATTTGCAGTTATTAAACTAAATAACCATCTCATTCGCTTTTTGTTCATTTGGCGGATTGCTAATTAATGGAATAAAGAAGACTGAATCACTGAACCCTCTCACGAACATCTTTTATGCTGATTTAGTTTCTTCAATGATTTGAATTGATTCTTGTTATAGCTTTGAATTTTTTTTATCATTAAGGTGTATATTATGCAACTAATTGAGAATTTTGTAGGTGAAGATGCCATTCAAGAAAATAAATTCTGTAATGGGGACTGTGGCATTCAAGTGAAGACCATACACATCAGCTCTCCAATTTTGGCTGCAAGAAGTCCCTTCTTTTACAAGGTGATGAAGCTTCATTTATACTGTCGTATTCCTAATATTATCTTTATCCTCTTAGTTTCTAATGTTATATTTATCCTTTAGTTATTCTCAAATGGTATGAGAGAGTCAGAGGAGCGTCATGTAACTCTCCGAATCCAGGCATCAGGTATGTCATGAATTATATAACACGGTTTTGCCATCACGAAGTATTTTGTTTCATATGAAGGGTTATGTTCTATGGGTGGCTAATCATAGAATAGCGGTGCCTTTTTATTTCCTTTGACATGCCTGTTTGAATAAGCAACTTTATCTGAGATGACTCTGTGAACTTACATCCACATCTTGCTGATATGCAGAAGAAGTGGCTCTGATGGACCTACTGAATTTCATGTACAGTAATACATTGTCGACGGCAACACCGTCTTCTTTGCTAGACGTGTTAATGGCTGCCGACAAGTTTCAGGTTGCCTCTTGCATGAGATATTGCAGCCAGATGTTACTTGGTTTTCCGATGACTTGTGAATCTGCATTGCTGTATTTGGATCTTCCTTCAAGTGTTATGATGGCAGATGCAGTTCAGCCTTTAACAGATGCTGCAAAGAAATTTCTTGCCATTCGTTACAAGGATATTACCAAGTGAGTTATAATCTGATATGTTCTAATTTTCTTCCAGCTGTGTCTATCGAGGAATCTAAGTCCTAATTTGACTAGTTTTATTAGTTTGGTTCTCCCATACTTGTTATTACATAGTTTCAACTTGTATAGGATTGAATTGTTGTCTATATAAGACAGCAACTGCTATCTATAATGTTTGGCCAGAAAGTTTGAAACGCTATACATAGAGCCTCAAGGACAAACAATTGTGCGAATTGTTTTCTATATATGACAGTAGCGTATATACCTCCTTCTACCTTATCTTATTACAGTTTTGTCTTCCAGTATTATGAACTCATATACTCATTTTTTTATCAGTTGGGATTGCATGCTCTGATTCGATTTTATTATGTTACTGAATGTCTTTCTCAGGTTCCAAGAAGAGGTGCTAAACTTGCCTCTAGCTGGAATAGAGGCAGTCTTATCCAGTGATGATCTTCAGGTTGCTTCGGAGGATGTCGTGTATGATTTTCTGCTTAAATGGACTAGAATACAGTATCCAAGGATAGAGGAAAGGCGAGAGATACTAAGTACACGACTGGCTCATCTCATACGTTTCCCATACATGACCTGCAGAAAGCTAAAGAAAATCCTAATATGCCAGGACTTCGATACTGATTATGCTAATAAGATTGTACTTGATGCCCTCTTTTTCAAAGGAGAAACTCCTCATCGGCAGCGATGTGTTGCATCAGAGGAGACACACACAGCCAACTGCCAATTTATAGAACGGGCGTACAAGTATCGCCCAGTTAAGGTGTTAGAATTTGAATTGCCCCGTCCACAATGTGTTGTTTACCTTGATCTGAAGAAGGAGGAGTGTGATAATCTTTTTCCTTCTGGTCGAGTGTATTCTCAAGCATTCCATCTGGGAGGACAGGGGTTTTTCCTGTCTGCACACTGCAACATGGACCAGCAGAGTTCTTTCCACTGCTTCGGGTTGTTCTTGGGTATGCAGGAGAAGGGATCACTCTCATTTGCTGTTGACTATGAGTTTTCAGCAAGATCCAAGCCTACAGAAGACTTCGTGAGCAAATATAAAGGGAACTATACATTTACTGGAGGGAAAGCTGTTGGTTACAGAAACTTATTTGGAGTATCTTGGAGTCAATTTATCGCCGACGACTCGGTTTATTTCATCAATGAGGTTCTTTATCTTAAGGCCGAGCTTACAATTAAACTTTGATCCAGAGTTTATCTTGCACTTATGGAGCAGTGCAACCGTCTATTAGTTATGTTGCCTTTTATATCGGTACGTAGTAATTTTATTCTTACAAGTGTAGTTGTTGCATAAATCCATAGTCTCTATAAAAAAAATTATAGATCAGAATTATTAATCCAGATGTAGTTATTATACTTCTTTTCTAGGTTCCTAGGCAATGTGAATTTAAATGGGAGGTTGGCTTGAGGGTGGGCGATGGAATTTATTTGCTATATGTTTGTTGGAAAATGGAAAGAAGGATGTAGGCGATGATCATCTGCCTCCTTTGTATACTTAAGCCTTAGGTTATTACATTATAATAGTGTACAATTTCGTAAAACGGGAACACATAAATGGCATGGATGATTGAAGCTCCCATAATTTCTAAGCAACAAATCTGAATGTGCTAGAAAAAAGTTGTCAAGCACATCATTATAATCATTGGATATTAGCAAGTACTAAATGAAAAAAAAAAAAAAGCAATGCACTAAACTGATCAGCACTTCTCCTGAAAGTTGCAATGTGTTTTAGAACAGGAAGAGCTAATTGTCTTCTTCATTTCAACCTTAACCATTCATTCATCCGATTATGCTATCCCTCCGAGTCCTTCTTCGCGACCAATACTCCCTTACAAGCTGAGCAAACAAAGAGTTTTCTGCATTCATGAGCTTCATTGGTGCGTCGTATTCAACTAGTTTTCCTGTAGACGACAAAAACATCAATGTCTGTCTTCCTAGGATGAATTCACCCAACTTAATGTCATGAATGGAGACATGATTGAGTATAACCCTTCTGTCGTTACAGATATTTGTTTGCATCTTACCATCGCTCAAAGCTAGCACCATGGAGCAATCCATTACTGTAGGTATCCTATGAGCTACAGTAATGACCGTGCATTCTGCAAATTCTGTTCGGATTGTTTTCTGGATGATGGTATCGGTTGCATTATCGATTGAGGCAGTAGCTTCATCCAGGACTAATATTTGCCTTCTTTTCAGTAATGCTCGTCCCAAACAGAAAAGTTGCCTTTGCCCCATGCTCCAGTTTGATCCATCTTCTACAACTAAACGTCAAATCCAGAATTAGTTTCCTGATGGAAAATAATGAAAAAAAGGCAGTAGCAGATGATATTGTGATCATGTTATCACACCTAAAGAATTGAATCCCATGTCTGTTCTTTTAATTGCTTCATGAAGCTGACATTTCTTGAGAACCTGCAACGCAATGTCGTTGTCATCAATGTCTTTTGAAGGAAAACAAGTTGTTAAAGTCCATGTGATTCATGCTACTGATAAATGTTCATTGTGGGGATTTGAAACGATCAATCGTAGGTTTCAGACTGGGACGTTAAAGTTATTGTAAAACATGAATGCTACCTCATAAATCTCAGAATCTGTATACTCCGATAATGGATCCAAGTTGTATCTCACCGATCCACTAAATAGGACTGGATCTTGAGGAATGATAGATAAACATGATCTGAGGTCATGGATTCCAATGGTTGATATGTTCAAACCATCTATGGTGATGGTTCCTTCAGTTGCCTCTACCAAACGAAACAACGCACTGATCAGAGTTGTTTTACCACTTCCTGTCCTGCCAACGATACCAATTTTCTGCCCTCCCTGAAAAGTACAACTGATTCCTCGGAGAACCAAAGGCGAATTTGGCGTGTATTTCACCTGAGATGTTCTTCATTAATATATAAGACAGAAGAAGGGCAAAACTTTTGATTCAATTTCATACTTACTTTTAGGTCATAAAGTTCCACTGTCCCAAAAGATGGCCAGTTAAGAGGTGGCCTGCTGGATTCTAGAACTTCAGGGGCTTCACTAGGAATGTGCATATATTGTTCTAGCCTCTCAACCGACACAATTGAGTTCTCTAGCATACACTGCGTTTGAACAGTATGAACTACGAAAACGTTCAGGGTAAGTGCGTACGATAAAGCCATGCCTATATATCCTGCAAGACCAGCATATTATCTCTTAGTACATCATTCGTTCCTTAATAAGATGGATTATTGTCTGACAATTCATGTATACGGAATAAATGTAGGAGAGATCGGTGAAAGTAATTTGCCTGACTGATATGCTCCAAATGGAAGAAACGTCATAGCCAGAGCTGAAGACGAGAGGAGTACAGCACAGAGTAGCTCTAGGCGTTGGATAAGCCACTCATTTGCTGAAAAGCTGTGAAAACATGTAGCCGCATTCTTGTCAATAAGGTAAAAGAATTTGGAAATGAATTGATTCTCCTCTTGAAAGGCTCTTATAGTCACTCCCCCCGCAATAGATTCAGCAAGATGGCTAGTGATACTTGACTTGGTTGTTCCATCAATCCTCATAAGCTCTTTCGCTGAAGCAAAGTAGAAATTCTGTGCCAAATATGGGGTAAGCATGTGATACAGTTCGTAATAAGCATGTGATACAATTCGTAAATCTGATTAGTTGTAATGTTGTATATAGTTGTATAATCCGCTTCAAGATGATCTAACTGGATTCTTTCCTCTACTCTACTTTTCCGTTACTTATCCAAAATGACCACGAGTTAGTATTACTTGTAAATGAATTGTCATGTAGACTGCGGGTATGATGATAAATAAGATTGGCCATGAAAGAACAGCCAATACTCCCAAGCTAAAGTATGCTGTCATGGTTGCTGCCAATGTCTGGCTGAACTTGAATGAAACGTCGAGGTCCACAATACTGAGATCAGATGATACCTATCATGCCAAGGTTAAGTATTCGGGAGAATGTTTACCATGATGTAGCTTTAATTAGCGAGATACTTACCCGGCTGAATATCCTTCCAAGTGGTGTTGAGTCATAAAAAGTCATAGGAGCTCGGAAAAGAGAGATCATTAGTTTGGAAAATATTGTTTCTGAGGTCCTGAGACCTAAAACAACAATTACATAAGACCGGAGGAACAAAACTACTGCCATGCCACAACCTAAGAGTGAGTACACTGCAACGAGTCTCATTGTCGTAGAATCTTGTATGCTTGTAGCTAGCCACAAACTTTGTAGCAACTGGCCAACCATGAAGATGAAGTGGGATAATATTGCTAGGGAAAGATAAAGAAAGCCTTTATTCTGAGATAGATATTGTACGTATGGCTTGAGACCGATTTTACCAGTTTCTCTTTCCTCTTTATTGATCAATAGCTCTCCTACAGGCGCTTCAAGTTCCTCCGCGCACAATCTGTGAATGTTTTCATTGGAGTTCTTGCGCTTTGCTTCAGAACCATTATTAGTGATCTCAGATTGAGCAACTTCACTATGTGCTTGGATTAGATCTTGGAAGTCTTGGCTTGAACTCATCAGCTGATTATAGCTTGCTTCTGCAGTTACCTTCCCTTCAGATAGTAGCTAAGAGAAAATAGTCGATGAAGATCCTTTATGAAGGAGAAGAAAAGAATAATGTACATGCAGAACATTAATGAAACGATTTTGCTGAATAGCCGTTTCAGTCGCAAATGGATAGCAAATGAATATATATTGAAACACAGAGGACAGCGCTATTTGAAATTTTAAAAATTGAAGAGATAATCACCTACCAGAATGAGATCAAAAGATGGAAGGAAGTCCACTTGATGAGTCACGAGTAAGACCGTCTTTGAAAACAATGCTTCCATGATGTATTCCTGAGCAAATAATCTACTAGTCAAGGAATGTGTCTTTCAGAAATAAGTCATCAAGAGATTATAAACGAACAATTTGGTAAAGTAAGTCACATTGAATAAACGAGTTGCAGTATGTGCATCAAGTGCACTAAATGGATCATCTAGTAAATATATGTCAGCATCTTGATAGAGTGCACGAGCAAGCTGAACTCTCTGTCTCTGCCCGCCACTAAGATTAACCCCTCGCTCTCCTATAATAGTCTGATCTCCATAAGGAAGCACATCAAGGTCCTTGACTAAGCAACACTTTTCAAGTGTTTCATGGTACTTGTCCCACTTCATTGCAGAGCCAAACAGGATATTTTCTTGAATGGTTCCTGTTTGTATCCAAGGGCTTTGAGAAACATACGCTACTTTTCCATTAAAATGGACCTGGAAAAGGTAAGCAAAACATGAGCAAATATTTCAACAATGAGCTGCAAAAACTTGATAAAGAACCATCAGCTCTAGAATATGGCCATAATAAATGAATTATTGTATATACTTACAGTGCCATCAATACATGGAAGTTCCCCCAGAATCGCTGCTAAAAGAGTTGACTTACCCGAACCAACCTCTCCACATATTGCTACCTTTTGCCCCACTTGAACTGAAAAATTGATATCTTCTAGAACAGATTTAGAAGAGTCGAGATCCCTTGAAGCTCTGTTGATATTGACTACTATGCAGTTATCAAGTTGCGAAAGCTGGCTAAGCTTGTCTTTAGAGCTATTTACTTCAGGCGCCTCAAGAAATTTCACTATCCGAATGAATGAGACCTTTGCTTCAATAAGTACTCCAAGGACATCAGGAATTGACCTTATAGGTTCCTGAAGAATGCGTAATGTGGCAAGAAAAGTGAAAACATTACTAGTTGTCAGTGGAACCTCAAACAGATAGCAAGCCCAGAATGTTACAGCAGATACAACAATTGGGGAGGACCAAAAAAGAACCATATAGTAGCCTTTCTGAGCCTGAACCAGTGATAACCAGTTGAATTCTTCTAGTCGAAGTGTTTGTATAACATTCTTGAAATGGTTCTCCCAAGAATATAATTTCAGAACTTTCATATTTGTCATTGCTTCTGCAATAGCTTTCAGCATTCTGTCTTGAGCGACCATAAGCTCTGTAAGATATTTATGCTGCAATTTAGCCACAGGAGAATTACCTAGCATGCTTAGTACTATTAAGATAAGAGCTGGTAACGTCGCTAAGCCTATAGTGTAGTAAATTATTGTCAGCGCAATAACAATCTGAAGCCCTGTTGTCCATATCTGATGAAACCAATATGGGAATTCACTGATTTTGTGTGCATCCACTGTGGCATAGTTCATAATCTCACCCGTGGAGTGAGAGTTCTTAGCAGCACTTGAGAGCCGTAGTTGCTTCTCGTAAATGGCTGCAGTTAGAATAGACTTCACTCGGATACCTATCAACCTTGCCCTAAAGAACCACTGCCTTTCAGCAAGGGACTCCAAGCATTTAGCAAAGAATAGCCCTGCCGTTAATGCATAAGCCTCATAGTTGATCACTTGTCTACCCTCAGCTACTTCGATAAATGAGTAAAGAAAAAGGGGACTAGAAGACAATGTCACTATTTTGATCAGAGCAAAAACACCAGAGACTAATATAGCTTTTCTCTGGCATAAGAGTATAGACAATAACATGGATGCCTGAAACTGCTTCTCGCCATAAACATTCCCATTTTGTATGTTAAGCTTTTCCTTGAACAATGAATACAAAATCTCTGTTTGATCATCCCTCCTCAAACAAGGTATGTCCACATCTTCAAGAGTCTTAGCTCTTCCCTTCTTCATCAGTTCATTTAACCAAGAGAACGAGAGAACCCCAAGAATCCCGGCTTCTCCAAAAGGACTTACATTATCTTGTCTGGTTTTTTGAGTGATTTTGGCTAATCTTCCTAGAAGAGGTGTTACAAGAGAGCTGATTTTGCTGTCTTCATTTTCTTCTGAGCAATCTTCAACTTTCCTCATAGTATCTGCAGGAATAGAAGATAATGGCTGTGGTAGAGTTTCATGCACCGAACATCCTGCAACTAAATACAACTGATTATATGTATGACTTATAGGGTACCGTACACCATAGGCCAAACATCATTCGTAACAAGCTCATATTTATATATATCTAAGCTGCTCAAAATCAACACCGAAAAATTGAAGAATCGATTGTTACCTTGTTCTTGACTAAATCCACGCTGAACTCTGCCTGATGACGTTTAGGTTGCTGAGTTTTTTTGCTTTGAATGCTACAAGAAAGAGCATAAAATTCATTCAATTTGGTCCATACACAGGACTATAGATAGAAAAGTCACTTGTTCTCAGATTGTGATGGTAGTATAAAGTGATTCACTCAGTTATTTTATATCATAAATATTGAGTTTATTGGTTCAGGTTGTTTTCTACTTGTCTCAAGTGTTTGGCTGCTTGCAAGATATTGTACTTGCTTTAGTCTCAATGAGCAGATCCCACATTTCATGTGCTCAGAAGCAGCTACAACAATTTTATGCTCTTTAGAATATGCTCTTTGAGTAGTAGAAAATGATGACTGATTTCTTTGTGTCCCTCTTATCATGCAGCACACAGCTTGTAGAATCTCTAAAATCCTCACCAAGATATCCCATAATGTGATAGATCATTAATGATGGCAGGTTTCTTAATCGTATTGATAATGTTTTGTGGACAGGTAAGAAGTAAGTACCTAGCGAGTAGTGAACCAAACTAAGCATCGTCCCACTAAGTGCACGAGGTTCATACCCCGTCAAAATTTGGAAGTTTTTCTTATCATCGGTTTGCTCATAGATACCCCATCAGTTCAATAATGAAGGATGTTGCATGGACTAAACAACTCAGTAGTCAATTAAGAACATCTAAAGGCTGTGATTCAAAAGGAGAAATGAGCTGGTCTGAATTAGTTTAGAAACTAACAAAAAAAGATGAGCAAGGAAGTTAATCAATATATCAGAGCCAGGTTTCGATCCTGGGACCTGTGGGTTATGGGCCCACCACGCTTCCGCTGCGCCACTCTGATTGTTGGTACACTAATATCAAAAGCGGTACAAATAGGAGAATCTTGCCTATGTCATTTTTGTGTTTAGTGAATGCCTATTTTATTTTTCTCTTTTTAATTTAATTTAGTTTATTCAGCATAAATATAAAGTGTATTCGAGATCCTATCATTGAGTAATATTGGAGTCGATCATTCAGTTTTTACAAATATAGAATAATATTTGCTTAAAATATGATCTTATCCCTACTTAATTAAGTGATGATATGATATTATATTTAAATGATTATATTCCGCTTCACATTATATAAATTTATGACAACAAGGGTGATTGAACTCCTATCGGTTCATGATTTCATGCTAGAGTTGATTGAATACGTACTAAGTTGTTCATAAGTTTTCGCAAAAATAACGAGTACTTAACTCAAATAATAAAGTTATATATACGTAATTAAGTAATATATATACGGAATATTTAAATA
Source organism: Echium plantagineum (assembly GCA_003412495.2). NCBI lineage: Eukaryota > Viridiplantae > Streptophyta > Magnoliopsida > Boraginales > Boraginaceae > Echium > Echium plantagineum. The sequence goes on from CM016565.1 coordinate 6,134,244, forward strand.
ATCATGTCGCTTATAATATTATTGAATAATAGATTCAATAATGTCATAAGCAAATAATAATTGGTACGATTCAATCCCCTAATCATTGACATATTTCGTGATTTACCTACTTCGTGTATTCCAGGATAAAGTTACGTAAAGATCATTAAAATGATTGTTTCAGTATTTTTCTTCAATAAGTAGATAATAATTTTCATGCTACTATTATAAGTAGATAATAATTGTAAAAGTTGTGTTTTCTCATATCAAAATCTTGGATTCCCTGGCATACTAATGCCATAATAGCTACACTCATTTTCTTTTTGTTCTCTACTTATAAAAACAATCATACCAAGAAGCCCATTAGCAGTAGATAGTGTGGCCCATGTGCCTATCAAAAACACAATAATTAAAAGCTCATAATTATTATTATTATAGCACAATAACAACCACCAAAGAATAAAGATGCTCATAATGAATTGCACTATAGTATTGCCTATAGCGACTGTTTTAAAATCAATCAACTATATTAGTGACATAAAGTTATAAATTTTAATTAAGGTATGTTCGAATGTCATTTCACATTATATAATTTCATGTGAATATAATTATTATAGCATTAATCATTAATGGCAAGGTAATTGATCTAATATCATAAATGATTAATAATAATGTTAAGGAAATTGATTTAATGTAATCATGTGTTACATGCAAAACCAATTTTTCAACAACCTACTAACTACCAAATACACACAATATATAGATATTTAATAGAAAATTTGTTACGTTTTATGTGCTAACCTCAATTAGAATTGTGTCGTATCACAATAACCGTCATATTTATAAATTACTTAAAAGAACATAATTAATTATGGAAAACAAATGCAATAAATTCCCTCATAAGATGAAAAGAAAATGAAAATGAACTTCATCATTCCTTACAATCTTTACACTTAGGGTCAATTAATTTAAAATAATAAACAATACATTAGTCATAATCTTAAAACTCGATGGAATATCTGAAAAAAAAAAACACAGTGGTAAATAGTAACTTCCACTTTTGTACTGTTAAGGAAGTTGACATCTACCTAAATGTCACTCTTAAAACATACAACTTCATATTGAAAGGTCCATAGCTTGTTTGAGAATGATGTTTCATCTATAACCTCATCCAATATGGATGTCAAATTCTCCTATATTATCCTTTTTTTAAAATTAAAATAAAGTTTCATTTTCAATATTTATTTAGTTTTAGTACTACATGTAAGAAATGTTGCTCAATCTTCTAGGTAAAAGAACAGCAAGCAGCAGCTACAACTTCTTTCATTCTCTTATATTGAGAAAAATTCTTGTGGGTTATGCTGTTTAGAACCTAGAAAGCAAAAGTGCAAAGCAACAAAAAGAAAAGCAAGAATCTTTTATTCCCTTTAAAATAAACCTCATTTTGACCCAAATCTCCCAAATTCAAACCCTCAAAAGTCTTTAAAATCTCATTTTTAGCCCACTTTTGGAATCCCATCTCACTTTCTTGAAATGTGTTTTTGCTTATTGCTCATATATAAGTGTGCATAGAAGTATTGTTTTATGTGTTTGCACTTTTCTTGAAGCTTCTTGTGTTTGTCCCTGTTCTAAAGAATGTGTTTTTAGTGTTTTTGCTGTGTAATTGTATCAGACTATTAGTTAAATATTATTGTGACCAATATTTTTTACTAAAAATGGTGAGTGTGGAGATTTTCAAACTCATTTTGTTGGTGGGGTTGCTTTTGTTGTTACAATGCAATGCTTTTGAGACTGTTTTTGAGAATGATAAGCAAGCATTGCTTGATTTTGTTGAAAAGCTGCCTCATTTGCATGTTCTAAAATGGGACAAAGATGGTCCAGTATGCAAGAATTGGACAGGTGTGGTATGTAATGAAGATGGTTCAAGAGTAATATCTTTGAGGCTACCTGGGGTTGGGTTTCAAGGCTCCATACCACCTAATACTCTTAGCCGTTTATCAGCATTGCAGATCTTGAGCCTCAGAGCTAATGGTATTAATGGTACATTTCCTTTGGAAGTTTTGAAGCTGAGGAATTTGTCTGCTCTTTATCTTCAGTTCAACAATTTAACTGGTCCTCTGCCTGCTGATTTATCTGTTTTGCAAAATCTTAGTATTGTGAACTTGTCTGGGAATGAATTCAATGGTAGTATCCCTAGTTCAATTTCTTTGTTGAGGAAGCTTAGTTCTTTGAACCTTGCTAATAATTTGCTTTCTGGTGAAATTCCTGATTTGGGGTTGCCTAGTTTGCAGTATTTGAATGTTTCATACAATAACCTTAGTGGCATTGTGCCTCAATCACTGCAAAAATTTCAAAAATCAGCTTTTGCTGGGAACGATGCTTCGTTGTTGAATTATAATGTTTCTAGCTCACCAGTTGTTTCGATTCCTCGTGAGGCGAGTACCAAGTCTAAGAATGGTGGGAATTTGAGTGAGAGGGCTTTGGTTGGAATTATAGTTGCTGCTTCTGCTCTTGGACTTCTTGGTTTTGGTTTTCTACTGATTGTGTTTTGTTTAAGAGGAAAGAGTGAAGATGGATTTTCAGGGAAGTTGGAGAAGGGAATTATGTCACCCGAGAAAGCAGTTTCACGAACGCAAGATGCCAACAATAGACTATCTTTCTTTGAGGGGTGCAATTATGTATTTGATTTGGACGATTTGTTAAGGGCTTCGGCTGAAGTACTAGGGAAGGGGACATTTGGCACAGCTTATAAAGCCATACTGGAGGATGCTACCATGGTTGTTGTTAAGAGGTTGAAGGATGTGAGTGTCGGGAAAAAAGATTTTGAGCAGCAGATGGAAGTGGTTGGTCGTATCAAGCACGAGAATGTTGCTGAACTACGAGCATATTATTACTCAAAAGATGAGAAGCTGATGGTATTTGATTACTACAGCCAGGGAAGTGTTGCAACTATGCTACATGGTAAGCTTGCTATAAATTATTTTGTATGATATAGACTATTGAAAATATCAATCACGAAATTCTTGTATCACAGTGATAGATTTAACTTTGAATTACCTTATTCTTGTGTTTGTCATGGAGCTGTCTCAAGTGGTATATTGTGTCATATATTGGTTTCCTTTGTACTGTTATATGACTTGTTTATAGGGTTCTTAAAGCTCGGATTTTTGTAATCAAAGTAACTACTAAGTTATGGCTCTGAGTTCGGCATATAAAGTTTGCATTACACTGATTCGTAATTCTGTTATCACAATTCATTTAACACAAACCATGTCGAGCATGTCTTTAGTTGTATCTTATGCATGATTGGATACCAACGGAAAGCATGGATTTGTAATGCTTGTTTACTGAAATTGAAGTGTAGATTATGATTTGCGATTGACATTTAGTAATTTCTGGATGTTATTGCAGGTAAGAAAGGAGGAAATAAAACCGCTTTAGATTGGGACACTCGCGTGAGAATTGCAACTGGGGCAGCTAGAGGCATTGCAAGAGTTCATACAGAGAATGGTGGGAAGTTTGTCCATGGCAACATCAAATCCTCAAACGTGTTTCTGAATTCTCAACAATATGGTTGTGTATCCGATGTTGGTATGGCCACAATAATGAGCCCCCTAGCTCATCCAATTGCTCGAGCTGCTGGTTACCGTGCCCCAGAACTGACAGACACTCGTAAAGCAACACAGGCATCTGATGTCTACAGCTTTGGTGTATTTGTACTAGAACTTCTAACTGCTAAGTCTCCTGTCCATACCACCAGAGGAGATGAGGTGATACACTTGGTCCGGTGGGTTCACTCAGTTGTACGAGAAGAATGGACAGGAGAGGTGTTCGACGTGGAGCTAATGAAGTACCCAAGTATCGAAGAAGAGATGGTGGAGATGCTACAGATAGCCCTGTCGTGTGTAGTAAGGGCCGTGGATCAGAGACCTAAGATGTTTGAAGTTGTCAAAATGATGGAGAACCTGAGAAGACGGGAGCTCGAAAACCAGTCTTCTTCTGAAGCAAGAACATCCTTGCCTGAAGCAGATCCTACAGTAGAGCAAGAGTAGAGACTAAAACCATCACCTTTTTGTTCCATGCTTCAATGTCGTAACATTTATGAGCTGCAAAATTCACACTCTTAGTGGATGATGATTAACCATCAATGGCTAAAAATTGAAGATAGGAGGCTCTAATGGAGTTTTTGGTTCTTCAAATGCCATTGCCCATTAGCTATCTGTTGTGCATTTACGCATTGCAACTTCTAATTAAGTTCCTTTTTGTTTAAATTATCTACCATTAATTATGATTATTTTTTGGTAAGTAAGTTTGATCTCTCCGGTCTATGTTAGAGAGCCCTTGGCTAGATCGGTTGCAAATCGAATGATTTGCCCTAGTAGTAATCTGCAAGGGAGATGACTAATGGGTCACGCAACCCGAAACAACATCTGCAATATGTAAGCAAAATATTTCTCATTAATTAATTGGGCATCAATCAACTTGCCACTTATCAATAAGTATCCCCTGAGGCATTGACTATTTTTTGTCCGAAATTGTATTTTACTCGCATTTACAAATCCATAAAACAAATAATCGAACTGAAACATTATCAAGGTTTATTTCAATAAATGCTAATAAAAGTTGACAACCCTAAATGATACTCCATCTGTTTTCATATATTTGATTGTTTAGCCAAAAAGTGATTCATTGAGAGGCTAGAAAAATTTACTATTATACCCTACATAATATTCTCAATATAAAAAGTAATCTTTAAAGCAAGGTTAAAAATGACAATATGAGTTTGAAAGTACATTGAATTTCGTAAACAATCAACTATTATGATAAAGTAAATTTTTGTTAAACAATGTATATGGAAACGGAGGGAGTATAGATAAAGAAAATTCATGTTAATATTTAGTAACTCATCACAATTTTTATAGTAAGTGCAATTATTATGGTAAGTACCATAGTACCCATATCAAAAATTCAAAATCACCAATATAAGAGTAATAATTAAACGATTAGCTACCAAACGCACCATATAAATAAGTAGCAATAGTTGATGAGTTTGAAGACTCACAAATTTGACTTGAAGACCTTTGAATTTTTGCTTTGAAGTAAAACCATCGTTTCTCTAAATTGCAATATCTAGACCTTTTTTATAAAGATGGCATCCAAAAGAATCCTCAAAGAGCTCAAAGATTTGCAGAAAGACCCCCCTGTTTCTTGCAGCGCTGGTATTTCCTTTTTTACACATTTATTTTTTATAATTATTTCATTATATATTAATTGCAATGATATACTTGACAAAAGAATTGTACAATTTATGAAATAATATTTATATATGTTGAGGTGTGTTTATTGATACTATTTTGTTTGTAGATGACTCCAAGATTCAATTTTTTTAGTCTTTAATGCCATTGATTGTCATTTTTTTAATGTGCAACAATATTGTAAAATTTATAAATGATATTTATATGTGTAAAGATGTGTTTACTGATACTGGTCTGTTTCTGGATGACTCCAAGATTGAATTTTGATAATCTTTCATGCCATTGATTGTAATTTTATATATAGTAGTTATATATATTTGCTTATAGATAGCTATAAGATTCAGTTTTGATGATTTTCATGCAGTTAGTTCATTGTAATTTTACTGTAAACAGCAGAATTGTAAATTTTGCCAACTAATACTCCCTCCATCCCTAAATGATAGACACATTTAATTTTTCACAGTCTTCGAGACACGACTTAAAATGTAAATATCTTTTATTCTGTCAATGAAAAAATTATAAGGAGTATATATTTTTAAAATATACATTGAGACGAATCTAACAACATCTCATATGATTATATTATTTTGTATTGATTATTAAAAATTAATGGTCAAAATTTACAAATTTTGACCAAAAAAGTCAATATGTCCCTATCAATTAGGGATGGAGGGAGTAATTTATATTTGGTTATCGGTAGTATGTTTTAAGGTGCGTTTACTGATACAATCCAAGATTCAAGTTTGTTCATGTTGTATATCATTAATTGTTACTACTGTTTTACAATTAATAACTGAAGTGTAAATTTTACAAATAATAAACCATATATTTGAAGGTGTGTTGTTTACCTTATACTGTCTGTGTGCGAGGTATTTGAAACACATATGTATGACTGAAAGGATTCTGGTGATACCATTACACATTTAGGTAGATCATTCTGATTATGCATATGTTGTAGCTGTGTATAAATTTTCAGATTGAGAGCGTCTTTACTTATTTCATTAAACTAACAGCAGTATTCTGGATTGTACGTTTTGGATGTTTTTCATGGTTGGGGGAACTTAACTTCAGTAAGCATATCTAGTAAATCGATTTTCTGCTATGTGCCGTTTAGTTCAACTTTTTTTGGTTTAATTAAAAAAAGTAATAGATTCTATGTTATGCCGTTTTAGTTCAGCTTTTTATTGGTTTCGTTTAAAAAATAGATTTTAAATTAATGGTCCCGGCGGGGCTCGAACCCGCGACCTTCGGCTCATAAGACCAACGCTCTAACCAACTGAGCTACGGGACCATGTGTAATTTCATTGAATTAATTTATTTTCATGTTGTCTCGGTTGTGGATTTATTTCATTCTTTAATACTCCCTCTACCCCTCTCAGTTTAACTGAATCTTTTTTCAACAAATAGTCGAACCTACTTCTGAAGAAATAGTTCATTCACTTCACACGTTTATTTTTTATCAAAAGATTTATACGATTAGATATTAAGCACCACGTACTTAGATATCACTATAATCTTGCACAATGAGTTTCTCATTTAAAATAAGATTAACTAGAGATCACAGGTAAGTAAAATTGAATGTATTCGTCAAACTTTCCAATTAACTTTGGATAGAGCTGGTATATACTTGCCAATATTGCTAAGTAATAACAATGGAAATGCGTGCATTGATGGATATGTGATTAGCGCTGTTAATGTTTCTATTTAGGTCCTGTTGCTGAAGACATGTTTCACTGGCAAGCAACAATAATGGGCCCACCCGACAGTCCATATACGGGAGGCGTGTTTCTTGTTAGCATTCATTTCCCTCCAGATTATCCTTTTAAGCCACCTAAGGTATATACTGAAAATTTGCAATTTCCTTCGCTAATATTGGAGATGATGAGCTAAAGACAACAATTGTTATTTTTTGGATGTTCTAGTAATTGCATTTAGAACTGCTTAAAAAAGCAGGCGCCAGTTTTTACCCCTTTGAAGACTGCTTATGTGTTGTAATCATAGTCACATAGTGCGGACTTGTAATAACTACTATGTCGTCAAATTCTCTGGTCTTTTGTGCCCACAGATTTAGGCGGCTAAGATTGCTAATAAGGAGTTCCTTCTCGTTCTCCTTGAGCAGTACAAAACTTACTAAAAAATGTGGTCAATTTTTTGTTGTTGTTGGAATCAGAACAAAGATTTTGGATCACATTCAGGACAGTTCTCTTCCTCTTCCATTTCCTGTTTGTTCTCTTGTGTTGGGGGCAAGGAAAAACATGTAGGAGTGGTTGCTGGATAAGAAAGAGTTACACTCTCATTGAATCAACTTCCTATCTGCAATATCATTATTCATCCATTTTTAGTGGAAACATGGAGCGAGGGGGTCAAGGGGGGCATTTTGCTACTCCATATATAACTTCCAACATAATTTTTTTATAGGATTATTAATAGTTGAATGGACAAAATTGATGAGATGTCAAATGCCAATAGTTAGGCTAGGAATAATGATGTTGAGCCTATTCTTAAGTGTTGCCTTTGAGAATCCAAACAGGCTCCAGATGAGACGTGTAAATTTACTGAGTACTAGTCTAGGTTTTCTTTTTGTGTTACTGACTTGCTCCTAATTAAGGATGACTCTAAGCCTATTTTTGAAGCGCTTCTTTTGAGAATTTAAACCGGCTCCAAAAATAAAGGAGTTCACGTAGCTGAGTTAATCACCTACCAGTCCAGGTTTTTTTTCGTGTTACAGGCTTTCTCCCTAATTAAGATCGTTTTAATAAATATACAGGTAGCATTCAAAACAAAGGTTTTCCATCCAAACATCAACAGCAATGGAAGCATTTGCTTGGATATACTCAAGGAACAGTGGAGCCCAGCTCTCACAGTTTCTAAGGTAATCTTACTCTTCGAAAATGGAGTTTCAAATGATGCTTGCATTGTTGATCCGAATTGACTATATATATTTACCTTGCATTATTATGCTAGTATAAGAATGGTCAAGCCCTTAATGTTTCCTGGTATTTTTCTACTCCTTAGATCTTTCCTTGTTTTGATCATGGACGACATGTGGAAAACAAATTCTTGAACATGCACTATTTGGTGGGTGTTTGCCCATTGGTGGGTTGTGCTCTTCCGTGTGATTTTGACAACTTTACTCTGCAGGTATTGCTTTCAATCTGTTCTTTGTTAACAGACCCCAACCCTGACGACCCGTTGGTGCCAGAGATTGCTCACATGTACAAGACTGATAAAAACAAGTATGAAACCACTGCTCGAAGCTGGACACAGAAATACGCCATGGGATGAAGGCAGTCAGGCAGTGGTTCCGTTTAAGTAATAAACTTTGTTATGTTTATGAAAGAAACAACTATAAGATGGAGTGTTATGACCGAAAGCTTTGCTTAAAGGTCATAGTAAGTACATAAGCGAGTTACAATAAGCATTCCTGTCCTACCTGTTCATCGATAAACATATTGCTGTAATTACAACTCCCATAATCTCCCTTTTGAGCATTGCATATTACTCGGTTCTATCGCTGTTATATTATGCAACAACTTACATATAATAGATTCTACTGTCTTTTTTCGTCTCTGTTTTATTTGGTACTTTCGGCATAAAAATGATAGATCGAAACCATACTGTGCGATTATTTCTGTTGAGTTATTGACCGTTCTATTCACTTCATGAGCTGCCTTTAACGTAGACTCCCACACCCCCCACTGCCCCACACACCAACCAGTTATGGCACAAAAAAATGAGGTTGGGAAGTGATGTTTTAGGTTGCTATTCAATTGAAAGGCAGTAGGCCCTTTGAACTATGATGGACCTACTTATACTTAACTCATTCAAATGAGATATTAATGCGATTCAGACATAGATATCTTTAGAGCTCTCGTTAGTCGATATGTTGATTATCAAGAAAAAATGATTTAAGAATACCAATACGAGTTTTAAAATATGAAATGTGATATAACTTATACATAAGAATATAAACTTGATTTCAACCATGCTAACTTTTAGTTGTCCCACAACTAAAGGATTTTAAATATAATTTTAACTGTTCTTTATTTTTCATTTACTCAGTAAAAAAGTTAGATCGAGAATAGTTACACTTAGATTATCCTTTCGGGAAACTTAATTGCTCAAGAATGTTTGGTAGGTTGGGAAGGGTGATCAGGGATGGATGCATTCAGGAGCAAGAGGTAGCAAGTGGTCCTCTAGATTTTGGCTTCTGAAGAGTAAAATAGTAATTTTAATAATTATACTACCTCTTTCATTATTTTCTGTGTCCGCCCTGCTGATCTCTAACTTTAATGCTTATCACTAGACTAAACATGTATAGCTGAGTCTAAATAGAATCTTTGAACTAAGTAATTTTCGCAATATATCACTAGACCAAACATATATTGGTAGGTACAACATACGGGGTAACCTTTACGTTGAAGTATCCACACAAGTAGTACAATATATGATATTTGACTCGATTCGATTCGTTCACAATGTGTAGTGACTAATTTTAAGCCCTATCTGCTCGAGTGGTAGCCTTGTAGGCTATAGCAAAAGATGGTTAATTGTGTCGCATGGTTGCAGCACTAAATCCGCATACTGCCTCTTAGGTGTGTCCCAAAACAATAGTCACATACATTGGACTGAAATAAAGCTGTGCATGTAAGTTTTAATTCAATTAAATGACAAATTTCATTTAAAATATTTGAGTGTTCTTTTGTTGTATACTATGGCCTTTTGTGCAAACTACTTTCTATTACAAAAAGACAATATCTGAGGGCTAGGCAAATTTTCAATTAAACGAGTTCTTAATATTGTAAGAGGCATTCATGGATGTCTGCATATATCGTTTTTAATAGTATTATGTGGTGAGAATTGTCTCAGATAATCGGACATAACGCAATTGATAAAGAGTTTGAGTATTCTTAATTATGACAGTCTAGCCTTTTCGTACGGCGTGAGTTCGAGTCACACCGGATACATAATACTCCCTCCAATCCAAAACAAATGTCTTTCTAGACATTTCACACAAATTAAGAAACAATCATTACATTCACACTTTCCATCTATGCCCCTATAAACCAATCATTAATAATCCAATTATCACTTAACTATATGATGTAATCATTACTTTTTTTGAGTTATTCTATGCAACTAGGGATATTAAAGGAAAAATGGTCTATTATACATTGGTTTATGTAAAAAGACATTTGTTTTGGATATTGTTGAAATGTCTAAAAAGACATTTGTTTTGGATTGGAGGGAGTATCGTGTTGAGAATTTACCTCCTCACATGTCCTAGGACAGAGAGCGAGACGGGATCTTTAAGATGAGCGATTTAACTTTTTATTATGCGGTGAAGTTAGACCACCTACTCGAAAATCTGTTTATAGTGAGCACCACTGATTTTTAGGTAGATCATAAATGGAAAGTTATGTAAGGTTTGAATTCTGGAACAAAGGCAGAGGAACGGCTTTGAATGTCCAGACCAAAAATATCAATTTTCAGCTAAAATATATTCAACCATAAATAGCACAATTTGAGGTAATATTCATATTCATTTAACAAAGTTATATAAGTGAACCCTAAAGAGCAATAGTACTTAGCGAAAATTAAATCCTAGATTCAACTCAATACAATTGTAAAGTCGCAAAAATTAAATCCGACAATTGGGCTCTTAAGATTTTTTAAGCTTGGATTAAACTCTTAGTAAACCGTATATTTCGAGTTGACATGGGTGCACACGAAAGTTACGGTTCATTAAGCTTTTCGTTCATTAATTATAAAAAAATATATTGTATTCATTTAAATTTTCTTCTTCTTTTGCTACATTTTAGGTAATATGTACCATTATGTCAAAAATATCATTAATGTCAATCATCTAAGCTTATATTTCCGTTTTAAATAATTTGTACCGTCTTGCTTAACATATTTTGGTAGAAAAACTATATCGGTATATAATATCATTTTGGTACATTTCTTTTGAACATTTATGTTGTACCGTCCATCTTAGAATGAGTATATTTTAGTAACGGATATCATCTTTAAATTAAAATAATTGTATATATGTTAATTAATGAAACGGTATTATTAATGAACCGTAACTCTTCGTAGGACGTATTAATATTAACAGTTCACAATATATAGTATTAACCGCACGTGGTAATTTAGGAGCATCATTAGTTTGGCACTAAGCTACACGTTCTATAATTAGTCCTTAGATTATTATGCATTAATATGTAAATTTTTGATGCTGCTTCTTCAGTCTTCACCTATTGTGATTTCCGAAACAACGCCGTAGATATATAGCATCTAATTCGAAGCCATTTTTTAGTATTATAGAAGCTATATATATATATATATATCAGCATGATTCACTACGTAGTTTAGTAGAGTAATCTCATCAACTAGAGACTCCTCATTTTTCTAATAATAACATAACTATCATCAGTCAAAACTCAAAAGCAATCTAGCATCATTTATTCATTTGGTTAGGTAGTAGAGAGATCGAGGATCCGAGTTGCATAATAAAAATATCTCCGCATCTATACAAGAGTAGTCTTCACAAAATCACGAGCACACCTTGAACGTGAGACTCGATTTCGAACATAATTTCGGAATGATAAAAGTATGAAATATTTTATTTGGAAATATTTAAGCTAAGAAACAATATATGAAAAATTAAATCTCTCGATAATTTGTATATAGCAAAATATACTTTTATAAACCTCCATAGAATAAAAACATACACAAATAAAATTGATGACCTGAACTAAAAATTAAATAAAATATTTTAAAATTATTGTTATATAAAAGGCTTGAATTAACTTTTTATATTGAACATTTACAACATTAGTATTATCTATATTGTGTGTACACATATCTAATTAAATGTATCTTAACAATAAATTTACGATTGTTATTATCTCGTACGTCGAAAATGTTATACATACTTGTTATTTATATGCATATTGCAAAAATTTACAATGTCATTACATAAGAATATTGATATAAATAAAATGAAATACATTATTTAAAATATCATTTTGAGAAAAATAGTTAATTATTTGTTAAATGTCAATGTTTTTAATAAAAGTTGAAAACAAATTAGTTTCGAAATTACATTATTTTGTTTATATATTTTGAAAAATCAAAACTGTTCGAATGTTCCATCAAGAACTTTATAAATTGTAATCTATGACTGTAAATTGATAATAAACATATGTCTTCACAAACATTATCGGCTATTTATTTTAGCCATTAAATGAACATACAACTGCCCCCGCTGACCTTAAATTGATATTAATCCCACTATAATACTAGTCACTAATCTGAACTTTAAATTTTCAGTTAAACATAATACAAGTAATGGAGTAGAGATAATCGTGTGGAGAATTAAAGAACTAAGACTTTCAATTGGTTCAATAATCTAAGTATAATCCATGCAATGTAAACCATAAACATCTAAAATATTGGGATGAAGAGAGCAGCATTATATTGGTTGTCAAACGGAAATTTCGGAGTCAATAATCGACACAAATTAATGTTCCTCCCCCTTGCTCATCAGGTTATTGCATTAAAACGGGAATGGGACTCCCCATGAAAATTAAAGAAAACTGGGAAATCTAAAAGAAGATTACTTGTGTCTTCAATAAATTAATTGTTTCATGTGTGGAGCTTTGAAATATGTGTCTTTTAGTACTGAACATTGTACATTGAAATTATCAACAATTAATTCTATGGTTTTATTATATTTCATTTAAGATATTTTGTACTCCATTATTGTAACTTCGTAACTATGTAAAATTTAGCTCTAGTTTTTGTTTTATTTCATCTTAGATTTCATATTTAATTTAAACAATGTTATTCATTTTTAGATGAAATTTTATTGACTATAATACCAAATTTTTATATAATTGCAATAAGATAGTTAGTTTTGGGATGCTATAATATATATCGAAGCGAAAATAAGGTTATTATTTCCTCGATATTAATATAAGTGATTGTTTGAATTAAATCTTTTACGAAATTTAATTATTCTAAACATAATTTATAACACTAGTTTTTGTTTATTTATAAATTAGTGATGACTTATGAATACAATGATTTTTATAAAATTGTGGTGCTCCTAATATTTGTTCCTTAAGACTTTTCTAAAGTATTATATATTACACGATTTATACAAATTTAAAAATCAAATTGTGAGATTAATATATTAGAAGAATTTTAACAGAAACTTCTTTAAGGAAATCATAACCAATCCCATGGGTAAGATGTTGGGTTTTCTTTACTATAGAAAGTTATTGGAACAAAATGAATGTTCATTATTCTGGTGGATCACAGAAGAACAAAGTGTATCTTAAGCTAACACAAAAATTAAAGACTCATAATAACGAAACTACTTATTCTCATTCTCAAATTCTTTAAAATAATTAAATGTTGTTTCTTAGTTTGACTTTGACAACTTTAATTTTCGATTTCAAATAAATAATAATATTACGTATATAACTAAAATTAACTCTTTATATTATATTATCAAATTTTGGTGTTATGTTTAAATACATAAATTTATATTTCTTATTTTATTATTTACAACACTTCAATTTTTTAACATGAATAACAAAACTAATTTGAAAAATTGTAAATATAAGATATTTTCTATAATATTTAGAGGAAAGTTATCAAGATAGAAATTTAATATTTAATATATTTTTTCTTCTCTTTATTCGAAATATGATTATCAGATGGTGGTCAACAAAACACGATTTAAAATGTAAATACTTATTATTAATTCTACATGTAAAAAAAATTATAAAAAGTTGATATTTCAAAAATATATATCGAGATGAATCTAATAAGGTCTCACATTTATTGTTTAACGAGAATTTATAACTAAATTTTATTTTGTTTGACCAATGAATAAAAATTAAAGTGTGATAATCTTTTAGAGACGGTGAAGTATGACAGTGTTTTGAAGTATAGAATAGTGTGAATGAATACAAAGTGTTGCATGCACGTAGGTGGAATATATAAAGAACATCACGTGGTTCCACCACCAATCTATTGCATACTCCACTCCCCTAAGCTGCTCATACGACTTGTACAGTACTACAGTTTACAGTTTAAATTTACACTACAATTTTTGCCACTTGCCATTATTGCCAATTTGCCATTGCCTTTACCTTAAGAATATTTTGATTAGTGTCCATCCTACATACATCTCATATTTTATGACTTGCTAGTACAACTCATCAGGACCCCTTTTTAAATTGTTCTTGTTAAAAAAAGAATCGATTCTTAATTTTTTAATATCTTTATTTGTAAGGATTTGAATTATTCTGAAACTTCATTATAATTAAGAAGTGTTTTTCGCCCTCTCAAAACTTCAAAATAGATATGAAATAATATTAATTAAACAACTTATTATAAATATTATAAGATTATAAGAACGAAGTAGTAGATGAACATAGGAGCATTCATATATATGATTAGTTTATAGAGTTAACTCATGTTTCATGACATTCGATCATTCATTTCATTTTGACCTTTTTGATCACTCATGTTTCAATATCATGTCTCAGTTGATTAGATTGAGTTTTCCATTAAAATTATTTTTTAGCCAAACTGATCCTTAATTTGAAGGGGTAAAATAGTCAATTAATATAAAATCATTTTTTTTTACTAATTTAAATCTAAAAACTCATGCTTAATTTGAAGTATTTTTAAATATGGACTCAAAACGATTTCTTGATTTACTATTTAATTCCTCTGAATTAAGGATCAGTTTGATTGAAAATATAATTCAACAGAAAAGTCAATCTACAAACCACTGAGATATGATATTGAAACATGAGTGATCAAAAATGTCAAAATGAAACATGAATAGTTAAATGATAAACATTATGAAACATGAGTGGTCGATTGTGCCATTCACCCTAAAATTTATATGCATGCCTCAAATTAGTACATTATTGGATGTCGTCATATATATACCATATATTTGACCAATTTTATAATATGCATGTAAGCTATCATTACTAAATAAATTAAAGGTTTTGTACTATTTAACGAGTAGTGATTAGTGATTGTGAATTTTCGATCATAAAAGTTCGAAAAATATCGAAACCTACTAGCTACTAGCTAGTACGTGATCACGAGGTTCATCATCTCATACTAGTTTGTTTTGTTACATCAACATTGAGATATGCTTCATGTATAATCATGAAACTTATAATATATAATTTTTTTGTTTTTATATACGCGTTCAAAGATTCACACATGATGAAAAATTAAAAAAAAGATTCACACATGATGAATATTCTTCTTTTTAGGGTCTTACAATTTCTTCCGTGATTAATTTTACTTATTAAAAATTTAAGTTGGTGGTCCTCTTTTGATAGGAATTAGGAAAAATGCTACATATATAATGACTTGATAGAAGCCGTACAAGTACCGAACTACAATGAATCTACAATTGTTTGATGGTTTCCAATGCATGTATGATATGCTTTTTGTGGCTCGACGTATTATTTCTCGTTTTTTAATTACTTCTCCTTAAAGTCAATATAAATAATCGAGTCCATTCATTATTATTAGTAACACTATGACCAACAATTGACCACTTATATATGTAATTATATATCTCTCCATTCTTTTTTATTTGTCTTTATTATAGCCTTAATTTTTTATTTCTAAATATTTGTCTTTCTATCATAATTATTGTAAGCTTATATTTTCAATGTACTTTTTTATTACTTTTTCTTATGACGTTATCAATCAACCTATGATATAGTTTCAATTGAATGTTATTTTATATTTCAATGTTTTTTAACTAATAATCTATGTGCAAATGACGGAAAGGATAAATAAAAAAGAACGGAAAGAATATTAATTATTAACATTTTAAATAATAAAAATTTATTAAAATAATAATATGTATTTGTTGAATTGTTTTGCAAATATGAAAAATATAAGGTTTGTTATGGCTTCTCTAGATAATGTCGCTTGAATAATCATACCTTTACATACACATGCCATATATATACGATACAAGTTATATTGCCAAGCAAGTTAAAGTCAATTTGCAAACACAAAGCTTGAAGAAAGTACGTAGTTCGAGTAAATAATCAATTCAAACTCATGTTTTTGTTAGCACAAGAAGAACACATACAACACTTTCCTTGTCTTTTCCAACTAATTATCACGAATTTCCTCTGAGCCTTTGATTCTCATGCTATATATCAAGCTCAATTATCATCAATATAAATAGATATTCGCTAATAGATGAATAAGTACTAATTTAAATTTTTAAGAAAGTTGAATCTCCATTCGTTTATGTTAGAGTGTTTTTGGTCAGATGGGTTGTAAATCGAGGAATGTGCCTTAGTAGAGCAGTCGGGAGAGGACTAAATGGAACACCAACTCTGGAACAATTCCTGCACTATTTCATCAAAGTATTGTCTCGATACATGAACTTAAACGAGCGATATCGGGGTGTCTCCACCCGAATTATCTTGCCACATACCACTAAGCTATGTCTATGGACGCGTAAAATAATAATTTAATGAATATACTTATATTATTACAAGCTTTTATTATATAAGTACCTCAGTAAACAGAACTTAATAATTTATGAATGTACCTATATTATTACAAGCTTTTATTGTATACCTCATACGTAATTTTAACCCTATGTTTTTTGCAATAGTGTCTTATTAAAATAAAATGGGCCTTAGTTGAATTATTCTGCGAAATTAATCCACATATACAGAATTTCAAAATTATAAAGAGTCCTCTAGTGAAAATTCATCTATCTTCATGAAGAATCTAAATTTCACTTAATTGTCCCTTTCTTGTTGGATAATTTAAGAAGTCTTGTTTCATGGCGTTATACGGTTAGTCAAAGCCTCGAAGAGTTGGACACCTATGGTCTACCTACATTCGGAGTACAGAGTACTTGGTTTGGATTTTTGGACTTGCAATTTAATTTTGACTTAATTAACCAATGAGATAGCTTGCAGTAGTACTTAATCCAAGAAAAGTTTAAATTTTCAAAATATTATTGACATATTGTTAGGACATACAAATATGTTTAATCACAAAAGGATAGAACATAATCCAAATTTAATTGAATATATACATTCACAAACTAAATAAAAATATTATAATTATTAAGAAACTATAATGCATTATTTTGAAAATCCTACCATAGGTATGTCAAAAGATATGATTGACTTGCCTCACAGCTCATCACCTATTCCAAAATTATTCCGGTCAAAATCATCCCCAACCTCTATTAATAAGAGTATGAAATATATAATAAAAAGTGTAACAAAACCAAGTAGAAGTGTAGTTTAACTTTTTTTTTTTTTTTTGTAAATTAGCGATAAGGTGAATATCGGACCTTTTGGTCACTAGCAAAAGCCTTTTTCATTAGGCTATTCGATTAACTCGAAGTGTAGCTTAGTTGATTAAATTTTCCTTCAATTCTTTTTTGATACGTTAACTATTTATTTATTTATTTTGCCTCCCCTATTTTATTTTTCTCAAAATTAATCCCCTCTATTTTCAACCTGATTACGCCCGTACCTCGATCCATGATCCACCTACATTGACACTTGTAGCATTCATTCACCAATGAACAAATTAATAATCACTCATTCATTCTCTACTTGGATTGTAGTTGTTCTCAAGTAGTGGATGCAAATTAAGTCACGAAACCAAAGAAAAACAAGAAGAAGAAATAAGAGGGCGGCTTATTTGTTTGATGCAATGGTAGAGAGTGTTTGTATCTCTTGCAAATGAAGAGACCCTATAAAATTGAGCCGGCCCGAATTCACTCGGTTAATTTTACTTAGCTTTCTTGCATGCTTCCTTGTTTCCAACACAGTGACATTCCCAAAATTATTTTATTATTTTTTAAGAAAATTTAATTTTAATTCAATGAATATAAATTTTTATCTTTAATCTAATGTGTATAAATTTTTCTATTCATAATTGAAATGTCATACTGATAGAAGTTAACATAGTGACCATGTTATATTTTACGTAACTTGCAGTTGCAATAATAAATATACTACAACGGCATCAAATTTATGATTGACAAAAAAAACGACGCCAAATCAATGCCAAGCGACTGCGACTCCCTAATGTTTCACAACAAAATTTTGGGCAATAACAATCGAACAAATATAGAGATTTAATTTACTTCATGACTCTAGAGTAAAAAATAATATATCGATTTTACTAAAATGTCTCGTAAGGACAATATTAAGAAATAGAGATAAAAATACAATATAACACCTGATGAAAGCATATATAAGGGAATATATATTTTAAGAAGCTTTTCATATCAAATTTCAAATGCAAATCTTTTATCAAATAATATTTCTTTTTAGCATCTGAATTTGTGCCCTAGAGAACATTCTAAAAAAATCGATTATATATTACTTCATCCATCCCATAAAGGTTGTGTTCGACTTTAGCTTTTAAAAAAATTGAAAGAATTAGAATTGAATAATTAGCTCCAATAATATATACTCCGTGTAAAAGTTGGGTAAATGAGATAAGTTATAAAAAAAATATATTTTTTTTAATTTGACAACTTGAACTTTTTTCAACTTATGCACCCTGCATCGAAGATGAATTTTTGGCACATGAACTTTCAAAAATAATACCTGAACTTGTAAAAATCATTCGCAACAGAAGATAACTTTTATTAACAAGGACATTTTAGTCATATTAATTTTTAAAGGGTAACTTCATTAAAACTTAATTCCTTAAATCATTTTCACTATTTTCACGTTTTTGTTCCGGAGATAAAAATAATGTGACATTCATTCAACCATAAAAAACCGTACATCATAATATTGGCATGATTATCATTCTTCTTTCGTCACCATTTATTATCACTCAAAATTTTGGTACATTATAAATGAACATGACAGTCTTTATTAATTGAAGGCACCCAAAACATCTACTCACCATAAATGTATATATTATCGAAGAAGACATTAATATTATTGAGACCCCTCACATTTATGAAGTTGGGAGTTGATATCAAATATATATGTGTTCGATTTTGAATTGTTATTATTGTTATAGATTTAATTTTTGAGGTACACATTACACAATAGCTTAAGCTTGATTTACTCAAGTTGTTGCTATTATATATGTCCTTATTATTTAATTAAAGTTTCATTAATATATTTCCATGACCCCACTTATTTTATTAATGGAGTATGGTGAAATATAATAACATCATCAACTTAGGTTGTTATGAAACTATTAAATTAAACGGTTTTAAATTTATGTGGTCAAAATAAAATTAAGAAACATTAACTTATAGAGTGGCACTCATCAATCACTTCTATTGCGTACGTTGAGTTTTCAATTTAACCGGACAAGATACACTAATGATCACATATATTTTATTTTATGTCTATTTGTTTATTCATGTTTTAAATAACTTCATTCTCTCAATTATAAACAAAAAAATTGGATATTACAATATAACAATTTACTTCATCTTTAATATCACCGATAACTTTTTAAGAATAAATATATACTTTTATAATTAATGCAAACTAAAAAATAATTAGAAAAATTGACCCTTGAATAAAACCGAATACATATTTTATGACCAAGTTAATGGAGGAATTGACGATCCAGTAAATGATTAAAGACTTTTAAAATATAGATAACCCCATCAAAACAACATCCCTCATAATTATTTTCTTTGTCCATTTTTCATTGAAAATTGTAATATTACCATTGGTAATAGAAAATAGGAAAGTGATTTTTGCCCATGGTGTAACGAAGTTCATAGTATACAAGTACATAGTAGTCAAAAACATTCAACACTATTAAAAACAAAGTAGTCTATGAAGTGAAAAAAATAAAAATTACAGCTCCAAAATTCGAGGTTGTCTGCCACGTTAATCTTAGCTGTTTACAGAAGTTAATTAACAAGGAAAAGGTTAAACATAAAGCTGGTAAATGAAAAATACGTTTAAGAAAAATCCAAAAGTATATGTTAGCCTTCTGAAAAAGGTTACAAATATACGTAATTTATTTACTTCCAGTATCAAAAGATTAACGCACGGTTAATTTGAAAGGTAAAATTAAGAATACATAATTATTGAGTCAAAGATTTGACGAGAGGGGTAATAATTGGAAAATTAACTAAATTAACAGAAGCGTTGGTTAAGGTTGTCACGTGAGGAGTATCACAGATTCCGATAAGCAAGGCCTGACTCAGCCTCCCCCTCTTCCACACTTGGCTTCTTCTCTATTACCACCCCTTTTTACTAAATGGACCCATTTTGCCACCTATCTTCATCAACTAGTGCACCTGTTATTGTTCAATTAAAAATATTTGGAAAAATAATTGATACCGTATTACTCTCTCCGTTTCTAAATAATTGATACATTTTAATTTTATGGTCAAATTTTAAAAAAATTGATCAAGAATTCTCATTAAGCGATAACAAAATGATATAGTCATGTGGGATCTTGTTAGATTCGTGTCAATATATATTTTTGAAATATCAACGTTTTATATTTTTTGTACGTGTAGAATAATAGATATTTATGTTTTAAATCGTGCTTTGCTGACCATGAAAGTCAAAATGTATCAATCATTTAAGGATGGATGAAGTATATACTAGTATATTTTAAAGACTCTCATTCGTCGTATAAATTTTTTCAAGTATTTAAACATGTATCGTTCGATTACATATATTTCAAAAGGTCTCATTTGTCATATACTAATTTTTTAAAAGTATTTCATTTGATCTTTTCGTTAAAATTTGTACTGGTCACAAGATTACACTACTACAAACTTGAAATAATACGATAGTACATATCTCCATCTATCAGATAAGACACATCTAACAATTTATCTTCGTTATGCATTTTTAAAAATGCGTAAGGACCGTTTATAATAACACTGTATTTAAAACTCATATTAACTCAATCGGTGGATATATCTATAATAACACTTATTACATACTCTCAAAACTCAAAACAGAAATAAACTCATAAAACATTTTTAGCAATGAGAATCCTATAAGAATGCATCATTGTCAAGCATTTCGTTCTTCACCTCAAACGAACTTATATTCATATTAATCATATTCTTCTCCCCCTCTATCCTCTTCCTTCACTCTCCATTCATCACCTTCTCACAACAACCTCAACAATTTGTCCTATTTTTTCCCTGCTTTATTCCCTATTAACAACCCTTTAACTTTAATGCAAATATGATAGACAACATGAAACTAAACCAACCAAAACACTCTCATATGTTGTCTTCCACAAAATATACAGAGCATTGCAAACAAACCACCATCATGCTTAAAAACGACGCTGTACCCCGGCCGAGACTTGTCCGAATCTCCGTCACAGATGCTGATGCCACTGATTCTTCAAGCGACGAAGAAGAAACAAGCTCTACAAGATTCTTGAATGTCAGGAGGGTTAAAAGGTTTGTTAATGAAGTTACAATCCAAGAATCTCCATTGGGTATGTCCGAAAATACTCAAAGTAGTACTCATGATGTTGTTAACAGAAGTAGCAGTTATTGTAACCGAAGAGAAACCAGGAATGGTTTTTCGAGGAGTAAGTTGATAAACAAGCCTAAAAAGAAGGCCGGAAAAGTTACCGTTAATCAATGTTTTAGTCATCATCGAAACAAAAGAGTGAGGAATAGTAATAAGAAAAAGTTCATAGGGGTGAGGCAGAGGCCATGGGGGAAATGGGCTGCTGAGATTAGGGACCCACTGAGACGTGTACGTCTCTGGTTGGGTACTTACGAGACTGCTGAAGAAGCTGCTATGAAGTATGACCAAGCTGCTATTCAGTTGCGTGGACCAGACGCGTTGACTAATTTCCACGCGCCTCCGGCTGAGGTAGTTGTTCAGCCGGAGACGGAGAGTGTTGAAATTATTGAAGGAGGACTCGTCTCACGTTCGATTGAAACTGCCACCACCTCAGGGTACAACTCAGCTGAGGAGTCAAATAGTAACCAGTTGACTTCACCAAAATCAGTTCTTGGTTATGGAGGAGAGTCAACGTTTGAAGTGGAGCCATCAACTAAGAGTTTGATTTCAAGTGGTGCCATTGTTAAGGAAGAATTTAGTCAAGATTTTAACAATGATGATAATGATGTTATCTCTGATATAGAAACATTGGATAAGGTATTTCCGAGTTATGATGTGTTCGAGTTGAGTAGTGACAATGTTCTTCCGGTACCCGACTCGTTTGTTGATATGGATCTATCGAGTGATATATTTGGGTTGAGTAACGAACATGTTCTTACGGTACCCGATTTCTTTGATGGTATGGGTCTATCGGATAATTTATTTGGGTCGGGCGATGACCTTGTTCTTCCGATACCCAATATGGGTCTATCGGGTGACATATTCTCGGATGAGTTAGATTGCATTGGCATGTTCGATAATTTTGGTGAAGATTTCGGGTTCAAGTCAAGCAGTTGGGTCGGAGATGACTCGTTTCAAGACTTGGGTGATATGTTCGTTTCGGATCCATTGGTAGCATTATAAATTTCTAGTAATTTGAGTTTGAAAACAATGACATTGTTGCATTGTGACAATTTTGAACGGCGAGGTCGTTTTGTGTATCGTCTACTAGTACTAACTACTAAGTTTGTTTTCCTTTTTATTTTTGTTTTCAATTTTGGCCGGTTTGGTTTTATTTGTTGAACTTTTGGTTGATAAATTAGTGTGCTTAATTATAATTATTAGCTATATTAAAGTATTAAAGGGAACTTGTTGTATGGCACAATCTTTGTTTAGGAATGATACATGACAATTTTAGAAAATTGAAATTGTGTATGGAATCAGTTTGTCAAGTGTAATAATCTACTAAAATGGCTAATATTCTCCAGTAATATCTATGAACTAAACATTTCAACAAATGAATTATTGAATGTGAAAATAAATTACTATATTACCTAATGTGATTGTGACCTAAGTCTTGATGTTTATCATGAAATAAATCATGCTAGTCAAATTATAATAGAGTACATTTTTTTGTAGTTTTGATGGAATTAATTACGATCTTTAACGAATAGTAAGAGGACTAGTCGAATTAATCTGAATCTTGGTATTTACGAAAAGAAATAATTCGATAAAGGAAAAGGGAACATTATGTGCAATATAGTAGCTTTTCAATTTTTTAAACCATGTAGTTGGAAAATCGAGTAGTAGTACGTTAAAATCTACACTAATATTCATGTGAAGCAATGGAAGTTGAATGGAAATTTTGTTGTTTGGGCTAATCATGAATTTTACAAAACCCTAAGCCACTATGCTTCACATTTTCATGGAATCCCATTAGTCATTTTTAGTGTCTGATGCTAATAATATAGTACAGCATCAGAAATAATGCATTGCTGCTTTGATAACAATACTTCATATACAAATTCTCATCAACTTCAATAAAACGTATTTGTTCAGTTCACGATATTAAGTGTCGATATCATTACCATACCGTTTTTAGGCAAAAACTTGTTTATCTAGTGCCGTTATGCGTGCACAGTTTGCATGATGGACAGTCTCTGGAAGACATTCTAGGGGACCAAACCAACTTGGAAAATAGAAGAGGTTTTGTAGTAAACATGTGAAAGGCAGCTGCAACTAGGTATGTTCAAATTGCAGAACATATAGGTACAAGAATTTTCATGTCTAATTGTCATTTTTCATGCCTGTGAGTGGTCCTCTAATGAGCTGTGTGTATCAGGGTGGCCACTGCAAGATCTTCCAGAAATAGACTCTCCTCAAGATTACAAAACTAGAATATAATTGTCTCAAGAGAAACTCAATTTGGGAGATTTTACCAGATAAATTGTGGAGATAAATTCGATGTTGAGAAAAGTTTAGTTGGTCACACGAACTATGGATTAATAATATGCCAATCCCTTCGATTAAGCATACTAGCATCACGTTAATTTCTTCATCAATCAACCTAGTATTTATCCAATGATGCTAATGTCTATTGACTATCACATCGAACAATGGCCACCGCCACCCCCACAAAAGTAAAACTGGATATAAGCAATCAGGTAGCATCTAGTGATACTAGTTACAGCACGCAGGTAAACTGTCAAAATCTCTTGCTAACAAGCAGATGGACAATTGTTGTTGGAATAAATAATAGCAAGATAAAAAAATATGAGAAATGAGAGCTTCAAAGCAAAGCTAAATCCAACGCTGTGTGAGTTGATGCTCTACATATTATTGAATTTGTGCGTTCAAGTACATCTCAGAATGAAGCGGCATATTCATAAACTCTGCTCATAGCTTCAAACAATGACTAATGCACTAAATCAGCTACTATTATTATAAACTAGCTCAAACTTAAAGGTCATCGTCAAGTTAATGAATGATGTATGTAAGCACCAAAGCCAACAGCATCAGAACACATGCAATCATTTGATCAATGGTTGTCCCTGAAATGACAAAGCGAATATGAGAAGAAGAATCATATCTCAAGTTTATATAAGACATGTAGCACAAGAACTGATAATGGAAGAAAAAGAAGATTAAGACATTCATTCTTCACTTTGCTAGTAACCACATATAATTTCGATCCGTAGAATATAAGTCTTGTCAAGATTTAAGTAGCTGTTTTCTTCATATCATCACAATGAACAAGCAAAAAAAACAACAAACAAAATACATTTTAGGGCTACTTCATTTTACTTTCAGGACAAGAACCTTAATCTCTACAAGATAGAAGGGTTTAGCACAGGAAAAATGATTGCATTTCTAGAAGGCATACATCTCAACAAGGCAAAAAGAATGGGTTCAACGACATAATGTAATCAGTAATAGAGAGCACCACCCACCCTGTTCTTTATTCTTTGAAGATTTTGTTATACTGTGTATATGTTAGTAGTTTCTAGGCTGATAATAAAAACTCTTTACGAGCTGGCTCCGCCTCTCCACATAAGTCTCAAGCTTCTATGAACTAGGAAGCCTCAAGAACAAAGCTCATAACTACAATTTTACATTCTATGCCAAAATGATAATTGAGTTACAAAACTTAGCCAAACTTCAGTTTGTTAATAAAAAAAAGAGTGAATCAACTCATTGTATGTAATATAGAGCATTATATAACAGAAATAATGTAAAACCACAATTAGTGAAAGATTGCATTTCTTATAGAAGATTAGTTTCATATTGCCCTGCTAAAATCCTGGCTCTACCCTTGTCAGTAATTCTATCTTATCTACATGACTTGTCGAATATAAATTAACTTTTTCATTTTCATTTTACAATTTAAAAGTGGACGTTCATTACTTGACCAAAATGTAAAGACTTGTAACAATGATATTTCTAGGATCAATAATGGTATTCCATCAACACTGTGAAGCCAATTGACAGAGTTTGGTAATAACAACATATACAAGGATGATTAGGACATATACATAATGCAAGTGCATACAGATCTTGTCCTTGAATTAATTGTTTCACATGTATCAACTTGTAAGAAATCAAAATGGATCAGACATTAAATCCAATGCAACGATGTTCTCCCACCATCATTACAGTTTAAGGAATTTCGTTGAGCAGTATGCACATTGATGAATTAGATCTCAAGTGATAAAAAGGAAAAAAGGATTCTGCATAATACCCTAAAACATCAAATCAGAAATGAAGAACCAATGCATATGTAAACAAAGAAGCAAACTTTTAACAAAAAGATGATGATCTCAAAACTAAAATGGACATAAACCAAGCCTCACATCGATAGAAAAGAAAAAAGAAAAATGGGATCTGATTGTGGGACATAAACATTAAATCTAGATCAATAATTAAATGCATAAACAAATAAAAATGCAATCTTTGACCAAAAAAGATCATGATTTCAATTTTCAAAACTAAAATGGACATAGAACAATCCTATAATTGATATATAAACAAAAAGCAAAATGCGATTTAATCCTAAGACATAAACACTAAATCAGATATCAAGCACTAGATACATAAACAAATAAAAATGCAATCTTTGACAAACAAATCATAAATTTCAAACACCAAAATGGATATAACAATGCCCACATTGATAAATAAAAATAGAAACCCAAAATGGGATCTATTATGGGAGATAAACATTATATCAGAAATCTAGAACCAGATGTATAAACCAAATCAAACTTTATCTCGCTACAAAGAGTCGACTATATAGATACGACGCATAACCAAATAACAAATGCAATCTTGGACAAGAAAAAAAATCATGATTTGAAACACCAAAATGTATACAAACAATACCCACATTGGTATAAAAATACAAAAAAAAAAATTGATATAATAATGGGATATACCATCACTGGTAGGAGCAGGTGCAGGAGCAAAAGCTTGAGCATTAACTGAAGGAAAAAGAAGACCAACTAGAGCTGAAACTATGATAAGACCAATAGTCATGTTAATATTAATTGACATTTTTGCTTGTTTGGGAAAATCTTTTTCCTATTTTTCTTCCCTCTGCAACTTTTTCTCTTTGGAGAAGAAAATGGCAGAGCACGAGAGAGACTAGATTTTCTTATTGTAATGTTTCTACTTCATTTAGATTGATGATGAGAGAGAAAAGATCTTTGATTGAGAAATATGGATCTTTGATTGTGAAATATGGATCTTTGGTTTGCTTTTGAGAAAATGGTGGGGATGGGGGTGGGGGTGGGGTGGGGTGGGGTGGTTGATTGTGTTTTCCCACAGTTTGCAGGCTTTAGTAGCCCTTGCCCCTTGGATCGACTCTGCTGTTTAACCACTATCCACACCCAAATTGTATTTTCTTTTTGAAGTGAACGACTATTTTGCTATTGAATAAAATTTTACTAAACACTACATTTATAAATAAATGGCAAAATATCCTTTTGCTCTCAAAAGAAATATTTTTTGGGTCTTGTATTGGTTGGTGTGTATAACAACTCACGATATAATACTATAGACGAATAAGATGTTAACTACATTTTGTTAGAATGATGCAAATTAGGAGGTAATAGTCTAACTTTGGTCGAATCTCATATATATATATCAAATACCATAGATTCTCTCCCAAAAAAAAAAACCAAAAATGGGTTGTTTAAGAGTTTAGATTTGGGTGAACACAATGCTAGCGTGAAAAAATATTCTCAGTAAAAAGATTTCGGTATTTCATCGTCTTGTTTTAATATGTCTATATATGATTTCGTAATGGTCATCCACGACAATTACTCACCAACTATGCATTGAGTAGACAAGCTTCATGTGAGGAATTATATTTTCACGATAATGCATGTTCTGTATGCTCAATATTTCTTAGTGTAAAAATAATACTGAATGGACGAAACGTACGATTAAAGTTATGAACGAATGTGAATTCTGTACATAGAAACCATGAAAATAAGTTTCAACCTTCAGGTGACACCCTTGACCAAATAGTATTGATACAAATAATCAAACTCGTAATATCAAAGTAATGAACTAACTCCACTAATTAGATCACCTTTAGAGGCCTAAATGTGTAAATCCATCTATTTTGTATGGTTACATAATAGTTCAACACTCCACATTTCATTTTATTTTTTCGTCTAATACTTCAACAATCAAGATGAAATAATATGAAATACTTTGAGGTTAATGAAAATGGATTGAACATAAGGTTAATTATTTAATCTAGATTAACTTAGGTTAGGTGGATACAAATAATCGGTTCTTGAAATAATCGAGTGAACTTAAAATTTCATTTAGATTCACCCAAATCCAAACATACTAAGAATATTATTAATCAATATTTAAATTTTGGTTACCATTCAGAACATATGCGAACGAATCTTGTTTTATAGGTTGAATATGGTGAAAACTATTCCTATGCTCCTATATTCACGGTTTGCGCTTGTTTTGGTACCGATCGCATGTATGTTTTATATACTTTCGATATTGTTCCAAGAAACTATTAACGCATTAGTGCGTAAATTGAAGTCGTGAAAATATGTTTTGTTAAAAAGATATTTTATCTTAGCGCTCGTTATTTAGTTTGAAGGTTGCATGTACAAATATTTTATATTCAACATTGTTATCTTGTTTCAAGAAATGGAACGTAGACATAGATATAAAGAGGAATTCTTAAATATTCTGAACATTTTCTGTGATTATAATAGTATTACATTTCCAAACACATACTCCATATAATCTGCTGCCATATAAAGTGGATAAAAGTTAATTACAATTATAATTAAGAAAATGACTAAAAGTTATTGAGTTTATAAACTTGTACTAATATTTCAAAAACATATGAATAAAGTTCTAATCTTTCAATTAATTCTTTATAGTCACTTTTTTCACAAATAAGCTAGTAATCCGTGTGATATTCCCCTAAAAAATGACTACATTATCATAAAACAGAACAAATAAAACGTACTTTAAAAGAAGCGATGTATTATCGAGCCGTCTTAACTTGTCTTGACAGATCCAACTTTAATATCAGTGAGTATCTTCTTGTAATAATCACAACGACTCCGATGATAATCAATCCACACACATAACTGTCTTATTGCTTCCCTTTTTTCTTCTTTCAAACCCAACATATATTCTTCTCCTTCCTTAACCAAATTCTCCAACTCCCTTTCTCTAATCTCAAGTTTCCATACTCTTTCTCTAAACATCAATATCTCTGCCTCTTTCTCATCCAACTGAGCCAACAAACAATCTTGATCATCTTTCATATGTAACATTGTTTTCTTCTTCCTCTTAACATAATCTTTTGCAAACTTTAGTTCACATGAAACATTTGATATTCTGTTCATGAAATTTGTACTGCATTCTTCAAAATTCAATGCAACACCATCCATGGAAGTAAGAACATTATCAACACTTGTGAGTCCAACGTTGTGTTTTATTGCTGGTGCAGGAGTTTTTCTTGTATTTGTATACCATTCTTTCACCTCTACCTGAAGCTGTTCAGCCACCTTGATTCGACGTCTCAAGATGCGTAGATGGTCTTCAAATTGCTTGACGGATTCGTCTGCAATTTCGTCTATTTTTCGTTGGATTTGGTTGTCTTTTAGTTTGGTTATTATTTCGTCCTTGCCCACCAGCATTTTTTCTTGTTCTGAAACCTTGTTTGTCAATTCAAGATTTCTCTTTTGGTAATCTTTGTGAAGAGATAAGAGATCATCTTCTCTTTTGCTTAAGGTTGCATGCAACTCATGGATTTTTTCTTGAAGTTTTTCTTGTTTCGTTCTTGATTGTTCTTCAAGCAATGCATACTTTTCTTTTGCTTCTTGAGCCTTTGAACACAACTCATTTTGTAGTTGATGAACTTTTGCTGTTAAGTCTTTGATCTTAGACCTCATTTGCAACTCCTTTTGCTCTTTTTGCTCTAAATCTTGTTTCACATTGGCTAGTTGAATTTCTAGTTCTTTAATTTGAGTCTCATCCAATTGCTGTTTGTTGGAGAGATTTACGATTTCCTCGTCCTTTTTTGATATTATTCCCTTTAACCAAGAGGTCTCCGAAACTAGTTTTTTTACCGTTTCATCTGATTGCGTTGAAGGCTGAGCCGTCGCACATTCAATATCTCTAGATGACTCTGAGTTAACTATACTCTTGTTTTCTGATCTGAGCTCCAGAATTTGAGCTTGAAGCTTAGAAACTTTCTCATTCATTATTTTTGTAACACTGGATGACTTGAACTTACTGAGCTCTAAATCTTGTTTCGCGTTGGCTAGCTGCATTTCTTGTTCTTCAATTCGTGTCAATCTTTCACTTTCATACAATTGATGCTTATTTAAGAGAGATGCCATTTCCTCCTCCTTTTGCGATATCACTTCCTTTAAACAAGTAGTCTCGGCAATTAACTTCTCCACCATTTCATCCGTACCTGTGGAAGGATGATCTGTCGCACATTGAATATCTCGAAGCATGTGAGCCCGTGTACTTAATTCCGAAGTCATCCCTTTATTGTCGATTAGTTTTGATGACGGATCACAAGAACTCTTACCACGCTGTTCTATCTCGATTCCAAGATCTTTGACATACTCTGCTTCACTTGTAGATGTCACTTTATCCTTGAGAACATCATCATCATGTTCAATATGCATACCATTATCATCATCATCAGGTGAGTAAAAGATGTCTGCATCTGAGTTGGATGTAGACTCATCACCATCATCATCATCATGTATAACATACACCTTTTGTTTAATTTCCCCTCTAAGGTTATCATATAGAGCATAGAGTGAATCATATTGTTTATGAAAATCATCCACCAGTTCAGTAAGTTCAGACTTTCTCCTCAATTTTGCATCTTTGTTTCCCTTATCTATATTTTTCGTAAGTGTTAAGATTTGGTCGACTTTACTCCCAATTTCTGCCATCAACAAAATGTGTTCATGTAACGTTATTTATGCAAACACAAAATTAACAATCAAAAGCATAACCAACACTCCTCTATGTTACGAGATACTCGAATAGCCTAGTGAAAAAGGCTCTCGCTAGTGACCAAAAAATCCTGGGTTCGAATCTCACCTCATCGTTAATTTACAAAAAAGAAAAAAAAAAGACACTCCTCTATGTTACACATCATTAAGAATGTGAGGCAAATTATTAATTATCTTAATGAAAAGGTCGGATAAGCTTGAATTTATATAAGATTTTTTAATTTATTTATACATTAAAGAAGATTCGTCAAACTCAAAAAAGAACAATTTCTAGGAAAATAAATTAAGCTATAAAGAACTATATTTACCTTCTTTTACACATTTTAGTTGTTCTTCCTTTTGTGGATCTATATGATTTGACAAAGAGTCCACGGATCCCTTCAACAATTGCTTCACCATTTTAATGCTAGAATGATCTCGATTCAAATGTAGCTTCAAAATGTAAATAATACATATTAGAACCATAACGATCTATATGATATGAAATTCTAACGACGTCATGACATGCTCAGTTATCTCTTAATCAAATTAATAGTTTTTTATAAGTTATCATGTTTTAAGTGTCGATAATGCGTATATATTCAAGATAATAAAGATCAATGACGTTTTACCCACATTATGATATTTCTCATATGATACTCCTTTAAAAATACCAAAATCCTTACCTTACAATTTAAGAGCTAAAGGATGAAGATATGCATTATTTGAGATGTAACCCAAAATAGAGGAAAGTGAAGCTAATTACATTAGTTGGACAAAATTTACTATACATACGCACCTCCCTCGCCCTCTACCTTTCTTTCTTTATTCTAAAATTTCTATTAAAAAAAAAAATTAAATCTATAAAATATATACCATAGAAAGCCTATTATCACTCATTATTGTTAAGGGTTCATATAAAACCATCTATTGTTGCTCCTAATGGCACCAACACATAGTGAAAACTTATTTATCCATTACATAAATTAATATGGCTTTGACTTGGTACTCATTGTGTAAATGATGTACAATAATGGTATTTATTTTTTTATTTTCTAAGAGTTTATATAAAGCTTACTTTTGGTTATAAAATTTTGTTTTGTTAATGTATTCTTGAATTATATATAGAAATAAATTAATAACTTCAACTTTATATTTTAATTGTTCTATTTGTTTGGAAAAGTGTCCAAGATAATACAATGTCTCTATTAGACGAGTCACTAAGATTAACTTAGTCAACAATATATTAAACCTGAATATTGTTACTTTTAATCCATATATGAAATTCGAACTTTTAATCTCAAAGATTTAGATACCGATCTAACAACAGATCGTTTTCAAAATTAACAAACTCCATGATCATATTTTATTTGTTCAAATTACTCCCCATCCCTAAATAATTGATACATTTTGACTTTTCATGGTCAACAAAACACGATTTAAAATGTAAATTTCACTTATTGTACATGAAAACAAATTATAAAAAGCTGACATTTCAAAAATATATATTGAGACGAATCTAACAAGATCCCACATGATTATATTATCTCTTATCGTTTAATAAGAATTATTGATCAAATCTTTTAAAGTTTAACTATGAAAAGTCAAAATGTACCAATTTTTAGGGATGAAGGAAGTATAATGGATTATAGATCACCTCTAAAGAGTCGAAAACCAAACGTCCATAATTTGTCACAACCCCTAGGTCCAATAGCCCAGAGATCCTGGCGCCCATCCCCACCCCCACCCCCCCCCACCCCACCCCCAAAACATACACTAGCTAATTCAAAAGAGGTCTTTGATTGGTTGAATTTAGTATGAAGTGAGAAGAAGAAGAAAATAATGCATCAAAGGAGAAGGCCTACTGGAACAGATGACCCTGATTTAGCATATGCAACGGTTCTCGACAATAGTATGTACTCCCTCCGTCACTAAAAGATTGGCATATTTTGATTTTTATTGGTCAAACATAATCTCTACGAATTCTCGTTAGACGATAAAGAAATAATATAATCTTATAGCACCTTGTTAAATTCGTCTCAATATATACTTTTGAAATATCATACTTTTTATAATTTTTTCGCATGTAGACTAATAGATATTTATCTTCTAAATCGTATTTTGTTGACCACCAAAAGTCAAAATGTGACAATCATTTAGGGATCGAGGGAGTATAATTCTTCAGACCCTTTTCTAAAAGTTCAATCTTCTTCACTTTTGTAGGAATTACTATATATACTGCTAAAAATGTCATTTTTGTCTTTGAGTTGGAAAAAATAGTAAACATTAAGGTGTTATTTGATATTTTTATCGACCTAACTTTTATTTGATATTACTACAAATTCTATGTTGATGATAATATATTTTGATATGCGTTTCACTGTTAATGTAAGTGTACATTGTACAACAACATATGTGATAATGACATAATGTGAAGAGCTTCTTAGTCGAAGCACGTAACTTCGATATGAATCAAAACTTGTTACTTTATGGTAATTGTAACGTACTCGGAGAGTTCATATTTTGACATATTTTTCACAACATATCGTGCAAAATTATTTGAGTTCA
Source organism: Echium plantagineum (assembly GCA_003412495.2). Lineage (NCBI taxonomy): Eukaryota > Viridiplantae > Streptophyta > Magnoliopsida > Boraginales > Boraginaceae > Echium > Echium plantagineum. The sequence goes on from CM016565.1 coordinate 6,167,457, forward strand.
AAACTTAAAAAGTGGTCATAACTCGAAACTTGCCAAACTTCTTCTGGTTGAGGGAGTAATTGATTTAAGATTTAGTTGGTGAAGTCTTCGTGCATATGATTGATTAGGATGATAATTATGTTTATGTTATGATCTCAGGCATCGCTAAGATTACTCAAGGCAGGTCTCGCCTTTCGGAGCTCATATCTGTTCAGGTAACTATAGGTTTGGTAGTTATGTGATTCTCTAGAAGAAACAAACTATACCCGAAAATCTATGTTGGGACTTCTACAGTTAACTGATTGTTACATCTAATTACTCTTGAATTTGCTTTAAACTATTGTATTTATGTTTGGCATGGATTTTGTACAGGCCCGTTATCTGTTGTTAATGGCAGCTAACATCACTATGTCGACAATGACGATGAAAGATGGTAATATGAATCGATCTGGCATTTTCGCTGTCATCTTTGGATTTCTTTCGCTCGTAATTGGAGAATTAGGTTAGTTTTCCGGTATCATTTAGTTGGCTAAGTTATGTCACAATGAATGTTCTGTTTTGTGGTTTTATTCTGTATGTGTATGTTGTTTTGAAGGTCGAAAGCACAACAGAATCGGTTTTCTTGAACTTTTTCTCGTCGGCTCAACTATTTCCACAGTGCTTTCATACGTTTCTATTTCACGTCACCTTCACTCACTAGAGGTACAATTTGCATCTGCTACATTCACATTGCCATGCTGCATATTCCAATGAACTATCTGGCTTCGCCATATTATTCGTTGCCCCCTCTTTCTTTATGAGTTAGATTTCCTCCAAGATACCATCTCTCCGTTTGTGTGTATCAGTTTAAAGAAACATAAAGAAGTATCTAACTGTATTGAACAGGCTTTGAGCGATTTGAGTAACTTGGTGAATTCAATTGTTCAAGTGTTTGCCATCGTTACCATCATACTAGGTGAGGGTTTAGTTCTCTAAATAAATGGATTGTGTATGTTCTCTGCTAATTGGTGTTCGATTATCGTTTCCTTCCGTTTGTTCAGACTCACTGGTCCAGGTAAAATTGGTCACCACAACAATACTTCTTATTGGCGACATACATGAAGCCCCCGAATATGTCATCACTATGTTATTGTTCATGGCCTAGCATCCCCAAAGAGTTGTTTGCACTGAGTACGTTGCTCAAGGCAAGCTTCTGGATCACTCCGGTCTCTGGTACACGACTTCGTTTTTTTCCGACATTGCAACACGTCGTTTTTGATGTTATGCTAGTAGCATGTTGGCTTTTGATGATATAAATTATCTAGCAGCTGATCTTCAATGGTAATATGAAGCTGAAGTTAGGACCATCAGAATGTAACATATGATGAGACCCAATTTTAGGGATGATGGTCCATCCCTGCACATTTTATTGGCGCGCCCTCGATCTCGTAAAGATTGTCTAGTTTATTTTATACTTCTAAAATTTAATAAAAGAATGCTAAAAACCAAGTGATGCACTAAATATTTGGAGAATATGATTTGGTTGATTTCTTTATAAAAAAATCTACCAATTGCAAGTATAATACAAGTTGAAGAATGAGAATTTAGTGGTTATTATTGTGTGTAGATCCCAGATCTGCATGACAAATAAGACAAAAACACCTAGCTTATAACATGTTTCAGATGTAAAAGTATTTAGATTCCTTAGCTCCAATAATGTGTTCTTTTTTGATAAATCAAGAATGTATTTTAGTTCATATATTTATTGACCAAAATTGTGTGTATGGAGTTGGCCAGTTGGGCACATGGTGTGGCCAAGTATTAAAGAAAATAAAATACCTAAAAATTGACATTTATATGTAAGTCAAGTTTATAGTAGTATTATCATTTACATTAGTCATTGTATTTTGACAAATAGAAGAATAAATTTAGAATAATTTCTCAATTCTCACTTGTCATTTTTAAACAATTATATGTATTTCTTCATTCTCCTTTACTACACATTTTGCAAGAAGAAAAAAAAATGATCTTGAATCTATATATATGGAGTATTATTTTAGATGAATTTTTCATGAACACATACATAAAAAATTGAAAATTTTAAATATAAAAATTTTGAATTTCAAATCTAGAAACAAAGTTGCTGTCAAAGGCAAGGACAAAACTAGACCACTTTTTGGTCATCAACAATCATTCATCACAAATATTCCTTTTTTTCAAAACAACTCAAAGACATCATAAAAAGGTAGTTATTAATACTTATTTTGGATTAGTACATTGATTGCTAGGATATAAAAATTTAATACAATAAAGTATTAAGTATTTCAAATAAAAATAATATTTTTTATTACATTTATACTTTGCGTCCGCGTAGAATTAAATGATCATTTAAAAAATAATAGTTATCTCTAACTATTGAATGATCATCTAAAAAATAATAGTTATTTCTAACTAACGACATATAAAAAATATTACATATATAATAATTTTAGACAATCGATTACATCGATACATAACAATATTGTAATATTAGTATTGAAATATTAGTAGGAAATGATAAATGATATTGATAAAGTGGTGAATGCCAGACTGGCCACCTTTGTGACCAATACAATAGCAGACACCATCCTCTACTACACAGTATACATCACTCTCTCTGTTTTTTCATTTTTCACATTCCTTTATTTTTCAGTCCTCTTCTTCATTTACTTGTCGTCATCATCATCACTATCTGCTTGCTTATGCTCTGGAGCTTTTTTTTCAGGTAATAATTCTTATATGAGTTTGATCGTTTTAATTCGTGTTTAAACTTGTTTATGCTAAAACGACAACTAAAAACAGCGGAGGGAGGGAGTGTTTTCTTGATGAACTATTTTTGTTCATACCTTAAATTTTCATTTCATCATGTATTGAATAAGTTTGTCTCGAGTACAGCTTAAGTTGAATGCATGCTTTCTTTACTTTGATTGATTGATTGATTAACTATTCTTTCTGTTCTTTGTCTTATTTGCTACTAATGATTACGGAGTATATAAATTTCAATATGCAAGATTTATACTCCCTTCATACTCTTAAAATTGAACTTATAATTGTGTATGTATGTTAGTATAATATTTTGTTTGCATGTCGTATGGAGTGAAAGATTTTATGTTCTTCGGCAATTGGCTATGATGAATAAATCAGAATGACTACGTTTATTGTTTATTGGAGGATGAGTTCATAGATAGTGTTTGCACCTCGATCTTGGATCAATTTCGAAACATTTCCCTGCTTAGGCAGGACACAGGGGCATGATATAGTAGTATTTTTAATTTTTTTTACTACTTTCAAGTCATCTCATTTTAATTTTGATTCAAATCAAAGTTGTGCGAGTCAATAAAGTTTGGTTGCCGAAGTTGAAAACACGGTGAAGACTGCTAAGTTTGTTGATTTTATTTATTGAAAACCAATATGGACAACCTTTTAGTGATGAGGTTATATCTCTTAACTGGTGAATCCGATTATTAAAGCTCTCTGATATGTTGTGTTTGTAGTTAGCCTTCCTCCAATCAATTAGTGAACATTCTTGGCTTTTTTGCAGGTGTTAACATTGTTCAGACTCTGACGAGGTTCGATTTGTAAGTGTTGAACACAGTGAACACGGCACGTTCTTGAGATTGTAGCTGTCTTTATAAGTAGGTGTTAAAATTTGGCCTCTTCTTGATAATCTATCATCTTTATAGAGTTGGTTGAAAGCCATAGACAAGAAAATCATTGAATACTATAATGGATGATGATGCAATCTGCATAATAAAACCTTTTCACTTATCTTTAAGAAATGAGTTAATTAGTCTTGATAGGACCACAATTTTAGTGGGTCTGACGTGTATGACTAATGACCCATAGGATTTTGGATTCAGTTCTGTAAGTTTAGTGAAGTCTCTATTTTATATTCCATTTGTAGCAAAAGTTCCAAAAAAATTTCATGTATCGTCGCTTATCCTTTGAGGGAGAGAGTAGTAGTTGCACAACTACTGATATGTGGTAACTGATAACTGATGCTAGTTTAACCTGTAGTATCTCTGAATTTATATGCGCCTTTTTTTTCAGGTTCGAAGCTCCAGTTTATAGCTGGGAAGTTGCTTTTTATAACCTGACAAGTTGAAGTGCTGATTACTGATAGGAGAAATGACTAAACAGCGTTGGCGAGAGTCCTTTAAGTCCTTCATTGGGAATTATATTGACCCGGAGAAGGATGAGGAGCTCAAAGGAACTAAAGAAGGTATGTGCTGCTCGGTTGTGCCTGATATTCGTTGAGGGCGATGTGTTAAGTGCTAACTAGTGAATAGCTATAGCTACAAACCCTCCGGATTTATTATTTGCTTGGCATATATTAATTTGAATTTGTTTTACTTCTTATCTGATAAGAATAATTATATAAGTTGGTACTTAGTAAAAGTTACGCTCTTAAATTCTCAGATTGATTGATGATTTTTTTTTTAATGATGAATGTTTGATGATTTTTTATTGCAGATGTTGAGGACAAGGTTCAGAAGATCTTAAAACTTCTGAAATCAGAAGACGAGAAAGATACAGAAGAGCCGGTAGCAGAGTTAGTTGAAGATTTCTACAAGCAATATCAGTCTCTTTTTGCTCGTCATGTGCATCTCACAGGACAGCTAAGAGAGAAGGTACATGGCAAACAAGGAACGAGAGATTCTTCCTCCAGTTCTGATTCGGACTCAGACGATAGTCCAAGGAAAAAAGACATGAAAAATGGAACATTTGCCAGAGAGCTCAAGGAGGCTAATGAAATCATCAAGCAAGAATTGGAAACTGCGAACTCACAAGTTTCTGAGTTGAGGAGCAAGTTGGCTGCTGCAATTGAAGAAAAGGAAGCCACGAAGTTACAAAGTCAGAATGCCCTTACTAAAATACAAGAAGCTGAGACAACTATAAATGATCTAAAAGCTGAAGTTGAGATGTGTAAAGCAGAGAACTCAAAACTTATGACCATGAATGGAGAGCTCAACCTGAAAGTTGAAGGTGGGAATAAGCTTGAAGCGGAACTAGATCAGAAAGTGCAAGAGATGACTAGAGAAATAAGCAACTTGATTTTAGAAAAAGAGACAGCGTTAGTTACACTTGAAGAAGGAAATATAGCACTCAAAGAGCTGCAAACCAGCATTTCTCAGTTGAAGGATGAAAAGGAGGCACTGCTGTTACAATTGGAAGTTGCAAAAGGGGATAATTCATCCTTCCAAGAACAATTAAGGTCTGGAGAGAATGAAGTAGTCAAGCTAAGGCAGCTGCAGAAGAGCGCAGAGGAGGAGAATGAATCTCTCTCTTCAAAACTTGTGCAGCTCTCGGATGAAATAAATCAGGCTAAACTCAGGATTCAAGACCTTGAGACAGAATCAACCGAACTAAGAGAAAGATTGGACGGGAAAGAAAAGGAGCATTTAGCTCACTTGGAAATGCATGAAGCACACAAAAGTGATTCAATTACTCGAGTGAGGGGTTTGGATTTAGAGCTTAATTCATTACAAGAACAGAAAAGAGATTTAGAGAAACAGAAGGAAGATGATATTTCTGCCCTGTTGCAGAAATTTGAGGAGAAGGAGAAGGAAATGGCATCCAAAATAGAAGGTCTGACAGTTCAAACTAGCAACATGCAGCTAGAGATTGAATCATTAAAAGTTCAGAAAAGTGAAATGGAGGAGCTAGATCTGCGTAACAGAAATGAAGCATCAACACATATCAAGGACTTAACAAATCAACTCACTGAAAAGCAACTGGAGCTAGAGACTACAATCAACCAAAAAATTGAATTGGAAGGAGAATTGGATAAAACTGCTAAGCAAGTTTCAGAACATTTGACAAAGATAGCAAGTCTGAATGAGGAGTTAGCTAACATGTCTACAGATCACCAAAGAGTGTTAGAGGAGAAGGAGAACACACTGAGTAAGGTGACACGTGAGCTTGAAGAGTTGCCGAGCAGGAAATCCGAAGAAATTCTTCAGTTGCAGGAGGAAAAAGAGAGGATGCAAGAAAAAATATCTGAAATAGAGAAGGCAAAAATTGTCAAGGAGAATGAACTCGGCAACTTGCAGAAGAAATTTGAAGCTAGGGAGACCGAAGCTGATGCCCAGATCACAGCTTTGAACAACCAGGTGAGTGATGTGCAAGGGAAACTGGATACCCTGAATTCTCAGAAAAGTGAATTAGACTTTTTACTTGAGAAAAAGACTGGAGAACTATCAGAATGCCTCGTCCAATTGGGAAACCTGAAAGAGGAGATAGCAACCAAACATGCGGATGGGAAAAGAATGGAGGAAGAGATCGAAGGTTTGAAGGCGCAAGTAAATAATTTGGTCAGTCAGCTAGAGTCCATCGAGGAGCAGAAAAAAGAGCTAGATGGTCAAATTGTTAATAAAAATGGCGAGATCAAAGTGCTAATAGAAGAGAAAGAGGCAATGCAGAGCAAAACTTTGGATTTAGAGAAGGTTGTCATGGAGAAAACTGATGCACTTTCCGCTCTCCAAGAGAAATTAGAGGATGCTGAGAAACAATCTGCTTTGGTAATTGTTGGTTTGACCGAACAGGTCGACACACTCCGTCAACAAGTGGAATCCTTAATGGCTGAAAAGAGCCAATTAAAGGTACTCATTGATCGATCTAGCCAAGAGTCATCAGAAAACATGGCACATATCAAGGATTTAACGGATCAACTCACTGGAAAGCAACTGGAGCTAGAGACTACAATCAAACAAAAAATTGAATTGGAAGGAGAATTGGATAAAACTGCTCGACAAGTTTCAGAACATTTGACAAAGATAGAAACGCTAAATGAGGAGTTAGCTAACATGACTGTAGATCACCAGAGAGTGCTGGATGAAAGGGAGAACACGCTGAGTAAGGTGACACATGAGCTTGAAGAGTTGCTGAGCAAGAAATCCGAAGAAATTCTTCAGTTGCAAGAGGAAAGGGAGAGGATGCAAGAAAAAAACTCTGAAATAGAGAATACAAAAACTCTGAAGGAGAATGAACTCGGCAACTTGCAGAAGAAATTTGAAGATAGGGAGACTGAAGCCGATGCCCAGATCACAGCATTGAACAACCAGGTGAGTGATGTGCAAGGGAAATTGGATTCCCTGAGTTCTCAGAAAAGTGAGTTAGAATTTTTGCTTGAGAAAAAGACTGGAGAACTATCAGAATGCCTCGTCCAATTGGGAAACCTGAAAGAGGAGATAGCAACCAAACATACGGATGGGAAAAGAATGGAGGAAGAGATCGAAGGTTTGAAGGTGCAAGTAAATAATTTGGTCAGTCAGCTAGAGTCCGTCGAGGAGCAGAAAAAAGAGCTAGATGGTCGAATTGTTAATAAGAATGACGAGATCAAAGTGCTAATAGAAGAGAAAGAGGCAATGCAGAGCAAAACTTTGGATCTAGAGAAGGTTGTCATGGAGAAAACTGATGCACTTTCCGCTCTCCAAAAGAAATTAGAGGATGCTGAGAAACAATCTGCTTTGGTCATTGTTGGTTTGACCGAACAGGTCTACACACTCCGTCAACAGGTGGAATCCTTAATGGCTGAAAAGAGCCAATTGGAGGTACACATTGATAGATCTAGGCAAGAGTCATCAGAAAACTTAGCACATATCAAGGATTTAACAGATCAACTCAGTGGAAAGCAACTGGAGCTAGATAGTATAAGCAACCACAAAATTGAATTAGAAGCAGAATTGGATAAAAGCGCTCGTCAAGTTTCCAAACATTTGACAGAAATAGGAACTCTAAAGGAGGAGTTAGTTAATATCGCTTCTGATCATCAGATAGTGTTGGTTGAGAAAGAGAACACACTGAGTAAGGTGACAAATGAACTTGAAGAGCTGCTGAGCAGGAAATCTCAGGAAATTCTTCAGCTGCAGGAGGAAAGGGAGAGGATGCAGGAGAAAATTTCTGAAATAGAGAACACAATAAATGTTAAGGAGAGTGAGCTCAGCGACTTGCAGAAGAAATTTGAAGATAGGGAAACCGAAGTTAATGCCCAGTTCACAGCACTGAACAACCAGGTGAGTGATGTACAAGAAAAATTGGAATCCATGACTTCTAAGAGAAGTGAATTAGAATTGTTACTTGAGAAAAAGACGGGAGAACTATCAGAATGCCTTGTTCAAATGGAGAACCTGAAAGATGAGATTTCAACTAAAAACGCTGATGGGCAAAGAATGGAGGAAGAAAATGAAGGTTTGAAGGTGCAAGTTAATAATTTGGCCAATCAGCTAGAGTCCGTTGATGCGCAGAAGAAAGAGCTAGATGATCAAATTGTTAATAAGAATGATGAGATCAATCTGCTAAGTGAAGAGAAAGAGGCAATGCAAAATAAAATTCTGGATTTAGAGAAGGCTGTAATAGAGAAGAGTGACGAACTTCTTGCTCTCCAAAAGAAATTGGAGGATGCTGAAAAAGAATCCTCCACAATGGTTGTTGGGTTCACCAAACAGGTTGACACACTTCGTCAAGAGTTGGACTCGTTAATGGCTGAAAAGAGCCAGTTGGAAATACAAATTGACAGATCTAGCCAAGAATCATCAGAAATCTTGGCACAAGCTGAAGTCCATCGCTCTGAGTTAGCAAACAAGATTACCGAGCTGGATAAGAAAACGAAAGAGCAAGAAGATGCATTCATCGCATTGAATGAGAAGCACAAACAAATTGAAGTTTTGTATCAACAAAGCAAGGAAAATCTAGAAATTACTGAGAGAAAGTTTGAAGATATGAAAATGGAACTCCAAAAAGATATTGATGCTAAAAATAGAAAAATTGATGAATTGGAAGAAACGATTGAGGACCTCAGGAGAGAACTTGAAATAAAAGCAGATGACATCAGCACTTTGATGGAGAATATGCGCAGCATTGAAGTTAAGGACCGCTTGTCGAGTCAGAAGCTTCGGGTTACAGAGCAGGTTCTTAGTGAAAAAGATGAGACGTACAAAAGCAAAGAAGAAAAGTTTCTAGAGGAGAAGAAATTCCTTGTGGAAAGGATCGCCTCACTGGAACAAGTAGTCATCGTTTATAAAGAAGCTCAACAAAGATTGGTGACAGATATATCTGAGGCAGTAAACTGCACCTCTAATGGAATGGATTCATTTAGCATCAAGTTTGAGGAGGATTACGGCCACATGGAGTCCCGCATTCATGAAAGTTTGAATGAAGTGAGAGCTGCCACAGAATGGATCAAGGAGGCAAATCTTGAAAAGGAACGATTAGTGAGAGAAGTCGAAACACTAGTCCAGCAACTCCAAAGTGAGAAAGAACTTAAAACAGATTTAACTGACAAAGTTGTACGAATGGAGATGTCACTGTCAAAGGAAGAAGATGAAGTGAACACTATGAGGAAAAGCACGAAGCAACTAGAAGAGAAAATGGGGGACCTGCAAAAGGTGGTGGAAGACAAGAATGTAAAAATTGAAGAGCTAGAGAAAACAATGAAGGAAAAGGACTTGGGGATTTTGGATTTGAGTGAAGAGAAGAGGGAAGCAATACGACAATTGTGCATCTGGATTGACTACCATCAAACTCGCTATGATGATCTTATGGGGATTGTCTCAAAGACGACCGGTGCAAGAAGGCAGATAGCGACATAGATTACAACAATCTTCAGATCATCAATTTGTTAGTTACCCGATCACCCTTCCTGATTTTTTTAAAGTAAATTTGATTGGATATCGTTAGTTATTCATCAGGTAACAGTGAGCATAGTAGGTTCTTTCTCAGTATATACTATGTATAGAAAGTTGTTGTGTCGATGATCGTGTTATTTCCTTTATACTTCTACTCCATTGCTTGGTTGTAATCTTTTTGCCTGTTGTGAATTTGTTGGAAAACTAGTATTCATATCTCTTCAAGCGTACTTCCTTGATCCCTTTCTTATTTGTATGTTCTAGTATGTGTTCTTCCTTCCTTTATTCGCTGTGTATATTTTGTTATACTCTGTAATAGCTTTTTGATGTTCTCACGACTCACGAAATTATTTAATTCACAGAGATCACTGACCCTCTCTTAAATAATGAAATTCAAAGCAACAATTAACAGCTAAAATATTCTCAAAATTTTAATGTTCATTTTTATGCAACTAAATTCTTGAAATCAGTAGTCCTACTTTTTCAACACTTCCATTATTGGTTCCTTAAAGCAGTAAAAATGGGGAATTGTATGGCAGATAGATAAAGAGACTTTTGGAAGTAGTAAAAAATGCTGCAAAATGTAAAATCTTGTGTATTAAATCTAACAACTCGATCATATTAAATCTTCAATCCATCTACTAAGTACCGAACAACTTATTGTGTATTAATCATATATTTGGTTTTTGTTTGTGTTACACTCCTTTAACTTGACATTCATTCTAGCAATTCTCCATGCATGAATTTAGACCATCTACCCTGCAAAAAGAAAACAATTGCATGTTTTATTATTATGTACGTTCCATTTGAGATGAAATGAAAATGACTCAAATTTTAAAATTTTAAAATGCTTAAGAAAATTGAAATGCTACTAAAAGCGAGATTCTAGATATCCCATTATTTTCATTCTTGCATTTGAGTAATATTTGAATAGTTCGAGAATTGTACTATAATTACAACTTTGTAGTTTACCTGTTGTGTAATTTTGATTGGTACAACTAGTCAAAATGCTCAATCTTGAAAGGAGTATCCTCATCACTAGCCGCCTGATTGCATTGCTTAGTACAATTTTGAATACAAGGAACAGGATCTATTGTTGGATCACTTAAACAATCCCGTTCACACTCCGCAAAACATTCTTTTTTATCAATTGCTGTTGCGTGTTCAATCCAGACAAATAATACCAATAACAAAATAATTTTGTTTGCTTGTACGATTTTGCACCCCTTCATATTCTATTTAAAAACTATGTTTTCCTTTAGTTTTATTTGTCAATGAGATATAGATGCTTGCTGCAAATTGGAGGTTACTTATAACATATGACTAGAGTGTAATATAATACTAAGGTTGCGTTTGAAAGAATGGAATAACTTAATTTGGTAGTTAATAATAGATTCCCATTATATTTCCTAATGAATCTAGTAAATCATTATGATTCTTTCACTCATTACCATTGAATTAGTGATATGTTCAGGACCTTGTATCACGTAATAAATTTTATAACTTTATTAACATTATAAATATATTAGATATAATACTAAAATTGTTATACAATATATATACTATATCATCATTAAGTTTTATTCTATACCAAATATATTAATAGTTTGTCCATTTTATCATCATTATATATAGTATATCATCATTAAGTTTTATTCTATATCAAATATAGTATATCATCATCATTAAGTTTTATTCAATATCAAATATAGTAATACTAAAATTGTTATACATTATATATAATATATCATCATTAAGGTTTAATCTATATCAAATATATTAATGATTTATCCATTTTATCAACATATATATGTATATGTATATAGTTAATGTAGAAAATATTTTATTACTAAATTTCAAATAAAAATATATATTGACGTTACTCAAACATAGTTTACTAAAGTATTTTAAAATGATATTAAATCAATTACCTTAGAAATATAATGTGAAGAACATCTTTAAACTAATATAAGTATAAAATAATATTGTTTTAAAATATATATATCGCGATACTAATTTAAGATTTAGTCATATATAGTACAAGCATTAACTATTGGTACATTTCTATTAATGGCTCAAAGAGTGGTCTTTACTCTTATCTATAATATTAAAACGTTTTCACTTTAGTAAGGGCCTCAAATCGGGCCAGATCGAATACCCACCAAATATATGGTGGGCTCAAACCGAGCATGGCCTTGGGGTCCAACATCTTGGCACATGTCCTATGTCCATCTCACTTCTTAACGTACCAGGTGCTGTCCAAGGGCCTAGTAAACTTGGACCGGGCTCAAACTACAATAAGGGGCTCGGGCCTTGGATAATCCCAGCACCCAACCTGTTAGACACGTCTAATAGATTTGATCAATAATAAAATGGTAAGTGAATTAATTGGATAGTCTAGTGGAAAATGCTCTTTCTAGTGACTAGAAGTTTCTGGGTTCGAAACTCATCTCATTGCTAATCTACAAAACAAAAACAAAAAATGGAAAGAATTAAGCATGACTCGTAATTTGCTCCTTTTGACTGAGAGATAGCCCCCTCCAAAGATGATAAGTGCTAAGATTGGACTAATTTTTCTTTTTCACCATTAAAAGTAAGAGGTTTCACAAGGGAGCTGTCAGATAGCCTAGCCCCTAGAGTTTGAAGGTAACTCCAGGTTCTGATCTGATTCTTTTCAGGGATTACTATATAAACACGAGAGTCCAAAATAGTGTGTTTGGGCTTAATTTGAGTACCGGTGTTTGATTAACTAAAAAAGTTTTTTTGAGTTAATCGAGTAGTCTAGTGGAAAAGATTTTTGCTAGTGATAGAAAATGTCCTGAGTTCGAAACTCAACTCATCGCTAATTTACAAAAAAAGAAGAAGTTGTTTTGACCATTTGCCTCAAGAATCATCGTTATTTTTTCTACGTGTCTCTGAACTATTTATCTTGTATGAGATGTCCCTAAGCCACTTTCTTCAATTTTAAATGATAAAATGATAATTTTACACCTGTCACTATTATAAAATATGAGAGACCTACTTTAAAATATTTCAAATAACTAAAAGTTTAAACCCTCACCCCACCCCTACCCCCAAAACTTTTAACATGATGGCTATCTTTCCCTTACCCCGGTCCCCGAACACATCCCCACACCAGGCAACCTCCCGTTCCGAATTCCAGAAAGCATTTTGGGTATATGTAAGAAGATTTAGTTTGAAACTATTTAAATTTGAATTTTTATTTAATTTTTTGCACGATCAGGTCAAATTTGTTGTCTCAAAGTTATCATATGCATGCTGGTATATGTAAGAAGATTTAGAGAAATCTAACAACTTGTTCATTAAATCTTCAATCAATCTACTAACTACCAAACACCTTATTGAATATTACTCAGTTATTTGTTTTTTCATTTGTTTTTTCGATTTTGTTTGTGTTTTAGTCCTTTGACTTGACACTCATTCTAGTAGTTTTCCACACATGAATTTAGACCATCTACCCGTAAAAAAAATAACATATTTTATTATTAGGACTCAAATCTCTCAAAATGTGAATTGAAACCTTGTATTCACATCAAACACAAAGAATCGAAAATGGAATATGAACAATTGATAAGAAATAATGCGGAAGTAATCTTTTATTTCGATAATGATCAAGTCTTTTTACAAAGAATAAATCTTTAATCTAATCTCTAATGTACATGATTGATCGGTATATATAGACAATTAATGCTCAATTAAAATGGATAAAGATCCCACAAGTTGAAACTAATTAATCGATTCTTGATCCTAACTAACTCTTGGAAATCAGTTAGTTGGATTTCTTCCAATGGCCAACTACGTGTCAGCTCACAACTGGCCGCATTCTATTTCCGTTTGACCAGGGATCGAACCCTTCTTGTATCTCAATTAATTCCCAGCTGCTTCAGAGACTTGTACCACGCTGCTTTGCACTGTTGTACCTCGACTGTTTTAACTGAAAATCTGCATACTGTTTCAAAATCTAAAGGCAGGTTTACAAATTTTAAAATGCTTAAGAAAATAAAAGTATCATCGAAATCTAGATTTTTCATATCTTATCCTTGTATTTGAGCACTATGTGAATAAATCAAGAAATATGATACATGTATACATAATTACGACTTTTTATCTATCTTTTGCCTACCTCTAACTGGTACGTAGAAAATTATGGTCCTCCTAAGAGTTGTTCTCCTACGAATTTTCTAAAAGACCTCTATGCAATTTATACAAAACTTAGAAATCAAATATAAAATTTCAAAACCTTAAGGACCTTTCTACAAAATTATATATGCAACTTGTTAAAACAACCTATTCAATTTTCTCTCACTTTAATCCCAAACCCATGCATCTCCATGGAAATTCTCTCACTCAATATTGTAAACTATTGTAGATTGTCAAATTCAATATTGTGTTGCGAATATTAAGGTTGACAGATTCTCGAATCTAAAAGAAAATTAAGAATACTCCTAAAATTCATATTGTATCCATTATTTTCTTATCTCTAAAACATTCATGTAGTTAACCTTGTAAACTATTGTCAATTCTCAAATTCAATATTGTGTTGCGAATACTAAGGTTGACAGATTCTCAAATCTAAAAGAAAATTGAGGATACTCCTAAAATTCATATATTTAACCTTGTAAACTATTGTAGATTCTTAAATTCACTATCATGTTGCGAATACTAAGGTCAACTGATTCTTAAATCTAAAAGGAAAATGAGAATACTCCAAAAATTCATATAGTTAACCTTATATAGCTCTCTTTGTCAAGTCAAGCACCTTCTATATACCTCAAACTAAGTGTAGTTCATTACAATTCAACCACAACTCTACAAGGATTAACTAGAAAAAAAAAAACCACAACTCTACAAGGACAACAACTCAAATTACAATTCACAGAAATAAAAAAAAACCGCTAAAATAACTAAAAAAGATGAAAGATTGGATTTGTAGAACCATAAGTCTAACTCTTTTGACACTAAAATTACCACAAAAAGATGAAATCTCAAAATATAACCTTCTTCGCATGTAATTAATACAAAAGCAAGAATCTCAAAACCAAACCCGCTTCGCACGATAATCTAATCAATTATTAACCACTCGGAACCTCTTTTATTCTTAATATTCAAAATTATAAAAAAAAAAAAATTTTATTAAATGTGAAAATAGAAGTACCTCGAAGTTGCTATGCAAATTTATGTTGATTTTGTAGTTATGATTCGTCAATTTTAGAGAGCAATTTGTAGAGTGAGGACTTTTTGAGAGAGTGGTTTGAGTGAGTGAGTGATTTTGGAGTTGTGATTTTTATTGTTTTGTTGATGAGAAGCGTGAGGCTTGGGTTGGAGGTTGGTTTGTAATCGATTAATTCTTTAAGGACTAAAGGTGTAATTAATATATTAGGAGAATTCTTAGGAGGATCGTAACCAATCCGAACTGGTACAGCTAATCAAACAATGCTCATCATCACTAGAGGTTCGACCACATTTTTTTACCACAATCTTTCAAAACAAGGAGGGTTTATAGTAAAACCAGCACAGCCAAATGAACAATCCATGTAACACTTTTTCATCAGTTGGAGTTGTGTGTTCAATCGAGACAAATAATAACGTTTATAAAGAAGCTCAACACAGATTGGTGACAGATATATCTGAGGCAGTAAACTGCACCTCTAATGGAATGGATTCATTTAGCATCAAGTTTGAGGAGGATTACGGCCACATGGAGTCCCGCATTCATGAAAGTTAGAATGAAGTGAGAGCTGCCACAGAATGGATCAAGGAGGCAAATCTTGAAAAGGAACGATTAGTGAGAGAAGTCGAAACACTAGTCCAGCAACTCCAAAGTGAGAAAGAACTTAAAACAGATTTAACTGACAAAGTTGTACGAATGGAGATATCACTGTCAAAGGAAGAAGATGAAGTGAACACTATGAGGAAAAGCACGAAGCAACTAGAAGAGAAAATGGGGGACCTGCAAAAGGTGGTGGAAGACAAGAATGTAAAAATTGAAGAGCTAGAGAAAACAATGAAGGAAAAGGACTTGGGGATTTTGGATTTGAGTGAAGAGAAGAGGGAAGCAATACGACAATTGTGCATCTGGATTGACTACCATCAAACTCGCTATGATGATCTTATGGGGATTGTCTCAAAGACGACCGGTGCAAGAAGGCAGATAGCGACATAGATTACAACAATCTTCAGATCATCAATTTGTTAGTTACCCGATCACCCTTCCTGATTTTTTTAAAGTAAATTTGATTGGATATCGTTAGTTATTCATCAGGTAACAGTGAGCATAGTAGGTTCTTTCTCAGTATATACTATGTATAGAAAGTTGTTGTGTCGATGATCGTGTTATTTCCTTTATACTTCTACTTCATTGCTTGGTTGTAATCTTTTTGCCTGTTGTGAATTTGTTGGAGAACTAGTATTCATATCTGTATAATTGTATGAGTTGTTCATTTTTATGCAACTAAAATATTGGGTTCCTTAAAGCAGTAAAAATGGGGAATTGTATGGCAGATAGATAAAGAGACTTTTGGAAGTAGTAAAAAATGCTGCAAAATGTAAAATCTTGTGTATTAAATCGATCATATTAAATCTTCAATCCATCTACTAAGTACCGAACAACTTATTGTGTATTAATCATATTTTGATTTTTGTTTGTGTTACACTCCTTTAACTTGACATTCATTCTAGCAATTCTCCATGCATGAATTTAGACCATCTACCCTGCAAAAAGAAAACAATTGCATGTTTTATTATTATGTACGTTCCATTTGAGAT
The DNA here is from genome assembly GCA_003412495.2 of Echium plantagineum. Taxonomy (NCBI): domain Eukaryota; kingdom Viridiplantae; phylum Streptophyta; class Magnoliopsida; order Boraginales; family Boraginaceae; genus Echium; species Echium plantagineum. The sequence goes on from CM016565.1 coordinate 6,183,866, forward strand.
GAAATGAAAATGACTCAAATTTTAAAATTTTAAAATGCTTAAGAAAATTGAAATGCTACTAAAAGCGAGATTCTAGATATCCCATTATTTTTATTCTTGCATTTGAGTAATATTTGAATAGTTCGAGAATTGTACTATAATTATAACTTTGTAGTTTACCTGTTGTGTAATTTTGATTGGTACAACTAGTCAAAATGCTCAATCTTGAAAGGAGTATCCTCATCACCAGCTGCCTGATTGCATTGTTTAGTACAATTTTGAATACAAGGAACGGGATCTATTGTTGGATCACTTAAACAATCCCGTTCACATTCTGCAAAACATTCTTTTTTATCAAATGCTGTTGCGTGTTCAATCCAGACAAATAATACCAATAACAAAATAATTTTGTTTGCTTGTACGATTTTGCACCCCTTCATATTCTACTTAAAAACTATGTTTTCCTTTAGTTTTATTTGTCAATGAGATATAGATACTTGCTGCAAATTGGAGGTTACTTATAACATATGACTAGAGTGTAATATAATACTAAGGTCGCGTTTGGTATGAAGGAATGGAATGACTTAATTTGGTAGTTAATAATAGATTCTCATTATATTTCCTAATGAATCTTTCACTCATTACCTAGTGATATGTTCTGGACCTTGTATCAGGTAATAAATTTTTTAACTTTGTTAACATTATAAATATATTTGATATAATACTAAAATTGTTATACATTATATATACTATATCATCATTAAGGTTTATTCTATATCAAATATATTAATGATTTGTCCATTTTATCAACATATATATGTATATGTAAATAGTTAATGTAGAAAATATTTTATTGGTAAATTTCAAATAGAAATATATATTGACGTTACTCAAACATACTTTACTTAAGTATTTTAAAATGAAATTAAATCAATTACTTTAGAAATATAATGTGAAGAACATCTCTAGATTGATATAAGTATATAATAATATTGTTTTAAAATATATATATCGCGATACTAATGTAAGATTTAGTCATATATAGTACAAGCATTAACTATTGGTATATTTCTATTAATGGCTCAAAGAATGGTCTTATCTATAATATTAAAACGTTTTCACTTTAGTTAAGGGCCTCAAATCGGGCCAGACCGAGTACCCACCAAATATATGGTGGGCTCAAACCGAGCATGGCCTTGGGGTCCAACGTCTTGGCACATGTCCATCACTTCTTAACGAACCAGGGGCTGTCCACGGGCCTAGTAAACTTGGACCGGGCTCAAACTACAATAAGGGGCTCGGGCCTCGGATAGTCCCAGCACCCAACCCGTTAGACACGTCTAATAGATTTGATCAATAATAAAATGGTAAGTGAATTAATTGGATAGTCTAGTGAAAAAGGCTCTTCCTTGTAACCAGAAGTTTCTAGGTTCGAAAACTCATCTCATTGCTAATCTACAAAACAAAAACAAAAAATGGTAAGAATTAAGCATGACTCGTAATTTGCTCCTTTTGACTGAGAGATAGCCCCCTCCAAAGATGATAAGTGCTAGGATTGGACTAATTTTTCTTTTTCACCATTAGACGTAAGAGCTTTCACAAGGGAGTTGTCCGATAGCCTAGCCCCTAGAGTTTGAAGGTAACTCCAGGTTCTGATCTGATTCTTTTCAGGGATCACTATACAAACACGAGAGTCCAAAATAGTGTGTTTGGGCTTAATTTGAGTATCGGTGTCTGATTAACTAATTTTTTTTTTTGAGTTAATCGAGTAGTCTACTGAAAAAAACTTTTGCTAGTGATCAAAAAGGTTCTGGGTTCGAAACTCACCTCATCGCTAATTTACAAAAAAAAAGAAGTTTTTTTTACCATTTGCCTCATGAATCATCGTTATTTTTTCTATGTGTCTCTGAACTATTTATCTTGTATGAGATGTCCCTAAGCCACTTTCTCTAATTTTAAATGATAGAATGATAATTATACACCTGTTAATATTATAAAATATGAGAGACCTATTTTAAAATATTTCAAATAACTAAAATTTTAAACCCTCACCCAACCCCTACCCTTACCCCCAAAACTTTTAACATTATGGCTATCCTTCCCCTACCCCGATCCTCGAACACATCCCCACCCCAGGCAACCTCCCGTTCCGAATTCCAGAAAGCATTTTGGGTATATGTAAGAAGAAACGGAGGGAGTATTATTGATCCAGTTAGATGTCCATATTATAAAATCTCAGAATCAGCCTGGATGATAAAAGATTACACTAGACATTAGATTAAATGACAAATGTGTTGAATCTAAGGTTGCCTTGATTTCCAAACTCATAATCAAGACGGTAACTCGTTATCGTATTATATTCGGCCCGAAAACAGACTCGTTTGTTCATATAGAGTCAATTATTCAAAATTCACTTTTGTTAACTTCAAATTTTACATTACGACAACTTTATTTCAAATTTTTACTTTAACAAACACCTCAAAAGGGTTCATTCATGTCACCAAAACAAACAATAAAACATCCTTAAAACAAGAAAGACTCGAAAGGACATCTTGAAGACCCTAAAATCAGTCAATCTTGACTTGAAACACATCTTTCCTCTCATCTTCCTTCACCTTCGGCACAACAACTTTCAACACCCCATTCTTCATCTCAGCTTTGATCCCATCAAATTTGTACAATTTGGGTGGCAAATCAAGCCTGCTTGAGTATCTCCTCCCATGTTCTTCCTCCTCTGATTCCTTCTCACATTCCCCCTTTATCACAAGAGTGTTCTCCTCAACCGAAATCTTCACCTTCTCCTTGTCTAGCCCCGGCATGTCCATACGGAGATGCAACGCATTTTCGTCCTCCCTCACGTCCCATCCTCTCCGGGATCCAGCTCCGATACCCCGAGAAGCTGACACGAAGGGGTTGTCCATGAACTGGTCCATCAGGTTTAGGAGCTGGTTAACTGACCTCGGCGGTGAGAATGGATCAAATACATCATCTGCCCAATTTAGTGAAAATTGGAAAGATAGTGAGTAGAAAACACAATTGATCAGTTTACTCTGTTTTCACAAGAACATTTACTCTGTTTTCTCAAGTAAATCTACTTAAGTTATACTCTGTTTTCATATCAAATATCATTCAACTGCTCAATTACCATGCATCAAAATTCACTTCATTGATGCAACAAAATCCATTTCACTCACTATTGTGTCCCATCAAGTAATATATAGCTTATAATTTTTTTAACATCAAAATTTCACAAATTTTGAGAACCAAGAAATATGTGGATGTATAACTGTCTACCCTACGGCTCTAGCAAACACTTCATTGATTAAAATAGAAAACTAGTGTGATTTATCGGTCTAGTAATTCATGATCTTACCAGAGAAGAAGGTAGGGAAGGAGTCACGTCTGCGAGACACAGAGCGATCACCACGACGGCTTACATCAACACCACGCTCATCGTTATCATCGAACCTCCTCATCTCGGCATTCGTGTTAAACCAACGACTAGCTGGAGCGGCGGAGATGCCACGGAAGCCGTTAAAGATAGCCGGAGAGTTGACGGCGCGTCTGAGTGCAACCCAAGAAGCCATATGTATTACTACTAATGTAATGGAAACTGAAGAGTGAGCTGTGTTTAGAGTATTTGTGAAATGCAAATGTGAACTGAAGTGATATTGATGGTGTTGGTTTGAGGTTAGGGATAAAGATGGTTTATATAGAAAGTACAGGTATTTTCTGGAACTAGATTAAGGATTGTTAGAATGTTCTGGACTCGTCTATGTTGTCTGATCATTGTAGAATGTTCTGGACTCGACTATGTTGTCTGATCATTGTAGAATGTTCTCGACTCGACTATGTTGTATGCTCATTGTCCACCGTGAGTCCCGAAACGTCTCACCTGATCAATATTTTATTTGAACTTTGAATTCAATAAGATCTAGTTTATTAACGAATTCGAGCTAACTCGCCTAGCTAGTAAGCATGAGGCGTCCTCGTGGTTATGCTTAATTTAGCTCGAATCACGCTTTGAGATGGGCTCCCCGAGCCGAGCGAGCTTTAACTAGACTCGTGCATACCTCTAAAATAAGCAATTTTTTTTGTTCTTCTATAGGAGTAACTTTTCTAATATACATCAATAATTAACATGCACAAAATGCATGAATTTTAGTTGAATGGGCTATACAAAATATTAAATGTGGAAAATGCATCTTCATTCTCCCTCAACATAGTCGAGAATGAAACGAACAAAACGTACAATAACTTGAACAAAGGCCTTCACAGCCCAATCTTCTACTGAATCTGATACAACCTTCATCACAGCCTTTACCACTAGCACTATTGCCAAACTCCTACAAAATATAACTGCATAAGTTGAACTAGATCATTCGAATAAAAACGGATAAAATAACTGTTAGCGAGACATACATACCAGATTACGGATATAGTTTTTTGAACAAGGGTGAAAAACACCAGTACCAACAAGCCATAGACGAGCCATCTACCAACATGCCTCGCGTTGCTACCACTTCCCAGGATCTCCTAGACCAGATCATATATGTTTTTGCATATATCGTTGAGAAAAAAAGAAGAAATGTAGTATGTATTGGATATTGAATTGAAGAACACATATATATACAACCTCTCTGATATAAGAGTTGAAGTAGTCTTCCATTTGATAAGCCTCGGATGGGATCAGATAGGATACTCTTAATTCATGCTCTTCAACGTAAGGCTCTGCCTCTCTGAACTGATCATCAATTGTTTTCGTCAACAAACCAAACAAACACCAAATCAATCCTTATGATTCAGAACAATGCATACCATATTCGAGGTAATTTCGTTTGATGTTGCCCGTTGCATAGGAACTAAGCTCTGGATAACAAACATGTCCTCGCATTGCATCTCAGCAGCAGGGAATACCTGGGGCGCCACCATTTTCACTGCATATATAGTTTTCGAAGCATTAACATGATATCACGAGCTAATTCTTCGATGTGTCCATCATTATGCACCCAAAATATAATTTCCCTTGCGGGAGAATATACGAGGTGGTTTATATGATCACGAATTGAAACAAGTACTACCTACAACTTCACATGTTTGTTTGGGCAAAATCAACCCCACAGTAGGCTTCCCAAAGTATTTACGCGGATCTGATGTTTGTACCTAAAATTGATAAATAGTTTATTTAATATAATACCCAATCAATTAAATACTATCATTACTATAAATTAATCCATTTACAACAAAATCTAAAAAATTACAAACGAAATTAAAAAAGAAAAGCATACAACGAGAAAACACACATTAGATTATTATAAATAAGATAAAATGTAATAATATAATACCTTAAAAGCAACTTTTCGGGTGGTATTATTTGATAATCGAACAGAACATGATGCTTCTTTCCCCACTTCATCTGATTCATCAAACATAATATATCCTCATAATAATCACAAATTCACAATCATAACAGATATTTTTAAAAATCAAATGATCATAATAAAAAATTCCCAAATAAGCAACTTACAAGGAAATTTAATCTCATGAGGCTCCACGGTGAGAAGCCGAGTGTTGTTTCGCATTTTCGACAATAATTGGATATATCGAATAATAAAAGTGGACAAATAAATTGAAACGGACAAATAAAATGAATGAGTAAATGGTTTAAGTTAGATTTTGATGAGTATAATATCGTGAAGAGGAAGTGTGATGAAATGAAGAGGAAGATTACAAGTTAGAAGGGATAGCTAGAAGGAGAAAAGCATGTAGAGGAAGCAAAGGAGAAGACCCAAATGAATATTAAACGAAATAATAATGAAATAATAGTAATAGTCTCCATATTTGTTAAACCAGAAGAACTACTAGTAAATTAATAAGCTGACTTTTGGAAGTTACATGCATGTCTTCTTGCTATTAGTGCCCAATGTTAGATAAGTTTGTTGTTCATCATTATACTTATTATCCACTCCATTCCAAATATTCATCACTTTTACCTTCAATTAATTGATAATTCTAATAATAGGAGAATTATTAGTGTCGTTGTAACAAGAGTTCGTATTGAATAAAGATCGACTATTTCGCACACTTATTACACACCTTTGTTTCTGAATGTATCAAGTATCAACCGTGAAATCACACGAGATGAGACGAGACGATACCATATTAAAAAGTGTATACTTCGTCCAACACTAATTTCTAAATAAAATTGATGATATGAGAAATAACTTACAGACTTATTAATTTCCGTAAAATATTTTAATATTTTCTTACAAGGGATAAAGGGCTTTGTGACTTTGTAGTCTTATGTAAAATATCGAATACCAGATTAATTATCAAAATGCAGAATGTGCAATACTTTAAGGATGGAAAGAATATATATTTCGATGACATTATATTGACTTGTTCTTTAATCGACATCACTTCTGACTAAGCGCTAATGGATGTGGAAATTTGAAAAGGTTCAAAAATTAAAGTAAAATTGACAGGGCATATAAAGAAAACAAAATTGAGGAAAGGGGTTTGACTCCTATCAAAATTGTGTATTATCGAAACTAAATTACTAGTATGTAGCACTCTAATTCTTTATCAGTTGACTTAGATGATATACTACTCATGGTTGTGAACTTGTGATACTAGTTACTCCCTTCAACTATAATATGATTTAGTTTTATTTTTCTCATATAAAGAAAAGAGATAATCCCTTAAAATGGATATATTTTCAAACATGAATATGATAATGTATGAGTAAATAGTAATGAAAAAAAGTGCTAATTGACAATATTTATAGAATGGACGTAGTAGCTATTTTAGTAACTCCTCCAAAAAAATGATTAAAAGTAAAAAATTGACATGTGTAAAGAAAATGACATGTATAAAAAAGCTATAATTAAAATAAATTAGAGAGATTATTGGAGATACTTACCTTCATTCATATAGGGCTACACTATGTGCACACCCAAACAGTGTTATTTTTCGGACCGAAATTACCATTTTGCCCCTCTGTCAAGTTTCCTCAATCACTACATTTGCAAATAGGGGGGGCATAATTGTAATTTCACTCCCGACAAGCACTGTTTGGGTGTGCATATAACAGATCAGATTCATATAATATAATATTGACTAATTTTTATATGAGAGTAACCCCATCGATGAATAATGGTAACACTTGGTCAAAGTCTTAGAAATGAATCAACAAGGGAGTATTGTATTACAAGTGAAGTTATTGGAACTTTTGGAAGCTCGTGGGATTGATTAAATAATACTCCTCCATATCTTCATTATTTTTATTTTTTTTGTAAATTAGCGATGAGATGAGTATCGAACCCATGAAGGTCACTGACAAGAGCCTTTTCCGTTAGACTATTCGATTAACTCTTCATATCTTCTTTATAAAAAACATTTGGGATATTTGTTCATATTATAAATTTCAGAATCAGTCTGGAAGATCTAAGATTAGACTAGCCACTAGATTAATAAATGTGATTGTGTTAAATCTAAGGTTTGCCTTGATGTCCAAATTGATAATCAAGTCGGTAACTCGAAACGGGTAACTCGATACGGCTGGACGTTCGACCCGAAAAGAAAACTCGTTCATCTGACAATCAAGTTAGAATTGCTAAAAAAGTATTGCTTAACTCCATGTTGTATCCATAGTTGTCCAGCTATGCAATTAAATAATATCTTATATTTGCATGAGAACTTACACATTTGGGATTCTTTAAGGGGCTTTTCTGCTTAAACGAATGAACAGATGAGAGACTTACTCACAATGGCATTGTGAAATACCTACTAGAGAAAACCCTTGTAGGAGGCTTTCGAGGCAGAGTATTTCCAGCTTTGCTAAAGAAACTTTCCGCACTACCAAAAATACAATCTGCTCGAAGAGCCGATAATGTAGAATGAACAGAACAAGATATTTACATGGTGCACAATCACAGTTCCACTTCGTGAAGCTCATCTCCATAATTTCCACTATTCCACGATGAATGTATTGATGGGGAGCCATTTGGCATGAACGATGAAGGTGGCATACCCAATACCTCCCCCAGTGGTTTTAATTCAGGTTTCTTCGTATAATCTTGAGAATCGTTTAAGCTTCCGTTCCATGATACTGTTCGACGGGAATGCAAAGAATAGGTAGCATCTCCATTTGTTGGTAATTTGGACGAGAGGTTATCCATACTTGGATATCTCTGTATTGGTGCAGAAGATAAGGACGCACCAGATTGGAAAGATTCATAAACAGTTGAGACAGAGGGATTTTCATCAGTATCTGAAAACCCTACTACGTTATCAGGTCTGCTCTCAGAAGACGACACTGGAGCTGGAACAAAGAATTTTGGATTTGCACCAGCAGCGGGTCTGACAGATGGGACTGATGGGGATGAAAACAAATTGGTTGGGTTCCCACCTCCTTGGTTGAATGTGTCGACATACCTGACAAAACATATAAGATATTCTCATTTACATCCTCAAGCCAAGGGTATAGTGATGACACATTTTAGCAATTTAGAACATCCTTTAAACTAAACATCTAACCGGATTTTGTCATTTTTAAATTTGATGCAGAAGAATCTAAGTCCCATCAAACAAAACTGAGACTATTAACAGCGGAAAGAAGTTCAAAATCTTTGAGTTGGTATTCGAGTAGAGGAAATTAATGAAGAAAAAAACGAGAGCAAAAAGCCAAGTGGTTTTAAGCCTTACCTTGATCGGACACCCATCCGTCCACGAGCTGAAAATTGGTTCGATGTAGGAGGGAGAGGTGGCATTCCTGAATTATGGTCAAAAGGAGTATGGCTCTTGTATTCTGGACTTCCATTGCTCAAATGACCGTTATCCCTCGCTGCAGTCTTGAGGTTGTAATTTGTTCCGGACCCACTCTGGAACGAAGAAGTGGGTGGTGGAGGCGGAAGGGCAGCTTCCTGAGAAGGAAGTTCAGCCCCTTCCTCTACCCATCTCTTTAGGTTCTCATCATAATAGAACTTATTTGAATCACCTAATTTTGCCTGCATTGGCATAAGAAATTTGAAAGATTATTGCAAAGGTAAAGAACGCATCAATCTTTCTTTCATCTTTCTATTGGGGATAGGCACTAAGAACTCCTCACCTGGCGCTCTTGGCGTGGTTTTAAAACTAAACCCACAGTCTTCTTTAACAGCTTAGATCCAAAACGACCGAAGCCTGACGATGCTTTCCCTTGGTTGCTTGCTGAGCTAGCATCTTTTGCTGAGTCAGCTTGGCCCTGCATTGAAAAATAATAGCTCATTCATTTTGTATGACTAAATTAACATTATGAACATATACAAACAGACTAAAACAGGTAACCTGTCTAGGAGTTCTCCCAAAGTCGGGCTCTGATACACTTCTATTATGCATTGGTCTTCGGCTACCATCACCTGTCCACTCACTCATAGGCTCCATAGATGTCGAAGGAACTAAAGATGACATTTCCATTGTTGATTGACTGGTTGACACTCTTGGAACCATTGTCTGGTTAGGCTGTTCATGCAATTTAGAAGGCACGGGTGGAGGCTGGCCACCAAAAAGATTGTTGAGTAATTTACCAACCAGCTTTGCAGGAGCCAAGTTTGTGGAAAATCCACCCTGCAGATAATGAAGTTTAAGTTTATGCACATCCTTAGGATGCCCAGAAAGATGTCAATTATGCAAAGAAGTTACCTGTTGGTGAGTTTTTATTCTTTCCTCCAGAGAAGATGCTACCTGTCGCAGGGTTTCAACCTCCAGAGATCGTCCAGTTTTAAGTGATTTCTGTACAGCTTGACAGTACCTGAAGAAAAGTATATCATGCTGAAGGGCGAGAGGGGGAAAATCATAACATGACTGCACTTTAGCAAATTTGAGTTCTTACTTTAGAGCATCAGATAGTCTCCCAATCTCAGCCAACATATGCGCATAAACAAGCTTATACGGTTGAAATGGAATAAGGACATACTGGGAGTTCCCAAGCACTTGCGAGTACTCGTATATTTCTGTCCTCTGTCCAAAGAATCAATAAATCAGTTACTTTGGTGAACGACATATATTAAAAACAGAAAACTAGGTAAGCCGTGTAAATGAGCTCAACGTAAGAAAAGTCAAGATTACTGAAGTCTTACAATAGTACATATAGTCAATGATAACTCAACACACCTGAATAGCCTCAGGACTCGCGTAGGTTCGAGGGAATTTCAGGTGATCGGCACCTACAAGACACAGTCTAGCACTATCCGAGTATTGCTCAAAATTGGCTTCTGCAACTAAGTAACAAATATGGGCAGCAAAAATCTGCCATTGGCATAGGAAAGGAATAATCAGCACTAATGAATAAAGCAAGGTCAGGAAGACACCAAAAGGCCCAGCTTACATGAGCTCTCTCCCTCCATAAACAATCTCCGAGATGAATGAGCACTAATTCGTCATCTTTTGTTCGATTGGAAGCAATCACCGCCAAATTCTCTTCCCAGTCATCCAGCATGCCGTTGGCTCCCAACTGCACCAATAAAAATATAAATAACCAGAGTATTGCAATAACCAAAATGATCTCTATCACATAACTAATTGTTAGTAGATCACTCTCTTCAGGAAAAACCATAAACAATTAACACCTGAATGGGCTGTTGAGGAGATCTCATCACACCAGGCATGCTGCTACTTGTAGCCGTATCTGCTGAGAACACATCGCCTGGTTGACCAGCAATAAGCAGACATAATGTGCGCAGTGGTGACCCTGCTACTAGTTGTCGAAGTGCCAGTTCCTTCACGGTATCAACATAAAACTGCAAATTGCATGTAATAGTGCATAAATTCAGGAGATAACACAAACTGCAAACAGATTATATATTCGAAACCCCCTTAAGTGTAAAGATGTATCATGACAATATACCTGATTGCCAAGTTGAGCAGCAAGGACGAGTGCAGGTCCCCACAGCTGACCCTCCTGCGCACAAAGCAGAGCCTCTGTCTTTTTCCCAGAAACCAGAAGGCTTTGAACTTCAGCAGCAGTAGCCTAAACACATATGGTAAGCCTAAATATTTAACAAAGCTGTATTTGTTATCAACAGGTACGTAAACTCACACATACCCGTAGATGTGCTTCAGATGGCACACCCTGCAAGCAATGTGCAACAGCACCATACTGGGCAGCATTCCTTTTGGCAGATGAAAATAATTCAGAAACTGCTGGTCCTGGGAGGTCATTTTCCTGCACAAACAAAGCTAATGACAAAAGCCGAGTATGTGCAGCAACAAGGAAAGCGTTCGTTTAATTATTACATACAAATAAAAGATCATATTTAACACTTCCACTGATAATATTGAGCACAAATAGGCGAGTTTCTCCTTGCCTCAATCACTTTCAGATTTTTATGACCTTCTGTGAACCCTTGGGTCATTATTTCGGTATATTGCATCTCTTTTTCTTTTTTAATGTTTCTTGGTGTTACAAATTGTTTCCACAATTCTGGACCGAGTTTTAAAGGGCAAAGGATGTGACCATATTATTATATTGTGGCCTGAGAATTAAAACAGCAGCTTCAGCTTTGAAGGACTATAAAATTTCTCAAGGTTTTAAGACCGAAGATTAAAAGAAAAAAAAGCTTTAAGCCTTTAACCTCAACTCTACTCTCTCTTTCTCTCTTTTCTCTCCTGAATACTTAACTCTCCTGAGGAAACAAGAATATTAACGCTAGTGTCATTGTGAAACACAGAAACAAGACTTCAAAGTAAGTTTACGCGTAAATTATCTGCTGAACAAATCAAATTATATAGGAGGAATTAAACAACTTGACAAATTCACTCCATATGATGGTCCAACACTCCAATTCCTAAAATAGTCCACAATTACATAGTCAAAGTCTACAGAAGAGCTCACATAAATAAGCCTTTTGACACAAAATGCTAAACCCATATTTACTCATGGATAATAAATACAACATTCATGACCAAACAACTCAGAATTCCAAAAGCTTTAATAAAAAGCGAAATGTATTCACCTTCAGCATTGGGTCTGTACCAAACGGTGAACGCAGTTTTCCATAATGTTGACAAGCTATTATTAGCAATGAAAGTAGCTGCCCCAGTGCGTTTCTTTCCCTAATATCCATATCACGGAACTCTAAACTTGATTTTTGCTCATCTAGCCATTTGTTCAACTCCTTACCACCAAGGTTTCCACCAGCAAGAGGACCAGGAAGGGACTGCCGGCAGAGGGCATGGAAGTAACCACAAGTACCAGGGTGAAGACTATGAGCATCAGCATTCTCGGTGATAACTTCGGCCATATTGAGGATAGACACAGAGAATCCTGAATTATCCTTTATAGACAATACACTAGATTGTCAGTAAACATACAAACACAGTGCTGAGAGAACTAATTAACGAAGACTTCCAAAGGACAAACCTGACTGGCAGAGGAAAAATTTCCAAGAGAGGCAGTATCTTTCATAATGATGAGTTTTCCACCAAAACCAAAAGTCACAAGGGCATGGGGAGGGCGACCGGCTGATGATCTTCCTGGAGTTGGAGCATTAGAGTACTGTTGAGAAGATTGAAAAGACTGCTGAGGAAAAGAATTAAAATTCTGATTGCCAAAATACTCATTTGACGCAACTTTCTGCTCATTTTGCTGCCTTGGGTGACTAAACTGAGTGAATTTCTCGTCAGAAACAACACTCTGAGATCGGCTCAAACCAGGGAAGTCATATTGGATTTGACTAACTTTTTCATTGTTCAAATGACTACCTCGGTAAGCTTCAGTTTCATGTTGACTAACACTATTTATTTGAGAAACATTTTGCCTGTAGTGGTTTTGAAATTGCTGATTCCTGCTATAGTTGGGCGCTGTTTCATTTTTTACAACTCTTTCAGGAGCCCATACACCAGAAGCCGGCGAACTATAGTTGTTAAGAGACCCTCCCCAGTTATAATCTTGTCCATGACTACTGAAGGATTGGGAACTAGCATACTGGTTGACTTGATTATAGTCAGCATATGTCTTCCGAACATCATTATGTGAATAGGAATTGCTTCTAACAAACTCATTCTGATTCATCTGGTCTTGTCCTTGGTTGGTAGATTGAGCAGAAGCTGTATAGCTATCCAGCGATCTCCATTCCTGAGCAATAGTATCGTAATACCAACCAGGGTATTGTGGATCGAACACCATATGAGATGGATACGCACTGTCTACTTGTGACACTTGATTCCAGCCCGAGGCAACAACAGTATTTTTCGTCTCTTGTGAGAACTGACTCTGATTAGAAATGGACGAGGCTCGTCCACTGAACTGTGAGGGCTGATTCAAATTACTCATGGTCTCTGTTCTACCACTCTCAGCCATTGTCTCTGCGACAGGTTCAGCAGATTTCAGCAGGTATGAACCATCAGAGTTACCATCAGAAAAAGACCAAGCAGAAGCCTTATTAGACGTGAGATTTCCTTGAACACTTGTACTGCAATCATCTGCATCCACCTGATACCACTGCCCGGTAGCTGGGTCAAATTTCCAACCAGGATATAGATTTTCATAGTACTGGATACTATTTGTATGCTCCACCGCATTACCCTGATCAGCAGTACCCCCATAACCATGATCAGCTTGATAGTGATCAGAACCATTTGAAACTCCAGTATATGCAGATTGAGATGATTTGCTAGCCTTGGGAGTAACACTTCCACCGACATTTCCTATAGCATTACCAGCAGTCTCCCCCAAACCAGTGAAAAACTCGGAATAAGTTCCAAACCCATTAGAATCATCATGAGGCGAATCAGTATGGAAGGCACTCCATCCTACTTCCTTAATGCCCGAGCCCGTAGGTTCGCCACTCTTACAGATCACTGTACAGTCAGACGAAGCCGGACTGAAATTATTTCCACAATTATCATCAACTGTGGGCTCCAATCCGCGATCCCCGGCAACAAATGAGCCTTTAATACCCTCCACATTGCCAGACACCGATACTTCTGATATACCCTCACCAAGCCCTCCTACATCCCCATTAGCCACCAACCCAAATTCCTCACCCCAATCACCATTCCCAAAATCATCCGCCTTTTTCTCATCACTCCCAACTTCCCCAATACTCAAATTAGCAAACGCCTTCGCCTCTTCCGACTCATTCCCCTCAACGAAAACAGCCTCGGTAGAACCGACATACGAATCCCCTACCCCCTTAAAATCAATATCATCATCATCACTCACCAAATTGTCAAAAAAATCCTCATCAGTCTGATCCTCCACCTGGAACACAGGATGTGAGGCCATCTACACAACTCTAACCCAAACCTAACCAAACAACAACAACAAAAAAGATCCCACCTTTAGCCAAAATTCAACTACCCAAATTCATTATTTACCTTAACTACCCCAACTAATTAAACTTAGATCCCACCATATAAACTCACTTCCAATAAAGATCTAGCGTTTTCTGATTTCCTAAATTTCACAATTAAACATCTCAAAATTACAAAAATTAATAAATCAAGAATTGGAAAATTGCCATAATTCTATTTAAGGAACAATGAGATCGACACAAATATGATTGACTTACGGATATATTGAATAATTTTGCAGGCCAAATCAAACCCAGTTGCTACAAAATGTCAACAAAATATGCAATTTCATGTGTACATAATTACATTATCTGAATGTACATTTTGTATGTATAATATATATATATTATAGCCTTTATTGTATAAATGGAGAGGAAAAAGAAGACAAATCCTGGATCTTTGTATGGAAAGTACCAAACTTTCAAAATCAAATGAATGAACTATGGTGTTTATTAATTGGAATAGTCTGTTACATTTTATGTGTTGGTTAAAATTACATGTTTGTCCATGATGCTCGATGATCTATACAAAATACAAATTCGTTGATAGTATTTATGATATATGAATTGTGATTAACTAATAAATCTAATTTTTTTATATAATATGAAATACTATTGATTATATATTAACTAAGCTGAAATTTAATATGTAAACTAATATCTAACTTTTAAAAAGCCATTTTTAAAAAATGAAGGTAAATCTATTTGATTTGTGTTAGTGGATAATTATTGCACAAACTATTCTTAAATTAAACAATAATACTAGCATTTAAATTTTCCTCATACAATTAAGTAGATCATGAACTTCAAAAATAATTTAATTGTCATACTCAGTTATAGGCTTATAGCTATGGTAGATTTTCCTATTTATTTCTTCATATTCTAAGTAGTACTATTAAATGTATTTAGAGATTAAATATAACTGTGGTGTATTAAGATAGCTTGAGGTGTGGTTAAATGTTTAAGTATCACAATCTATAACTCACTTTTTACTAGTACTATTTTTTAGGTGGCTTTTCTTGAAGATCACTTTTTAATAACATTTTTTTATTAAAAAATAAAATAAGAACTAAGTTGTTAAATAAATTGGAACTGCAAAACTGAAACTTTAATAAAGATTTGTTTATAGTTTTGTCCTTCCAACTATCTGTTTCTATGCCAGTTTGCTTTATGAATTTATTATATTTAAGGTTAGTTGCCATACATATATATTTTAGTTGAACTAAATTAAAATATAATAATAATAAAACTATTCAAAATATTCACTCGACGTAATGTTAACAAAACCATTATTGTCATTTACATACAAAAATATTCGAAATTTTAAGTTTAGTGTTCAAACAGTTCAAACTTAAGAAGCTGATTATCTCTTTCATAATGGAGTGATGATAATTTATTTGTAGACTTACCATTTGCCATCTAGCAATTTCTTTTTCTTTTATCATTTTTCTTACAAAGGATGTTTTAAAGAATAGGAAGGAGATGAATATAAAATATAGACCGTGGACAATATGTAACCAAGTTGCATGGCCAAAGGCAATTTGATTCAAAATTTATTCCTTCTTTTTAATATGTAACATTTAATTCCTAGCGTCGAGATTAAGAGAAATGTATAAACCAATGCTTCCATAAATTCGATCGTTAATAATTCTCAAGTCTCAACCCCCTTTTCGCCTAAAACGAGATTCAAACCTTTGACCTCATTGATTGATGGGTCCTAGTTCAACCGCTAGACCATTCAAATATCTCTAATTCAAAGTATATTATCGATGAATGCAGAAGGAAACGAGACGGGCCCTCCAAAACACAAAATGAGTATATATTAACAGAAATAAGCACTTTACCTACTATCATCATCCAGAGGTTTACCTACAACTCTATTTTTTGCACAACTACATGAAAACCCAGTTTACATGTAAGAGCTAAGTGTACTAAATTATACCAGCATCCCTAATACAGAAGTTCAACAACTATCAACATTTTATTGTGCTAAAACAGATCTCAAACATCTCACCTTGACAAACTTGCTTCTCAACGACGATTATTCATACCTGTCAGAAGAAGAAGTGCAGAACAATACCAAAGTCAGCATACCCTACCCAGACGAATAACGAAATACAATTCTATACAATACTAAGCTTGCTTCCACCAGTGTACTTCTAAAATATGACATAGGAATCACTTCTTGACGCACCTTTGCTCTGAAGTCTATGGCTTCTGCCGTGGGAAGCAGATGGAATTTTTGAAGTTACTAATGAAGTCTGCAACCCTTCCAGTAGCTGCTCGCAGAACAAAAAGACTAGTTAATACAACTTAAGAAAAATAAATCCCGAGATTTTCTTACCAGACCAAAATACAGTGATTTTTACACTAAGCTTATGTAGCCTATTGGACAGAGGACATCGGACACTCTAATGTTATACTGCAAACAAATGTTCTTGACAGTAATAGATATCTTCATGATTGTACTGGACCATAGGTAAATAAAAACATAAATTATGCATTATCACTATTCCTCCCAGCTTAATCAAGAAGGCGAAGGAGCACCCTCGTTTTTTATAATCTGGTCAGTCATTCATAATATCTAATCAAAGTCTTCACATTTAAAGGAAAAGGAATAAAAGCAAAAAGGTACTATGTGTCTGACAATATTACAAGACTAGACGGCCTACCCGAGACGTTGGATGGATCTTCCTGTTAGATCTTCTAGGTCCAGTTGAATCAGGAAGCAGGTTGTCCTCGGCTGCAGCATCTATTCTGCCACCACCAACAGCAAGCTTCCCTTTCATCGACCGCTCTGAATTGATATTATTGGATGCCTTCTCATTCCTGTCTGGAGGAAGCGATCGGGTTGAGACATTCGCACCAATTGCTGCTTCATGGTTGGAACCTGAACCAGATTTGATGATGCCTGTGGATCCACTTTCATTATTGCTGATTGAGCCCTTCACTGTATGACCCCGGGTGGTAATTTCCCTATTCCCAGAGACTGCTGATGTTGTATTCTCCTTTTGGGATAGTGTTCGACTTGAAATACCTGGTAACTTACGAGTATAAGGAGCCTTCAACTTGGACCCAACAAACTTCTTTTCTTTCACATCAACATTAACATTCTTGGATCCACGCGACCCTGTTCTAGGATGCATTAAGTACTGGGATAATTTTGAGGAGTCATTAGGTAGATCCTTCTTGGTGTTCTGTTCCGAGATGATATTCTTGCTCACTTCCATAAACTTTCTCTTCTTTCCTGGTCTTGGAACACCAAAGAATTTCAACCCGTCTTTTTGTAATCCTGACCTCATCATTCTAGGTGCATCAACCTTATCATCAGCTCTGTTGCTACCTATATTAAATACATTTTCGGTAGAGGACAAAGGCAATAACTTGGGCTCATCAACATTTCCTAATTGCAGGTCACCCGTATATTTTGGTGTCTCTCCTTTTCCCTTAACTTCAACGGGATGTCCTAACCTCAACCGCTTTCCACGAGGAGTATCACCCTGAAAGGGGAACACTTGAGGGAACTATGAAGATATAAAAGTAAGTAATAAAAACACTAATCAAGTAGTGTAGGACCTGGGTAGGGTAACTGAGCATTTGAATCCACTTTCCATCCTTCCAAGTAAGAGTAGGACGGAGATGCCAAGCTTTTACAGCTGAAGTCTCTTCAAGGGCTGTGAAAGAGCTCAAAGATGTTATGCAACAAAACAATGCATGCATCAAACAAGAATACCTTAAGAATTACCTGGGAAATGGACCATAAAAGTAGTTGGATCATTATTGTGCTGCTCTGTAATGACTCCCTCACGCCAACTGAAATATATTGTGAAACAAAGTGATGTATAAGTGGATATGAATTCACATTCTATTTTCCAAACTAATAACATACAAAATACAATATGAAGCACTCTCATGATTCGCATTCAGTGCATCTTCAGTATAAACTTCAGTTCCAATATACTAATTGTAGCTGAGAGGAAATTGTATGACTGATATGGACCAATTGGGCAGTAAGCATTTGCAACCAGTATAATATTTTATCTAAAAATTAACGAGACAATTAAATAATTTAGGATACAACAGGGAAGCAAATCAGTTACAAGCCTGATAACAGATGAGAGTACTTCAGTGTCAACAAAAACACATCATCTTAAACAATATTGCTGCAGCTAATATAGATTATCGTCCTGAGTAAAAAACTTCTCTCAATAATGGATAAAAGTAATTGATGATAGCATATACTTACCAGTTTCCAGACCACGCATCTACTTTATCTCCCACAGACCACCGATACTCTGTTAAAGCCGCTCTACCTCTCTTTCTTGGTCTATCAAAATGCACTCCAGATATAGGATGGGCAACACGTATCTTTGGGACCTTGTTCTCTTCTCCTTCAAGAGCTACCCACTCCTTCAGTGCTTCAGATTCTAAACAACAGATAGCGTGAAAACCGACAAAATTATGTTCTCAAGAAGAATAAACATTAAATGCCAGCAGAACAAATAGCAAAAAATCAAGGCACCCAGAATTGTCACATCAATCACTAAACAATTTCTAAACCTTCCTGAAGTTGCAGAACTTGTTATCTTGTGGGTAGCATGTAACTCTCTAGTGATCCACCTACGTTTATTCGGGAACGAATGCAGAAATAAAAATTCAATAGGTTTACCTTTGTCAGACTGCAGGTCAGTAAAACAGACGAGGGCTCTTTCTTCATTTAAGCTGAGCACCTTGGCTGGATACCAGGCGCCATTGAAAGGACCACCAATTTTAAATACCTATCCCATAAAGATAATTGGTAAGCATAAAATTTATAGCAAACAGCTTAAATAGCATCTAACTTCTACTAAGAAATAAATAATTTCACGCATCTAAGTTCAAAGTTCAAACGCACTACAGGTCTTCAGAAACATAATAGAAATACAAAAAAAATATGTATCGTTCATTCATATTGCAGAAAAAGATAGATGAAGGGTAAAATGAGCCAAATACAGGACATTGAAATTAGGAGAACATTTGAATTCACAAACCTCAACAGTGCAGTTCTCCTTAATGCTGTCATCACTAGAAGTTCGTTGGCCACTACCATCGGAATCCTGGAGTGGTACACTCTCTGCATCAGCATGATCAGATGATAGAATATCTGCTCCGGGATGATCAAGCACTGGACTATCTTTTGCACCACTGGATACGTGAGAAGCAGACATGACTTCATCCACTCTGGTATTCTTGCGCACCTCCCTTGAAGCATCTTTCTGAAGAGAGCAAGCTTCGTCGATGATACCAACCTCCAAATTAGAAGGTCCCTCAGGCTGCTTGCAGGTTTCCTTGAACGTCCCAATATCCTTCTCGACACCTTTTTCAATACTACATTTTTTAAGTTGCAAATCCCTTCTCCAGTAATTGTCAGGCCCAGCTTCAACTAGGAAAGACAAAGGAAAAGGTTTACCCATAGAAACAACTCTTCCTGCTTGGGACACAGCTTCAGCAGCCAGCTCTGCTGCCTTTACAATGACATCTAAGTTTTCAGCATGCTGAGAAGCAGCTAAGGCAGCCTCAACCCTCCTCCTCGGAGCTTCTTTAGCAGCAGATATGATTGAATTAGGGGCATCATTTCCATTACCACCTTTAAAGGTGGATGCTGGAGTTGGATCACTCAGGTTGTTTGCAACATCAGGCACGGACAATTCCCTTTCCTGTGCAGGTATAGCATTTCCATCTCCATGTAATACTTGGATAGCAACTTGATGAATATGTAATGCAACCTTAGATGCTAAATTGGCAGCTGCAGCTGCAGCCTTTGCCACAGAAGCAGCAGCAGCCAAGGCGGTAGCAGAGGATGATAACTTCAACTCGCGGTCTGGAGCCAAACTTGATTCTTTTTGTTCCTCCAGGGCACCCCAGACGCTTTGACAGCGACTAACCAAATCAGCAGCATGAGCCATAGCCTCTTCTCCAGCCTGCTTAGCGTTCTCAACTTGTTTTAGTTGTCCAGTGAGTACCGAATTGTCCTCCATGTGTAGATGCCTTCTTCGGATTGGATCAGTTGCAACAGCTTGTGAGGATGTTACAGCAACAATAGTAGAAAAATGGCCCCCAATGAGGGGTGTAGTAGGTGGAGACATTGAACTGAGCAGGCCAACAGATGGGCCCTTCTTGGATAAACTACTTGATATGGTATCAGAATGTGGTAAGGCCGCTGTGGTGGACAAGAAATTTTCAGGGGATGCTTCGGTTGTACTACTCTTTCTCCTCTTCCTGGACTTGGAATCCACGGGAGAGCTTGCTAACTTTTGCATGGAAACATCTTGTACTAGATTACTAGTTACACCTCCATGAGAAATGGGATCATTAAATGCACCCTTCATGGAAGATGAGATTGCCAGGGAAGGATCTCCTGAGGGAGTCAATTTAACCGGCTCTGCAGATAGCGGAGAAGATAGATGGGAACTTAAATCAACAACAGAACAGCGTGAAGGAGAAACCCACGAACCAGGGATGGGATTCATGGGAGCTGGTGATAACCAAGATGTCTGCCCACCAAATGTTTGTGCAAATGGTGTCTGACTATGATGTAGTGGAGGACATGCCTTCGGAGCTCCTCCTCTTACCATACTGCTGGGAGGAAGGCTATCACCCAAAGGAGTCGGTAAGTTCCATAGTGGTGAAGAAATAGGTGTTGCCGGTTTAACAGTTAGGGAAGGTGTTTCCTTGTTGCCAAAGAGATTAATATGGGGAGGGACAGCTTTACTTCGGGGAGCTGTCTGCTTACTTGATTTATGTTGACTCTTAGCACCTGCATTTTCATATTCATGTACAAGTTAAAAGTTATTCAAGACTGCAAGAGTAGAAATTAAACCTAATGGAATAAGTTAGAAATAGTTTAAATACCTGAACGATTTTGAACAGGAGTACTATAATTATTAGAGGCGCTCTTTTGGCTATGAAGTCGCTGCATATAAGCATGCCATTTGGGCTCCCAACTGATCCTGCCTCCATCTGTAGAAAGAACTATTAAATTGTTGGTATAATTACGTTTAAAAAAAGTAAAATATATCTTCATACCACTACCAGATGTTCCAAAAGCAGATACCATACAAGCCTCATCAGGAGCAATTCCTTGTCTGGTTGATAACAAAACATGCACTTGATTAGTTGTACTAACGAAAACTTCCATTCTTTGATGCTTACTTTTTATGAATGAACATGTTTCTTATTATCATGACACATAAAAGTATGTATTAGTAAGGTTGCAACTTACATCAGAGATCCATACACAAAAATTTGAGCTCTTAGCTGTACTTGTTGTAAATCAGTGAAGGGCTGATGAAAGAGAGCCGAAGTAGGATTTGAGGTGTTCAAATCTGGCATATTTGATAAAGGAATATGAGTGTTTGTTGACTTTCGCCCACTTGACTCGGTCATTCCAACGCCAAATTGCAAGAGCCGGGCTGGCCCAGATTGGCTCACTATTACACATGATGTACTGTCTTCAGGTTGTCTAGCATTGTTTCCCTTCTTGGCATTCCTTTTTGTAGATTTAGCAGACCCTCGCCTTGTCTTACTCTCGGAAGTGGTTTTTGCACCTACTGATGCACTCCCACCACCAGTTATTGTGCTAGTAACTTGAGGAACTTCTGTCCTCCCATGATTTTTCTGGTTGCCACCAGGCTTTGAGCCAGATCCCTTCTCGGCCTTGATCAAATTGATTACAAATTCAATGTTAGATCAGAAAGAATGAGTAGAATAATTCAATTTTCCTAAACAAGAAACAATATGCAATCAAAATAGCCGTTGGCATCTGGCATATAGCATACTTCTACATTATCAAATGATTGGAAATCAACAGCTCATTCTCCTTGAGATAAACCTACCACTAGAGGTACATCAAATGAAAAACTCCTTTCTTCTCTGGGTCCACTGGGTCTATCATTCTTAAGCATCAGATGATCCTCACCAGCTTTGCAGGTGCTGCTGTCAGAGACAGGTTCTGCTGGAGACTCTATAGGGTCCACTTTCGTTCTTTCATTAGAGCCTAGAAGCTTACTGCAACCAATAATGGAGGCAGTATTGTGACTTGACTTATCAGCTTCTTTAAAACAGCCCCCACCTGCAACAAAGCCAGGTTATTTCATACAGGTTGAGCACCTCTATGTACAAACATAAATGGTGCGTTTGGATTGGGTGAATCTAGGTGAGGGTAAACATTTAAAATTAACATAGGTTAGGGGAATGTAGGGAAATGTAGGTAAAACTATTATAATTCATGTTTGGACACCATTACCTTTCAATAGGTGAAACAATATAATTAATAATTTGAAAAACAATATACTGACATTTATATCCTTCTGTTTACTTCTACGCCAAACATCCTATTTTTGTTTGCAAAATATTATTAGAATAAAAACATTAGCAAAACATAAATATTTCTAACAATAAAAACCAAAAGTAACACAATTTTTCGTGTAATTGGGACTCCAGGTAAGAATTAGTATAACTCAAGTGGTTAGGTTCGCATGGTCTTTACCTCAACTCAACAATGCGATGAAAAGAGACCACTATTGAGAAATGAAACATAATAAGGATAAATCAATTAATCAATGCACTCACGAATTGAAATTGAAAAGAAGAAAAAGATGGTTTTTGTATTACCTCAATGTCAAGCAAGAATGACAGACCGAAGAAGCAGTACGCAATACAACAATCAAAAGAGTTGCGTAACACAACAATGAAAATAGGCCGCAATTTATCTATAATAACGAGTGAGGTATATTTTTATGGAGGATATTGTGTGAACAACGAGGGAGGGTACTTTTTTTGGAGGCAAATAATATTGAAGGAGGGAAATATTATTGGTAGGTATTTTAGACTGATATAATAATTTTTTAAAAAAATTAATCCATTAACTTAGCAATACCCACCGATTTGGGGGTGAATGATTCGAGGGTGAATGAGCATAAATGTGTTAACTTACATTAACCTAGATTCACCTAACCTTAAAAATTTATTAATTTTGGTTCCAAACAGGGTGAATGCAAAATTTTCACCTAGGTTCACCCCAATCATAACGGAGCAAAAAGAACAGCAAATTAGCAAATGCATTAACAATGAAAGGGCATTTGCTTATAGCACCTAAGAAAATATAGCATTTTATCCTAAGAAAATATAGCATTTCATCCTAAGAAAATTGCACCATATGGTTGAAGGTAATCAAAGAGTAACTATGCATCCAATGTGACATAAAATCTTGATATATTAAAATCGAAAGTACTGATGAGAGCTTCAATAACTTAGAAACATCTAAAGCTGAAGTGCATGAAAAATAATGATCTCTAAGATCAAGCAGTAAAATCATTAGCAAAAGATATTTTAATGTCATAACAAGAAGCTCACAAAATAATCAAATCAAGCAATATCTAGTTTCCTCGTATACTTAAACCAAATTTGTTCTATTTGGGTAATTTTTTAAACCATAGAAAAATATGATTTGGAAGTGGTTACGCTGTATCAGAGTACCAGACCTCAATGCCTCACAGCATACATGGCATAATACTAGTTGAAGAAATTAGTAAGTCGAATAAGCCAATAGAAATTAAAAGAGAAGATGAATAAAAACGACAGAGAACATATTTTTTGCGAGAGAAAAAGATTGCCCGCAAGAAATTGATAAAGTATAATGTAACCCAAAGCCACCCATGCATAATATATATAGATATTTCTTGTAGAAACGTCTGGACAAAAAAGACAATCTAACAGTCAATTGTTTATAATAATTGTTGTCAGATGTCTCTTCTATTATGTACTAATATAAGATAGAATCCATCAGCTACTGGATTCTGACAAAGAAAGTTGATTTACCAATTTACCTGAAATTTCTGATAGTTCCGGTTGACACGTGGTCTCTATCTTCGTTTCCACATGTTTTGCAACGGCCACATCCTCATTGCCTTCAGCCACAACTAATTTGGAGTCACATGGCACACTGCCCACATCTATCGTATCGGAGAACACAAGGG
This sequence comes from Echium plantagineum, assembly GCA_003412495.2. NCBI lineage: Eukaryota > Viridiplantae > Streptophyta > Magnoliopsida > Boraginales > Boraginaceae > Echium > Echium plantagineum. The sequence continues at coordinate 6,208,194 of CM016565.1, forward strand.
CCTCTTTTGAGTGACCCACAACTATTTCATTCAGGGGTACATCACGTGTTTCCTTCAAACAAGTAGATGAATCATCCAAAATTTCTTCCTCCACAGAGACTTCACCACATAAACTTCTTTCAGCTAAAGGAATTGTGGCTGTTTCGCTTCCTACTTGTGAGAGGAACTTTGAACCAGGCGTCTCTTCCTCTAAAATGACATCTGCAACCGTATCGGCCGTCTTATTTAAATGAATTGGCTCAACATCTGAGGATAAGAGCAACTCCTCATTCTTCTCAGCAATGTCATCAGTAGTACACCGAGATCTTTCACGAGAAACTGCATTGGAACCATGACTGCCAGCATTTGATTCTAAAGGCAAACAGGAAAAACATCAAGATCGGCGATTATGATATTGAAGTTCAAAAGTTAGGAGAAAAACATATTGGTTGGAGAAGTTGTACCAGAATTTATAGTGCAAGGCTTATCTGATTCCAAGATCTGCATCACTTCAATCTTTTTCTGAACCTCTTCGTTCGATGATGAGGTTGACAACCTTTCTGCATTATTGAGAACTATGACAGGCTTAGAATTCATAGTTCCAGTATCCTGTTTGCCTGAACTAGAAGCTTCCGCAGATACGGCTATGCCAGAAGAAACAGAAGATAAAACTGTATCTTCTTGATTCTCATTAACACCATTATTTCCGTTAAGATTTTCAGCAACAGATTGAGCAGATTGCAATGCATCAGCTGAAATTGGTAGCTTATCAATTATGTGAATCCCAAGCTCAGGCTCCGTTCTAGGTATTTGTCCTTCAGAAATAATGGTGACTAGACTTTTATCCACCTGACTATGTTTCCCTCGAGCACTTTCTTCAGACTCCACAGAACACTCAATATGATACATTGGAGAGAAGGAACCCTTCAATCTCTCACACTCGTCAACTCCGCTACTTGAAACTGACTTCTCATCAACTTTGAGGTCACCCTCAGATCCCCCAAATGACTTCTCACATACATATGAAGACTTCTTAATCTCCAAGCCAGGAAGCACCAGACCTTCAGAATTTTGGCAAGACTCAATAGAATGTACACTCTGGGTATTTCCTTTAGGTGTTTGTAAAGAAGATACCTCCTGTAATAGGATCCTAGAAGTTTCCTCAAAATTCTGAGTCAAACCTTCATTTGGAGCAGGAAAAACCGAGAATTCACTCATGAAAGTACTAATGGTGTCATGTGGTCCCCAAACACTACCGTCATTCTCATTAAAAGCATTCCTCTGTGTTGGTTCATCGCTTGCATTTGTTAAGGGCTTAACACTAGATATACCTTGGTCATTTGAAGATTCCACTCCCTCCCTAACATATTGTGAGGAGGAATCTGAACATCTCTGCGTTTCAAGCATAGGAGTTTCCACATTATTATCATTCAAAGCAATGTTCATAGAAGTAGGATCTGTATCCGCGTCCTCAGATATGTGATTCGGCGCAGAGCTATTAGCTGAAAGTTGAACTTCCACTGCTTCCATGTTGCAGTCTTGATCATTTCTATTACCATCTGGCCTAGGTATAATTTCCATTTGCTTTGCTAATGTGCCTATTTCATCACATGCATTAGATTCTTCAATTACGGATTCTTGCGGCAACATCTCTTCTTGATTGACAGAATTCAATAACATTTCAATGGATTCGGATGATGTTGCTTCAGACCAAACATCAACATGCCTTGTTATGGAGCAACGTTCTGCAATACTTGACCCAAACTCTATACCACTATTCCCCCGAGAAAAATGATCAATAAAGTGATCGTCTTGGCGACTTGATATTCCAACAACAACCTCGTTCTCAGCCAAACTGTCAAACCTTATATGAATGTGGTCAAAATCACACTTAGGAAGACAATATGGATGCAAAACAGACGTGATCTTGGAGTTTCCTTCACTTAGTTCTGTGTAACACTTATCATTGTTTTCCATTGGCATATGGCTGCACGGAAGTGGGTGTTAGGAATGTTGAAGTACAAAAAAAAATTAATCCAATACAAATTTAATACAGATACATCATTAAAATATCCCAATGTCCTATAGAGTCGAAGATTTTATGCCTCCAGCTCCTGGATGTATTGGAATAAACCAAAATGGCTTATTCCACTATCTGCGCTTCCTCTACATTATGAAGTAGAGTATAGAATCTCTACAAATCATCTTGGGCCAACACAGAAACAGCCTCCTTGTCATCACTAGAGTAAAGTTATATACAACCCCCCACCCCACCCACACACCACTTAGGAAGGGAATCTATCAAAGCATTGAGTCGCGTTATTGTATGAAAATTACTCCCTCCGTCCCTAAAAAATTGTCACATTTTGACTTTTGTTAGTCGAATATTACAAAATTTGATCATGAATTCCCATTAAACGATAAGAAATAATATAGTCTTGTGGGACCTTGTTAGATTCGCCTCAATATATATTTTTGAAATATTAACTTTTTATAATTTTTTCGCATGTAAAATAAAAGATATTTATGTTTTAAATTGTGTTTTGTTGACCACCAAAAGTCATGTGACAATCTTTTAGGGACGGAGGGAGTATATACGAGTAATACACAATTCTTGTATTTTCAATTAGCATGGTCACTTTTATTCGAATGAGTTACCTATGTCAATTAAGTTATCAAATATTGTTTAATCGAACTAGACAACCATTTTAAATACATTAGTATAACATATAACCAAAATCAAATAACATCACTACGTCAATCATAGAAATGAACCAAACCAGAAAGGGCAACTAAATATAGTTAGTCAAATAGGCTAACGGAAAAGCTCTTGCTGGTGAACACGTTTGAAACTCACCTCATCGTTAATTCTATAAAATAGATAATTAAATAAAGGAAATTAGAAGAGTGCCACAAGGGAACAGATAACACATTTCATGACACTTTTTACTAAATTAACATGACGACACTCAATTCATTTTCTATTTCTTATATTAAATCAAACAAAAGTAAGGGGTATGATCCGAATCGTAGCAGAAGAAGTAGAAGTGAGAAATGTAATAGAGACGGTACCTCCCTCCATTCGGAGATGAATTCCTCAAAACTGGGACAATTCAACCCTAAAAATGATTCGTCCGTACAAATTATCTTCAGCTCCACCAAACAACAACAATTTCAAACCCTAAATCAATGAATCACTGAAAAAGAATTTGATAGCTCAACAGTAGTGTGTGTGTTTAGAAATGAGTAAAGTGTGTACGGATAAAGGATCTTATTGTATGCATGAATGAAAAAATCGTACTTTGGAGTGTTAACTGGGGGGAGGAGGTACGACTTACGAGGTTCTGTGTGGAAAGTTGGTGGGGGTAATTATCCAGGTGATCGAGTGTGGGATGATAATTATTTGGGTTTTGCTTGGTGTGTACTTCATTTTGATTTCATCGTTAGAGCACTCATATCAGCTTACTTAAATTTTTGTTAAAATATACTCCTTTTAATTAAAAAAAAGTGTGTTTTTTACATATCGAGATAAATGTTTGACCTTCAATTATTCTTTATTTATATTCTTTTTTAAAATTAAAAAATTATATTATGAAAATATTTAGAAAGACGAATTCAACTATATAAATTTTATATTTTTTAGAATAAGTAATAATTAGTAATTGATTGCCAAAGTTCAATTTTAGAAAGAGTCAAACGACACTTTTTTTGAAAATTGGAGGGAGTACTCCTTAACGGTCACATTTTCTATATTTGGGGTTCACTTTTTGTATGTAAACTTTAACAACTTCCGTATCATTCACTTCAAACTTACAAAATTGAAATTTCACACACCATATAAAATGTTTAAGATTGGAATAATAATGTTATTAAATTATGAAATACTAATACTATTTAAATATTCATCTATATAAATTAATTTCTTACAAAAGGTATTGGCTTATTTTTATTTTGGACCCTGAACTATCACGTAAGTTTCAAATTGGACCTTGATACTATCTTAAGACTCATTTTGGACCCTATATTACGCTTTGTCTCATTTTGGACCTTAAAATGCTAAATAAAATTAGTATAGGGGCACATTTTAAAATAAATTTATATGTGGGGATCTTTTATAATACTTTAATTACAAAACAACCCCTCCTTCTTCCTCACACCCCACCCCTACCCCTACCCCTACCCCCTTACCCCCCACCCCCCACCCCCCACCCCCACCCCCGTTACATTACCCCATCATAAAATATAGTGATCGGTTTGTAATTATAAATAATTATAAAGAGATAATAAATATAAAAATCGACATATTGATACTGTCTAGAACAGGTAGACTGTATATACATAAAATGTTTAGACAAGTGCAGGGAATGCGTGGAGGATACATAAGGCAATACTCCCAAAAAGTCAAAGAAGCAAACAAATCATCTAAAGCAAAAATATGCTTGTTTACCTCCACATTAGGCACGATCAGGAGAAGGCTTTTGTAATTAAACGATTTTTATATTTTATGATGGGGTAATGTAACGGGGGTGGGGGGGTAAGGGGGTTAGGGGTGAGATGGGGGTAGGGGTAGGGGTATGGGTGGGGAATGAGGAAGAAGGAGGGGTTGTTTTGTAATTAAAGTATTATAAAATATTCCCACATATAAATTTATTTTAAAATGTGCCCCTATTCCAATTTTATTTGGCATTTTAAGGTCTAAAATGAGACAAAGCGTAGTATAGGGTCCAAAATGAGTCTTGAGATAGTATCAGGGTCCAATTTGAAACTTACGTGATAGTTCAGGGTCCAAAATAAAAATAAGCCAAAGGTATTAGACAAAAATATTATCCAGATAAACAAATCTAATCTATTTGTATATCTTTAAAAATAAAATTATTTTTATTATTCATTTATTTGAAGTTATTGTCTTAAAAAAACTTAATATAAAAGGATAAATTAAATTATGAAAACAAATCAATAACTATGTTTTACATGTCAACTACATGCATGAGACAATTAATTCTTGGAGTCTAAAAAGCGAGGCCCATTTTCAACAGAATGAAAATGCAGCAGATAATTCAAATACTCTAAAGTCTGAAACACTACAATGTCAAATATCCCTTACTAAATACCTCATGTTATAGCACAAAATGAAGTATTTGAAGCCTAATTACTCATGGTGATAGTCTACTCGTTATTTGATTTGGTGTCCCAAATAACTCGAGCTTTCGAGTACAATTCTCATGAACATCGTTGAAAATCTTTTCTATATACAAACTTCGAAAATTTCATAGTAACATATAATTGTTGAATTACAAGTAGGGTACCTCATCAAAAGGGACTATCTTAACCAAAAATCAACAATTAAACTTTTAAACTCGATCTCATGTGGAGCTTTGTGTAGATATACAAAACTTGTGTTATCGGGTCCACCTTTGCCTCGAACAAACCAAATTAATATATTCACTACATTGAAAAATCTTAAAGACCCAATTTCATTTTATCACATAACCATTACAATTATATATTTTAATTTTGCACTTTACAGATTACGTTTAAAAAAATAATATAGAAAACCGACCTCAAAGAGTCGAGCATGAATAGGTTAAAACACGTGCCTTTCCGTTCAGGACTTTAGGGCCCAAATTACATATTGATTGTTAAGCCGTGTATTTGGGCCACTAAGTCAGACAAAACCTTTTAGTTCACTGGCCCAAATTGCAACCGCCTCGATAAACAACCTATATATAACTCCGAGCCCCAATTTGGCGCCCATTTTTAAAATTCAATCGACAAAAGTTGTGATATTTCAGTGAATTTCAAATGGAGGATGATTCAGGAGAGCGATCAAGCTTTGTTATTGGCCTCATCGAGAACCGAGCCAAAGAGGTGCCGCTCCTCTCTTTTTCTTCCCAAAATGATTGTCCAGTTACATTTCGATTATCACCATTTGTAGCTTAATTGGGAACAAAATTTTAATTTAAATAAAATTACAATGTTAGTAGTAAACTACACTACATACTACCGTCCCTAAAAAATTGTCACATTTTAACTTTTGGTGATCAACAAAACACGATTTAAAACATAAATATCTATTATTCTACATGTAAAAAAATTATAAAAAGTTAATATTTCAAAAATATATATTGAGACGAATCTAACAAGGTCCCACAAGATTATATTATTTCTTATCGTTTAATGGGAATTCATGATCAAATTTTGTAATGTTTGACTAACAAAAGTCAAAATGTGACAATTTTTAGGGACGGAGGGAGTATTATAACTATGTGTATATACATAGCAGTATTGGGTCCAAAATTTAAAAACTCGACCATCACAATTCAGAATTAGTCAAATTTTTTTGCAATGGAGGTAGTATATGATATACAATAATTATGAAGATGGCAAATCTGGACATATTTAGGTTTATAGATATAAATTTGATCTAGTGGCATTAAATTCGTGTTTGAGAATATTTAATTGTGAAATTGTTGAACGATAATATGGTAGTGTTGATTTATGTAGTTATGCAGATATGAACGTAAAGGTTGTAGAGAAATGGATTTTATGCTGCATAATATTAATGAAAAGAAGTGAGAAATTGATGATTTGAAGTAAATTAATAGGTGAGGAGATATGTAAAAGTATTTTACTTCTATATTGTTTAACTGTAGGTGAGATGCTCATGTTGTTGCATTTGTGGAAGATTAAGAGTTGTAGTATCTATTTCTATATTGTTTAACTGTAGGTGGTTGAACTGATTTTATTGTGGACAGGTAGGTGTTGCTGCTTTAGATTTAAGATCGGCTTCTTTGCATCTGTCACAGTACATTGAGACTAGTAGTTCTTATCAAAATACAAAGACGCTACTGCAATACTACGAGCCCATGGCTATCGTTGTTCCTCCAAACAAGCTGTCAGCAGATGGGATGGTTGGAGTCTCGGAACTAATAGATAGATATTGTTCTTCAGTAAGAAAGGTGACTTCTCTTTTTTATCTTGATTGATATGTGTAATATCTTAAGTTTATGACCTCATTGAAGTAAGTGTCTCACACTCACCTTATGATTTTTCTTGATGTTGTTTTTTCTGATGAACATAGGTCGCGATGGCTCGTGGTTGCTTTGATGACACAAGGGTAATTTAAGAAATGCCCTGATATTACATGCAATTGTTCGGCTAGTGGTAAAGTCCCACTTAATTTCTGTAAGACATACAGGGCTCTCTGCTGGTTAAGAACTTAGCTGCTGTCGATCACTCTGAGCTCAGTTTGGATACGTACTATAAGCAATACTATCTTTGCTTGGCTGCAGCTGCTGCCATCATCAAATGGTATACCATTCAAATTCCAGTCATAACTATATAATAAACAGATACATCGTTTATATATCTTAAAAAAAGGAATTGAAGAAATTGATTACGAGTGGTTCCTTCTCATGTCTGTCGAAGAACTTGGACTAGTGTAAGTATATACTAGGGACGGGGGTGTTGGCTAGATGTAGAAATCAAATATTTCCATGGGTAGTTATAGAGTTCAGAACATTACAAGTAGTGCTTGTAGATGTTAAAAAAGTAGAAATATTAAAGCAATTTGGTGTTGACATAAGGGTTCTGTAATTTCGGCCAATCTAATAAGCTTTTACTAGTCCAGTTCAAATAGATTGATGTCCAGTAAATGTGATTCATTCTGAATGCATCATGCACAGGACTGAAGCAGAAAAGGGCATTATCATTACAAATCACTCATTGGTGGTAAGTAATGTGTTTCAATTCTCACCTCAGGACACTGATGTGTAGTATTCAGTGCAAATGTGTATCGCCTGGTTATGATAGTGTAATATCCCACTACATAAGAAAAACAATTAACTAGATTCTTCTTCCTGTGGTACCTCTCCTCACCATATAATTTCTAAAATTCAATGGCTCTAAATCAACATGTGTACCCATTGAAGTAAAATGGTTGTTATTTATGTTATTCATTTGTGTTGTTTGATCTATTGGCTTGATGATGTTCAATCTGTATGATATGTATCAATTGCAGTGATAAGGATCATGCCCGTATCTTCTACCTGTTTTTCTCCCATAGATACAGTTGTCGCCTCTTACTTTGTCTTCTTATCTCTATATGCATGTAAACTTTAGTGGATATTTTGTATACACTATTATCTACAGTCTATTACAGTGAACATGTAATGAAACCCATCATCTAAATAAAAGCACGCAAAAGGGTAAGTAGTTCAATAACAGAACTTTAATGAGTTAAGACTGTTACAAGCATGCCGAGCAATAAAGTAAAAGAATCTATGTGGGCTTTCTGGTTCAATATATAAACTTGAAAGAACATGCTTACAAATCCTTACCTTGCAAAAGTTCAATATTGTTATCTTCTTTTGCTTTACAGGTCACATTTAATGGATCGTTCGATCACATGAACATTGATGCTTCAAGGTAATATAGTAATGTTTCAGATTCTGATGTACTCTATTCTTGCAAATATTGATTGAAGATTGCACTATTGTTTTCGACCAAAGAACCATTCTTCCAGAGATACTTCCATTTCCTACTGCAGCGTTCAGAACCTTGAAATCATCGAGGCAATGCATTCAACACTTCTGGGAACTAACAATAAAAAGAGAAGCCTATTTCATATGCTCAAATCAACTCGAACTGTTGGAGGGTAGGATCATCCTCTTTGTGAACAAATACTACCTTTACCTTTTTGATATGTACTTACACAAATTTTGATGCTACCCTTTACCTTTTCTGGTGTTAAGAGATACTGCTCTTTAAAACTATGATGTAAGTGTAAAACCAGGTGGCCCTTTGTGTTTATGTTTACGCAGTTGCACTTAAAAACATATGAGTATTGTGTACTAATTTGACAGGCTGGGCTTCTCTTAGTGGTGTTCTCTGCTCGAATATTATTTGGTTTGATGTATCTCTTATTGATTTTATGCAGAACAAGGCTTCTTCGGGCAAATCTTTTGCAGCCCCTTAAGGACATAGAAACCATCAATGCACGACTTGACTGCCTGGTCAGACTGTCAACTTTTTCTCTAAAAGATGCACCTTATTAAAATGTCTATTTATTAATGTGCCTTTTATAATTATCAAGAGGTTGGATATTTAGTAAAGGATGAACATTCCGATATACTGTGAAAGGAAATAGGAGCTATAATGCTATATGCATAACAGAACAGGAGACTAAAACTGGGTCACTTGGAAGTGCTAAATTCTTAGACTTAAGGAAATCTATGTAGACAATTCTTGGTGTTGAATAGTTTGTATCTCAAGTCACTTGTGACCCTTTGAGCTGTAATATATGTTATGACTCTTCGACCGAGGATCATTAGATAGTCATAATCATATGCCAGACTCAAACCACACTAGGAGTAGGCTCTTCTTTTCTTTTTAATTTAAAATTTTTCAATCTGATTGATGTCGACATGCGTTATTCTTTTCCCTGAACAGAGGTCGAGATTGTGAGGTGTTTCTTGTTAACTGCATCATTTAAATATCTTATTTTTTTTCTATATGGCATCACAGAATATGACAGGTTCTTACGATCAATCATAGTAAAATGTGGTTGTTTATACATAAGCTTGGGAGTTAGAATCTCCAACAGTGAATGGTTGGTTTTATACCGAGACTTCATGTGACCTGATTAATTCTACACCTTAATTCTATATTAGGATGAGTTGATGAGCAATGAGCAGTTGTTCTTTGGGTTATCACAGGCTTTAAGAAAGTTTCCAAAAGAAACAGGCAAGTCTTTGGTGGATTTATGCTATTTGCAAGTTTCCCTGTACCATGCAATTTCCTGTGATGAGATATCAGCTTACTTCTCATTTCCAGATAAGGTTTTGTGTCACTTCTGCTTTAAGCCTAAGAAAGTCACTAGTGTAGTCGTGGCCACAGACAATGCACATAGAAGCCAAATAATGATATCAAGCATCATTCTTCTGAAGACAGCTCTAGACGCCTTACCTTTTCTCTCCAAGGTGAAATCTTTTGAGCGCCTTTATAAAAGAACTAGATGCTGTGGGCCATATGTTCTCTGAAATTGTTGAGTATTCCATCCTTTCAGGTGCTCAAGGATGCGAAGTCTTTTCTGCTCTGTAATGTTTACAAATCTGTATGTGAAAATGAAAAGTATGCTTCCATTAGGAAAAGGTATTACTGGGAAATGGTGTTGATAATCATTAGTAGATCTTTTATGCCTGGTTAAGAATGACCTGGTGTCTGAATTTATCTTTTCCCTCAATAGTATTCGTTCAGAACTTCTCATGATTCTTGGGCCACATGTTTTTTCTAAATATTGAATCTGCATCATCATATTACTCATGCGTTTAATCTCTTTTGTGTGTGTTTCGAATTTCGATGCCCACATATTGGTGCTACACTGCTACCATTTGCTGTAATATAACTTCAGTTAAAACATGGAGAGCAACTATGTACTGAAAAGCTTTATGATGCCTTTGTTTTAAGGCTATATCTTTCTTTCTCAATTCATATCTTTCTTTCTCAATTCATGTCATGTGGTTAGAACAAGTAATTTTTCTCATTCAACATACTTATGTTGCAATTTGGTTAATTTCCACATTAAAAAGTCTAAAACAAATCTGTTCGTTTTAGAATTGGAGAGGAGATTGAAGAAGATGTTCTTCACGCTCGTGTCCCGTTTGTTGCTCGAACTCAGCAATGTTTTGCTCTCAAGGCAGGAATTGATGGACATCTTGATATGGCTCGAAGATCATTTTGCGACACCAGTGAAGGTTTTTCTGCAACTTATCTTCTTCATTTTGTTGTTTATGGTGTTAACCAATGCTTACTTCAATAACATTCAAGTCAACAGCTATTCACAGTCTAGCAAATAAATACCGCCAAGATTTTACGTTGCCAAACTTGAAAATCCCATTCAACAACAGACAAGGTTTTTACTTCAGCATCCCACGGAAGGATATAGAAGGAAATCTCCCAAACAAGTTCATTCAGGTTTAACACAGTTTACTCCTTTTATGATCTCAATAGAAGTTCTTGCTTGACATTCAGTTATGCTTTGGGAAAATCCAGGTCATTAAGCATGGAAACAATGTGCATTGCTCAAGTTTGGAACTCGCATCCGTAAGTATAAATGTTTTAACTTCCAAGACAACTACTTTTCTTTTTTCTAAGACAACTACTTTTGAGTTAGTATATTGCTCATTTAAGTTTTCTTTTAATTGTTGGTTCATGCCTCTTCTCAGTTTGACTTATCTTATGAATTGATTTCTAGCTTAATGTAAGGAACAAGTCTGCAGCTAAAGAGTGCTATAAGAGGACAGAACTGTGCCTGGAAGGTACAAATTGATTTCAGCGTATGGCATCTCTCATACAAAATAATCTGCTTCTAATGTTTAAGCTTTCAGTTGCATGAGATGAGGAATTCCACATTTAGTAACCACTTTACAGTTGCCTACTCGTAATGATTAAGTGCAGATTTTGACTTGCATTGTTAGACTTCTAGTATGACACCCCTCAGTCAAGCGGAGCATATATGAAAGAAACATGATCACATTTTTTTAGTGTTCTTGCTTAGTCATACAGACTTCCTTCACATTATTCTTTATCCATCTCTTTGCTTTTATGTGGTTTACATGTTCTCATTCTCCATTATTTGCATCAACTATTTTTTCCCAAAGCATGCAAAAAGCTATATTAGGCCTTAGGCTTACAGTTGAGTGTTGACATATATTCGTGCCCAATTTGCAGCGCTGATGGATGCAATTCGTGAGGATGTTTCTGCACTTGTGCTTCTTGCAGAAGTCCTTTGCCTTCTAGATATGATGGTTAATTCCTTCGCTCATACAATATCTACCATGCCTGTAGACAGATATACCCGGCCTCAATTTACTTGTAAGCACTTGCTAACATTTTTGTAACTGTTTAACAATGAATCTTTGCTAACAATCCGTCCCGTTCCTGCCAGATGATGGTCCATTGGCAATTGATTCTGGCCGTCACCCTATTCTAGAGAGCATACACAATGACTTCATTGTATGATTGAGTTAATATTATATCGAATTCCATTCCACATAACAATCATGTTATTTTCCTTAACCTAAGATCAGAAAACTTTATTTTATTGATATTAACACAAGTGTTTTCAATCATTCTGCAGCCCAATAACATTTTCCTCTCTGAAGCCTCAAATATGATAATTGTAATGGGACCAAATATGTAAGATGAAATTTCTAACTGAACTTCAGTTCCCCTTTAAAGCAGACATCATGGGCTTGAAAGATAGTATGACCCAAATTATTCTTAACATAAGCCTGGGTCTTACAAGAGTTAAATGAGCCATAAATGTTATTTCTATCTTATTAAATGTGAGATACTCATAAGGCCTATATAACTATATAAGTTGAAGTTCTTAGTTCTTCCAACTCTTGAAGTGTCTTAGGCCTTATATAGTTTTAAAGTTGACATTAAAATTTATCATCTACAACTAGATAAGCAGTGTATCATTTTGGCTGCTTTTGATTAAAATTTTAATAAATTTGGAAGTATCTTTAGGCGAAACCAAGATAAGTGGATAAATATTTAACCGACTCCAAAATGACCCACACCATTATATTGTGTGGTAGTGGTGATGGTGGGAGAGGGGGAACTGAACTTTTTCCCGTGCTTCATCCAGTAGGCCAGTATCATTCTTGTGGAGGAAACTGGAATATGAATCTCAACGTCTTTTTGTTATTCCTTTTAGAACATATGAATGATATTCAATTGCATGTAATTGGATAAAAGTGTTTCTGATGCTTCACTCACAATGGGCTGCCATGCAGTTATTATGCAGGAAAACTCAGAAGATTTCTTGTATTTTTTAATATAACCATGATGTTTGAGCCTATTAAATTGTAATATATGTCTTGCCTTTAGGATAACAGGGTTATGCTTGTTCTGCGTATCTGAAGGGTATGCTTATTTAATTATCAAAGCTTCTCTATAAATCTCACGCTTTCTTTTCTCTCTAGGAGCGGAAAGAGCACTTATCTCCAACAAGTTTGTCTGATAGTCATCCTTGCTCAAATTGGTTGTTACGTTCCTGCTCAGTTTGCCACCATAAGAGTGGTTGATCGAATATTTACTAGGATGGGGACCTCTGACAATCTTGAATCAAACTCTAGCACGGTAACGAACACTGAATTTTATGTGATACTTTTTCATTTGGCGGGACTGGATGTTAAATCATTTTCTTCTTGATATTGCTTTCTTTGCTTGAGTGCCTGGTGACCTGAGATTCCTCCTTTTCTATTTTACCTGGAGTCAGGAATATCATATCATGCCAATTTTCAAAATAATATTCTTTTACAAATGTAGAAGTGTCTGTAATATTATAAGTTCCTTGAAGTAGTGGCAACTGTAATATTCAAATGGAAGTACTGAGCATATATATTTATGTGATAACTATTTTTTTTGTGCCTGGTTATCACTGAATGTCTACTTGCCCCTTGCAAGAATGGAATCCGAGAAGGTGTCTAGTAACTCACATTAGTACCTGTTGTTGAAATCTCAATTGGTTACAGTACACATTAGAAACTAGATGTTGCTGCTTTGGTACAACGATTTTGGGTTACTGATCCACTGTGATCTAATTACAATTGTTATGCAGATATCTTTCTCTCTTTATTTCCCGCTTTTTTTACCTGTTACTTAATGTTCTATTTTGCAGTTTATGACAGAGATGAAAGAGACAGCATTTATCATGCAAAATGTTACCCCTAGGTAACACCCTAAGTATTCTAAGATTGGTGTGCCGCCAATAGATTTCTTCATGTTTAGGCCTAATATTGCCTATATTAATTCTCCGAAACTGTTCAGAAGTCTAATTGTCATGGATGAGTTGGGGAGGGCTACCTCTTCCTCTGATGGGTTGGCAATAGCGTGGAGCTGCTGCGAGCATCTACTGGCACTGAAATCGTAACTTCCCCAACATTACTTTGTCTTGCATATGATAGCTCCAACAGATAATATTCTGAAATGTCAAAGAAAGGCTTGGAGCTCAAATAATCTGTTAGAAATAGTGGCTAAGAAATTTTTGAGATGTATACGCCTAAAGGGAAACAGGAAATGCTACAATTTGAGTTTATTACAATTTCGTTTGCATTGTTTTTTATAAATTTACGAACAGGCCAATAAGCCTTTACAGGTTTGAGGTGTCGGATGCTAATATTGTCATGTTTTTCATTTGCAGCTTTACCATATTTGCTAGTCATATGGAAAACCTTTCAGAACTAGCGACCATTTATCCAAATGTGAAAATCCTTCATTTCCATGTTGACATAATGAACAACCGCATGGATTTTAAGGTGATTCTTGTGTCTTCAAAGTTGAAACTCGAAAGGAACTATGAAACTGAATATGCTCACTTGCTCAACCTCAGTTTGAACTGAAAGATGGACCACGCCATGTGTCTCATTATGGGCTCATGCTGGCAGGAGTGGCTGGTCTACCAAATTCTGTAATTGAGATAGCTGCTAGGATAACTTCCAAGCTCACAGAAAAGGTAACTCTATCTTAATATTTGATCATCAGTTGGAGACCAATAATGAGATGTAGAATAAGCATTATCTGATCTCACCTATCAGTTTCTCGGCATGTTAGTTGTATACTCATATTGATGTTGATTCTCTGTACCCCTGAAGTAAAGAGATTGCGTTAAGTGAAACACAAAGTTTTTCTCTTTCCATTATGGACAAATTCTAATTCTGTTACTTCTTCTTCTTCTTCCTCTTCTTCGACTGTGCCAACTCATTTTCATCATAATTATTTCATTGTTTTTGCTCCTTCATATTCTTCAACATACAGGAGAAGAAGAAAATGGACATAAATTACATGGAATATAGTGATATTCACAAAATTTATCACGCTGTTCAACGGTTAATTTGCTTGAAATATTCTGACCAAGATGAAGATTCACTGAGGCAAGCATTGCAGAATCTCAAGGTTGATTACGTGAGTGGAACACTAAAGTAAAGCTTTCATGCCATACTATGGGCCATATAGTTGCCTCAACATGTAAATGGCTTCATCACGATAGGATATACTTACAATTTCTTAGCCCCCTTTATAGCATCCTCAATACAATACTTTTCAAGCTTTCGTTATCTTTATATTGGAAGATTTCCGAAGTCAAGACTATCTTTGTGTGGGAAGATCCCTTACAAAGTTACACCTCTTGCCAGAAAATGCAATCTGATGATCAGATCATCCGTTGATTTAATATAACAGACAACAATGGATGTAGGACACAACAAGTGCAGCTTTTTGCTTTGATAAATTACTTGTGGACCGACTGGACTTGCAGATTTCCAACCACTTTACCTCTTCTTTTATCTATCCCAATAGGTACAGGTTCAAAATAGGCATATAGAAAATATTCTATGAAGGAGAATTATATTGCTTTACTCCTGGAAGATAGAACTAGGATGAAACGTCCAGTTTATGCAGTTCAATAATTTGAGGATCACATTTGCTTGTGAACACATGTTACAAAATCTTTATAGCAAGCCATGATAATTTTTCTTTTGCATCAAGAACAACAAAAAATGTATAATGCTTCAGGTAGTATCTATCTAGCTAGAGCTATGACTAAAGTAGCAGTAAAATGAAACCAGATTCAGAAGCATCTCCACTGGTACTAATTGGAGATATTGATTGGACGTTTTATATGAATTGAGGAGGTGGGTGCCTGTGATTTACTTGCAGGTTGTCAAAACACGAGAACTAGTTCCTTCACCAGGGTGTCTGTGATGTACTTGTAGGTTGCTTCACTAGGATGAATGACGTCGAAAAATATGTGTTGAGAAGGGTTTGTACATACAGGAGTATGTTTGGAGCATAAAGGTCCTACTTCCACTTCTCCACTGCCACAGCACCCTCTTGTAGTTTCTACAAAACCTGTTTAACAAACGAACGATATGATATAAATACATTACAGAGCACATGTATCATCAAAATGTAGGTATAGTTTTATAAACTACTCTATAATTTACCAAATAATTTTGGATTCTCAATCATGTTCATTAAGGGTGTAAATGCATCAACATATAGTAGTGTGTTACTCAGAGGCATTTTCTGCAACTTTTCTAGTAATTTTCTCAATTTCCTGTTGAACGTTTGAGCGTCTAAATTCTCCTCATGTTTACATCTTCTCAGAAGTGGAGACTTTGCAGTAAGTTGTATCGGCAAGCAACCAATTGGAGGTACCCCGGCAATAGCCATTTTTCGACACCCAAGATCGAACAGTTCCTAATATGTAGACACAATCTGCATTACCTTAAACATTACCATGCATGTATAGGACTATCAGAAATGGATTCTTTGAAGTATATTACCATAACAAAGTTTTGAAGCTTAATGATCAGAAAATATTGGTAATTGTAAATGCTCATTTGAAAATGTCTGATCGGTATGTCATAAAAATTTAATACAAAGTCATTAGTCCCTGTGCTAATTATCACCAATGCATCAGCAACAATTCTCTGGGCACCCTCAGAGCCAACAATCTTCTCGAGTCTCTCCAGGTAGCTCTCGAAAAGTTCCAGTTGCTTCGACATTGGGATCGAGCTGGTGATGGAAGTAGTTAGCTCATCATATCCTGATCCAGCTGATGCAAAGCTGACACCAGTACGTATTTCTTCGTCTGGCAAATTTGGATGTAGGAAAGGGGGCACACTTTCTTTAATTCCTAGTATTGATGCTAGGAAGTCAGGAACAAGTTTTCCATCCGAAAACCGACCTGTTGCATTTCGCCCTGGCTGGAAGCCTATGCCGTAGGGGTAGTGATCGCCTCTCACTAAGGTTGCTATGTAATTGTTGTTCCCGCTATCAACCGTGGAGTCACCAAAGACGTATATGGCAGAGAAGTTGGGTAGTTGATTGACATTGGTGCCAGAAAACTCACAAAAGATGGTACTAATGTGGAACAAAAGAATGAGAATATTCACTTGTGCCATTGATAAGAAACCATTTTGAGCAGCTATAATTGAAGCCTATGCCGTAGGGGTAGTGATCGCCTCTCACTAAGGTTGCTATGTAATTGTTGTTCCCGCTATCAACCGTGGAGTCACCAAAGACGTATATGGCAGAGAAGTTGGGTAGTTGATTGACATTGGTGCCAGAAAACTCACAAAAGATGGTACTAATGTGGAACAAAAGAATGAGAATATTCACTTGTGCCATTGATAAGAAACCATTTTGAGCAGCTATAATTATATATATATACTGATATAAGTCGTCTTTTGTATAATATGTGACAAAAGACAATCACGAACTGGAAAAATACCTCTATCTATTTTTCTATATTAGGTATGAAAACCTTTCATGTTAGGGATATGTTTTTGGCATTTTATTGAGGCATCTTTATTTGGTCCAATAGGAAGTAGAAACTGGTTCTGATGTTACCCGCCGTTGAAGTTTGCATTGGGTTATCAGTCATCACTCATCACCAGTTGTTTTAGCAAACATTTCGTTTTTATAGACAAATATGTCGTTGAGATTTCCCTGAACCCTTTTTCTAATTTTCTTTGTTAGTGATCTGCATAAACTCAACTCAGTACTGAGTCTTCATCCATGTACAGATAAAATTGAGGACATCTCTTTTGGCAAATCGCTTTCGTCTACCTGCCTAGGTGAGGTCCAAACGCAAGACCTCGTATACTCTGAAATTTCTTATAGACTGATTGCATGATCAAATTGCATATTTCAACCGAATGGGAACGCAAGGATAAAACGATAGAATAAGTTCAAACTAACGTATAAGAAGAAACCATTCAACAGAACAACAAAATGCATCAAACATAATACTCCATTTGTCCCAAAAATATTGTCCAGTTTCATATATTAAAATGCATGGAAGCATGACAATCTTTTCGGATGGAGCCTGGAGGTAAAACTTTGAATAAAAGAAGAAGAAAATTCGATTGTATAATCTTGAAAGTTACAACAAAAGTTTCTGATGGTAGAAAGAAAACTTCACTATACAGATTCCATAAACAAAAACATATATAGATTTGAATATATAAATCCCATTTCTCATCTAGCTGAGATATTTATATAGCTTCCTTATACTTCAGAAATTTCTCCAATCTCCATGCTGCATTGATATACTACAACTGATAATAAACAATACAAAAAACAAAAATTATTCAAGATCCTATATAGTTCATCAACCATTATGGATTCTTTTCAGTTGTATAAAGATCACAGAAAAATGTGACCGAATTCGGATACACATTGTGACAAGGAGATGAACCAGAAGGAGGAACATAACCCTTTGGTAGCATTGCTGAGAAAACTCTTTTTGTGTCAAAATTCTTGTCCACTTTCTTACTCTTTTGCTTCTTCACTCTCATCATCATCATCCCCCTCTCGTTCTTGATCTTCAATGTCATCCTTTTCTTGATGTTGTACACTTGATGGCGTCGAGAAAGCACCTTTTCTGAGTTGCTAATAGGTTCGAGTTCTTGCAATGGCAATGCGCATACGAAAGAGATGATGAGTGAAAAAACAAGAAACGAACAAATCAAGAAAATGGTCGTTTTGCTATAGTAATAAGCCATGAGAATTCCGGGTTCAAGAATGGTGATTTTGGTGGCTTTGTGTAATAATAATGTGGGGTTATTATTAGTGTTGAATTCAAGAAACTGTATAGAAAAAAAGGAGAATGAGAAATGGGAGATGAATAAGGTTGAATATCTCGAGAGAGAAGAGTACGCTAGGGGGAGGGGGGAGGCTATAGTTGCTTCTTAAGTTGTGAACTAATATGGGTACTTGAAGTAGCCAATAAAAGATTGAAGGCTTCTAGGTTAGTGGTACTGGACTCGAGCTTCTTTTTGGGGTTGTTAGTGCAATTTTACTACTCACTCTGTGGGATTTCAAGCGTTTCGGCGATTTGCAGCACCCACTCTATGAGATTTTCGGGCGTTTCGAGACAACTTCGGGGATCGGACTCACATCCAGGAAGCGAAGTTAGCTTAGACTCCCATATACTAGTTTAGAAATGTAGTGTATTAATGGCTATTTGTAACTTCTATCGTTTGAATGGAAAAAAAAGTACTAGTCAATAAAAGTACTCACTCTAATAATTACAATTTCGTCTAATTTTATAACTCTAACGGGTTATTTAATGTCGTAATTTCATTCAGATAAAATTTGATTGAGTCGTTTATAATGTCGAAGTTTGTCAACTTTAACCATTAAAATAATTTGATTGAGTCGTTTATAATGTCGAAGTTTGTCAACTTTAACCATTAAAATAAGAAATTGCAAGATATTTTAGGAATGGAAAGATAATGAGTGGTAAATTTTAAACGATTAAGTACGTTTGTGTGGGATAGGGGTTTATAAATTAATTTTAATTGTGGTAATGTCAACATTCTATGGAACATCCATAGGGTGAGATCCGGTTTGTAAGAACCATTTGAGAAATTCAAGAATCCATAGAGGTGACACATTTGAAGAGTTGTCACACTTGCTAATAATAAAATCTTTTAATAGGCTTCAAAATGTCAAATGTGATATACCAGTAAATGAGACAGGGAGTTGAGTAATTGAGAAAGGTTCAAACTGTCAAAAGAAGATGCAAACATATTTGTTATTTCATTAATTAATCATTTGTTCCAAAATCGATGTCGAGCTACTTGATCTTGATGTAGAACCTGATGACTATTAGTAATGTTAATGGAGTTCCTTCATGTGTGGTGTTGAAGCTCGATTAAGGACAATCAACCGAGATGATTGTGATTGGTTGAAAGTTACGGCTCATTAATTCTAAATCGTTCATGTCAAATCAATAATCAAATGTAAATCATCGTGCACTCTCAAATTGACCGACCATAATCATTCTCGGAGGAAAACATGCAAATTCATCAAAGTAGTAGACTAATTTCCACTACAACTTTCTTTATGTCAACTAAACTAAACTAAACTAATACTTCCTTAAATTCAAAAATAATTTAAACATTTAAAGATTATTTATATAAAATGATGTTTTACATAAATGATAAATCAAAACAAAATACATCATTTATTTTCTCAATACCCTTAATTACATTAATTGAAGGTCAATATCAATAAAATGACTCACAAATATTTATGTAATTAAGTGAGAATATATAGGTCATTGTGAAAATATTTTAATGAGTTTACCTCATAAATCGCCAATAATTTATATCATTCTTTTTGAAGAATACTTTTATCACCACTCATCTCAAGAATTTTATCAAAGCAAAAGTTGCCTAAAATTGAAGTTCTATACTTGCATCCAAAATACATTTTAATGTATAAATCACATCTTATCTATATTAATCGCATGGTTAACTCGAGACTCGTTATCCACTTAAATTCGAGTTTGGACTTATTTATATTGTTTATTTTGTACACTAATTACATTTTTTTTACGTAGTATCATATTTTCTTCCTCTTTGATTACGTTATTGTTGAATTTAAAATTTTAATAGTGATTTTTTGGCTTAATGACAGAATTTTAGTAAGAATTGATAATAGCTAAATTGTAAGTAATAGTAGTTCAAGGGATAAAATGACGGAAGCGTTAAATGTTTTAAGGCTATATATTAGCATCCCAATTAAAATAGTCATTATTTTTCTTTTATTTAAATTGCAATCGCAAATCTTACTATATATAATTGGGGAAAGGGTGAATTAGAAGTTATTATGAAGCCCCATGTTCTCCTAATATATAGGATATATAATTAATTAAATTTATTTATTTTTTATAAACATGTACCATATTATTTTGAAAATGATTTAGGAAAAAGTTATATTATTTTGCACATCAAATTTAAATTCAGTTATTTAAGATGAATTAAAAAATAGTATCACATAGAAATATTATATTTATTTATTAATAAAAAAATCATATATTATAAATACGATGCACGAGTTCGCACAGGCTGGACTGTGTACAAACATCTAGTATCTGTAATACCTTTATCGCACTAAAAATTTACAATGCACATCACTTAGTTCTCACGGTTACGATTAACCGTTACGATTAACCATACTATGATAGGCACATATACAATTTATCTTAAAAAAAAAAAAAATGAGTAAACAACAAAACAAAACATCAAAATAGAAGTTATAGTAAAACTCCATACATTCAAGTGTTCAACCCCACAGGTAAAATATCATGAATTATTGCACCTTTTGGATCCCAATTCAATTATCACTATTTCATTTATTTTATTTTCATTAAACTATTTCCCCCGAAATTCCACATGTAATTTTATTCATTTTTCGTATGATTTTGTGAAACTAATTCAGTTTTGTGCAATTGATTTAGTTTTCTCAAATATGTATAATTTTAGCTTAAAAATTTATATGTATTTAGTTAGATTCTGTTGTGGTTCTGTTACACTGATCCATTTTGATGCAACTTTTTTTATATATAATTTCCCATTAAAATTCAAATGTAATTCAAATGGGATGATGTTCTTAGTTGTTAAATTGGTTCAGTTTGATGCATTTTGGTATACATAAAATCCCCTCAAAAGCTACACGTAGTTTGATTGCGGTTTTCTTATAGCTCTATGGAATTGATTCAATTTTGTCAATTTATATTATTTTCGCCTAAAATATTGTTCTTTGTTGAATTTGCAGCTTAAAATTGCAGTGACAGTAAATTCCTGTGAGTAGAAGGCATATGTCGGTTCAAGAAGGTGATGAGGAGATGGACAACTACTCATTTGATGATTTCGAGATGGCTGAAATGGAGGAGGACATCTATTTCCGCGGCAGAGGGTTTGGCGACTCTGATACTGAGGATGATGACGATGATGATGATCACAGTCGTTTTGTATGTTCAAATATTAGTAATCTAGTGGCTTTATCGCAAAAGGATTGTGTGGTTTGATTTCAATGGTCAAAATTAACGAAGTTCATTGCTTCAATTGATGCACATTACTTGCGGTTCAATAAAAGATTATCATGTTAATAGTGAAGTAATTGGAAAATACAATCTTTGATATATTTGTTTTTGTACGTGTTTGAGCTTATGTGATATGACTTTTTATTTAAGTGGTTACAATGGACTTTGTTTGCAAAACTGATTAGTTCCTTGTGTAGATAGCATTTTTGCAAAATGAGTGAACTATTATCAGTTTGATTTACTATTACGTGCAATGTTTGCATATATGTAGTTTGAGGTTGTGAGAATGAGAGTCAATACCTGGTTGGTAGCTTAAGCTTGTATCCTTATACAATCATCGTTTTGAATGGGTAATCGTGTTGTTATAGGACAAGAAAATAACTGATACTACTGCTGCTGAGGCTAAGAAAGGAAAGGATATACAAGGAATTCCATGGGATATGCTTAGCGTTTCTCGAGATAAGTACAGGCAGACTAGATTAGAGCAGTATAAAAACTATGAGAATGTACATCAATCAGGAGAGGCTTCTCAGAAGGTAGATCTAGTTGTTTCGATTGACTGGTTTAAATTTTTCCTTCTTTTTGTGGAATACTCTCATGTCTTGTATATTGTAGGACTGTAAGAATACAATGAAAGGAGGGAATTACTATGAGTTCTGGCAGAACACAAGATCTGTAAAATCGACAATCCTTCATTTTCAGGTAAGAATATTATTTCTCCTCAATCCTCATTTTGTCATGCGTTCTGTTAATGTGTTATGTTTCAGTGGTACAAAAGAGCAAAATATTGGTTGATTCACATGGGAAAAATGTCTATGTTTCTATAAACCATATAATGTATTTGTACTATTACCAGTGAAACCCCCTTACTAAATTCAGTTCAGAGGTCTTCCAACACGAACATATGTGTGATATTTTTCGACAATCTTGCCCTTGTTTCTAAGATTGAATTGCCACGAGAGTCATATAAAGTGCGAGTTTTAGTTGACTACTGCTGAGCTGGCAGTGGATGTCATCACTTAGCTAAAATCGTTTGAGATGCATAGATGTTTTATTAGGGAGATATAACCCATGCAGAATCCATAAAAAATGAAGTTAATCCCCCCCCCCTCTCCCCGTAAAATCTCATATTGAAGTAAAGTTGAACGGAAAATTGCATGGAGTGATGGATAATATTCTTATTGTGACAACGATCCACTCAAGAGCCCTTGTAATCTCATTTATTTTATCTGTATTATAGTTGATGATATTTTCTGACTTCACAAAACAATTGATTGCAGCTGAGGAACTTGGTTTGGTCTACATCAAAACATGATGTCTATCTCATGTCACATTATTCAATAATCCATTGGTCTTCTCTAAGTTGCAAAAGAACTGAAGTTCTTGATGTTTCTGGTCATGTGGTCCCATCTGAGGTGTGTTATAGGGTCTAGATGCTCCAATTGAATGGACGAAAATGGTCATTAGATGTCATTCTGATCTCTAATGAATTTCTCTTATTGATTTGTTAAAGAAACACCCCGGAAATTTGCAAGAAGGATTTACTCAGACGCAAGTGAGCACACTTGCCGTACGTGACAACTTGTTGATTGCTGGAGGATTTCAGGGTGAACTTATCTGCAAGGTAATTGGTCTTTTATAGTTATAGTTGAGATACATCAACTGCTTCAGTTGTGTCAAGCCGTTAAAACCAAGTCTTTCAGTGGTTCAGGTGTTATATAATTCTGATGGATGAACATAATTTGAAATTTGAGCCTCTGTTTTCCGATCATATGCGGATCCCATGAATTTTTTGATAGTTTTTATTTTGCTATGATGTTATGCTTTAAGATGCTGACAAGTTTTCATTTATGTTCAAGTTTTTAGATCGACCTGGTGTTAGCTTCTGTGCCAAGACAACCTATGATGATAATGCTATAACAAATGCATTGGAGATCTACAATTGCTCAAGGTATCTTTCTCCTTATATTTTTACTTCAATTATAGAAGAGGTCAGAAACTCCATTTGATATGTTGTGGTATAAACACATGCTTACTCACGTTTTCTTTTGAAAAATTATCAGTGGAGCACTTCGTTTCATGGCTTCAAATAATGATTCAGGGGTTCGAGATTTCGACCTTGAGACGTTTCAGCAGTTAAAGTGCTTCTGTTATCCTTGGCCTGTGAATGTAAGTTGATGTTCATTGGATTAAGGGTTTTGAATATACACGCTTCAGTTTATGATATTCTGATAAGATAATCGATGATAGATTGTCTTATCTACCCCAGTAAAAAAGTAATAGGTATTTCAATGGCTTTGTTATTTACCAATACACCACTTATTGCTGTCTAAGATACTGCTATATCTGATTGTGAATTTGTAATATAATGCAATCAGACACTAGGTCAATGATTTTTCTATGCACCCCAAAGAAAATTTAATCTATTGGTATTTGGTACCAGTAGTGTCCTAAGTCATGTTGAGACCCCAAAATGGTTGATAATCTGTAAGAAAGCTGCCAGCTTCCGAATGGTTAAACTCATGGATGATTTATTTTTTGTTCTATTGTTACATCAAGTATTCAGTATGATATGTGAAAGCATGAAACTGAAGTAAACACGCGCTAACGTTTATTTATACCTAGTCTGCATGCAGAAAATTTTCCCTTCCTCTATTGATGATCATATGTCATCTAATAGTTATTAACAAGCCAACCCTAGCCAGTCTCGTTTGTTGTTGCAGAATCTTATGCTTGCTTGCTGATTTGGCATTTTTCATCTTACAGCATACCTCGCTGAGTCCAGATGGAAAACGCATACTCATAGTTGGTGACAGCCCTGATGGGTTATTGGCGGATTCTCAGACCGGAAAGGTGATGCCTACTTTGATATTCCGCCTAAGAACTTACACTGCGGTCTTGTTCAGACGAATCTATAATTTTCTTTATATATATCATCTTTTAAACTAACAGCAACGGAGTTCTGACCATATTTAATTGCAGACCATTGAATCTTTACATGGACACAAGGATTTCTCTTTTGCAACGGCATGGCACCCAGATGGTTGCCTATTTGCTACTGGGAACCAGGACAAAACTTGCCGGGTTTGGGATTCTCGAAACTTATCTAAATCTGTTGCTGTGCTCAAGGGAAATATGGGAGCAATTCGATCAATCCGTTTTACATCTGATGGGCAGTTCATGGCCATGGCCGAGCCAGCAGACTTCGTCCATGTTTATGATGTCAAGAATGGTTATGAGAAAGAGCAGGAAATTGACTTCTTTGGTGAGGTTTCTGGAGTTACTTTCAGTCCCGACACCGAGTCTCTCTTCATCGGTGTTTGGGACCGCACATATGGCAGCCTTCTCCAATTCAACCGGTGTAGAAACCACACTTACCTGGACTCCATATTTTCTTGAAAATCTATCTGGATCTCGAGTGAAGGGAGATTTGGCCAAACTCACAAACCAACATTGTATTCTCTAGATTCAGGTTATGTGAATTATCAATAGCTTACTTTAACAACGGGCGAGGTGCCACTCCCCCAGGATCATGGTCACCCCCTAAATGCAGATCCAACAGATCAAGATCAGAGACTGGACCATTCTCGGGGGCTCATCGCTGCCCAAGAGTCCTCGTCGAAAACATCCTCATAAATGTGCTTGGTGTACACTATAGTCGATTAATCTTTACTATATACTCCATACTTTATATAGATAGTTAACATTGTATGTGTTGTGTAATAAAACTAGACAACATTGAATTAGGCTATTACTCGGTTTCATGAATAACTTGCAAGCCCATGGTCGAAGAAGTGTCGGTTTATGGGAAAATTTGGCAGATTGACACATTTTGACATCAAATTTCAAAAACTAGCAACCTTGCAAAGCCATAGTACCTCCTCTCCATAAGTGCCTATTCTACCCCTAAATTGTACTCTTCTTCCTAAACTTCATCTTCTTTTTCATAATATAACTACCACCACTATCATCACCAACAATCACAACTTACTAAAAGAAGAAAGGAAGAAGTGTGAGGTGAAGGTGTTGGTGCTTGTGAAGAAGAAGAATAAAGGAAGAAGATATGAGGTGGAGTGGTGGTGATTGTGAGAAAGAAGAAGATGTGAACTGGTTGGGAGGAAGAAGAAGAAGATGTAAAGGTGGTAGTTGATGATGGTGGTGGCGGTAGAAATACGTTCATACGATATTCGAAACATAAAAATAGTAGTTTAATTAGATTAATTGAATCAAATTATAATTGTCCATATTATATTCTCTTATAGTATTAATTTTGATTTCTAATATCAATAATATATCATATACATAATTTTATTAGTTATTTATGAAAAATGACTTCAATTTCACAAATAGAGGGAAAGTCCTGAAACTTCCACTCGGACCATGGCAATTATGCCACGTGGTATGCTAGTGATCATAATAAATATGAGCCTCACATTACAATCACAAAAATATCAAAGCCCCATTCATAAAAATGATGAATAATTCATTTTTTGTAATAACCAATTTAGAAACCTCAGTTAAATTCCCTCTGTTTCTAGCATACATCAATAATGTTCTCCTTAGCCTTACTTAACCATCAAAGTTATTTAACTCAACCTCTTAATGGAACAACGTTAAACTTCAAACCAAGAAGAAAACATGGTTGTTCTGTTGACATAATTACCCCCAAAATCTCATGCAAGAATCAAAAATATGAGGAGAAAAGTGATGATAATAGTGATTACAAATATGGGTATTTCTTAGATAAAATTGCAAAACTTGCTTTAGTGAGTCTGGCAGCTGGGGTGCTGACACTTGGCTCAGTTGGCACGGCGGAAGCCGCCAAGAGTGGTGGCAGAGTTGGTGGTCAGGCCTTCCGATCATCGGCGCCACGCCCTTCATCTCCAAGAATCAATAACAATAACTCCAGGTATATATAATTAGGTTTATAAAATTGATTATATGCAAGAGCAAGACCATTTAAAATAATATGGGTTGGTGAGTTAATCGAATAGTCTAGTGGACCGAAAGGTCATGGATTCGATATTCACCTCATCACTAATAGCCTAATTATATGTGATAATGTTAATACTTAATAGTGATCTGAACGAGTCGGGTCAGGAACAGTCTCGAGTAACTTGTGTGATAGACACCTTATTGATCCATTATACTGACTTCGTCCATAAATGATTAGTGTATTTTGATTTTTGTAGTATCGGTTGTTTTGGTGTTATTAAATGATAATTGACTAGAAGTAGAACCGACTAGGATGCGAGTGCGGTTGTTTTTAATCAAGTAGCTTGCGTGTAATTGGCACTTCAAAATGTGTGAAATGATTAAACGAATTGAATTTTGGCGAATATCAGGTGATCGAGACAACTTCGATTAGGTAACACTCGTACATTATCGAATTACTGTGTATTGTTGCTATAAAAAGATCAAATTTATCTAAGTTGTGGATATAAGAACTAATCTTGTAAGTACTTATATGGTAATGTTACAGGACCAATATATATGTGAATCCACGTGTGGCGCCTCCTTTGGTAGGTGGATATGGTTATGGAGTTCCATTCTATGGCGGGTGGGGATGGTCGCCTTTCTCCTTCTTCGCCCCAGGTCCCAGCGTCGCTGTTGGCGTAGGTGGTGGCTTCGACACGCTAGTCTTGTTTATTGTTCTTGGTGCTGTTGCTGCTGTTGTGAGGAGATTTTTCAGCTCAAGGGATGAAGATGATTATTAGTTTTAGTATGCATTAAATATAATTCATATTAGAAAATTTTACTAATCCACCCCCTTCTGCAATGGAAGTATATCTGGCCTTACAGACTTCCTTTGTTACAAGGCAGAGGATGAAGTTGTAATATATATACACACTATATCTAACATTTTGTGGAGCAAAGAGTGTTGTGGTAATTAGGAATATAGAGCGACTTGCCAATATGATTTTCGAAAAATGGAATCGAATTGCAATTTGGTCTATCATAACCCCCAACATCTGGCACGTTTGTTGGGGTGTGGTCATGAAATTGGCCAACATGTTTAATCTATTAAAATTTAAAATTGGACAATCTAAATCGCGTAAATATTATAAATGTAAATATATAAGTAATTTGCAAGATAATTGAAACGGCGAAACCCATATTTACAAGATCATGAAATTAGAAAGATTTATTAGTTTAAAAGGAGATGGAAAATATATCATGTAATGCAAATGTTTCCAATTGGGAAAATACCTTAAGCTATTGTACAATATAAACCAAGTATAAACTCTCTACAAGTTGCACTCCAATGCATGCATGGTGTAGTTAAACTTGACCTCTCTCTATATATAGGTAGCCCTTCTACTTTAATTGGGTCCCAGTCACGAACCCATCGGCCGTTGGCGAACTGCTCGACCTGCTGGCGCGACGAGAGTAAGTTGCCACGTGCCGGTAGGGGAGGACTGGGAACAGCAAGTTGTCTACCCAATCCTTACATTCAATCTCCTAAGCCATATTGAATGCAATATCATATGAAACATATCAAACTTTTGTGGAGGTTGGTTAAACATAAAATGTTGCTTCACAGCTCTCAACCCCTCCTGTAGCCTCAAGTACTTCTCCTCTGGAACTGCCAACAGAATTTCCTTGAGCTTTGGCATTTCAGAAATCTCAACCTTTATTGAAAATTCATCCCAATTCAATACATCACTAAATGGCAACACATAATACTTTGATAGTATCACTGGGACACATTCAGCATATATAGCCTCGATTATTCTTGGACTAGCCACTTCATAGCCACTGGGACATAAGCAAAACTTGGAACTCAACACGAACGAGAAATAGTCCTGTCCTTTCGGGAGGTACTCGTGCACTTGGAGGTCAGGGTCACGTCCCTTCCAATAGTCCAAGAGTATCGGCCTAATGGGACCGTGTTTCCCGCCAGCAAAGAAGGCGAGGTGAGGTCTCGAAGCGTTGGCTAGTGGAGGAGACTTGAGCTCATCGGAAATGTAATGATTTATAAGCTTTATTTCTGGCAGGCTTGCATCTTTCTGTGGGTTGAATCCTTCTGAGGTATTAGCATTGCACAGAACCCTTATTGATATGTTGTACAACAGAGGATTTACCTGTGTTACATGAGGCCCCTGCAAATCAAACAATTAATAATTATACTCCCCCAAATTCATTTTAAGACTTTTTCACATATTGAGGTACCTCCATCTCATTTTTTGTTTTCACCCGTAATAATTTTCAAGTTGGTCTTAGTAAGTGGCATCGATGAATGGTTCCTATAAGAGGGTAGTGGGTGCGAAAAAGGTCTCTAGATTAACGGTTTCGTTAGTTACAGACAGAGAAAGATAAGTTAAGTCTTTTTTCGGGTTAAAATTAATAATTTAAGAAATATTTTATCCAAAAACAAAAATTCAACCCTCCCAATTTTCTAGGACAGTATTTGAGGTAATGTCAATGGGGGGACGAGATGAAGGGGGCAGATGACATAAAATTCACAATATTATTATTTGTCTAGAATATTTAAGAAAATTATGAAAATGTATATAACCATTAATAATTAACCAAGCTGTTGATTAGGACCATTTCACACCCATTGCACATTTACGGGGACCCATTAAAATGCAATAGTGACCCACTTAGTGAGATTATTTCGATAATTAACTCTGAAATAAAAGTTAAATTACATACCCAATCATGACACGAGAGCATAAAATGGTCAGCTCCGGATGACCTATTCCAAAAAGGGTGTTTGGAAGAAATGACATCGACATAATCAGATACAACTCGCTGAAGGGGTTTCATATCATGCGAGTCGGGTATGAACACCCACTTAACCATCCATGTAACACTAAATGGCAAGAAAAAAAGATGAGCAGAATGGGGATTTTTTGTCCTGAATTTGTGAGCTCTCTTACCATACATGATCTCGTGTATGAAGATTCCTTCACTTGAGTATATATCTTTGCAGGGCCCATCATGGAATATTGGCCACTCCCCCTCTTCATACACGTACACTTTTAGTCTCTTCTCCATCTCGGCATAACTCCTGTTGTCATTAAGGTTTCTCAATTAGTGGTTAACGAGTTAATTGATGATTTGGTCCAGATAGTGAAGTAAAATTGTAATTTAATTTCGAATTGTTATACTATTACAGACTAATTTATGAAAATGGACAAATGTTGATATGATTTCCAAATGACAAATATTATAATATGATCTCGAATGATTATGGACAAGGAACCAACACTGTCACTCTTAGTGACCATATTACAACAACATATGTTATTTATCGAGGACTTGTGTGCACCTATATAATTATGTAGGACTAAATCTTGATTAACTTTACTTACTTTTGAGGTATTTTTGTAATTTTGATAAATAGAGACAATAATGATATTTTGAACTTCATACCATTTTTTCGGTAGAAAGTTATGGTCTTATTAAGTTTCTTCTATTAAAATTTCTCTAAAGGACTGTCAAGGCAATCTGTACATTGGTGTAGAGATTAATTGTGTAATTTGTGTATTAAGATAAATCTTAATAGATTTTTTTTAATAGAACCGTAACCAGTCCGATCTTCTCCACCTTCATATTTCCTCTACTCTAACGACCTCAAATACTACAATTTAAAATAGAAGGTTGAATTTATGTTTTTGCCCAAAATATTATTTCAATTAATAATTTAACCCCAAATTAGATATAAATTTTCTTTCTTTGATTGTCAACCGCTAATGAAATCGTTAATGTAGAAACTACACACTTATAAGGATCATTTGCACATCAATATCACTTACACTCAAACTATTTCGACAATTATCTCTTAACCACAATAAAGAATGTAACAATAAAAAAATTACAATCAAGTTGACTTTTACTACCTCCGTCCCTAAAAGATTGTCACATTTTGACTTTTGTTAGTCAAACATTACAAAATTTGATCATGAATTCCCACTAAACGATAAGTAAAAATATAGTCTTATGGGACCTTGTTAGATTCGTCTCAATATATATTTTTGAAATATTAACTTTTTATAATCTTATCGCATGTAGAATAATATATATTTATGTTTTAAATCGTGTTTTGTTGACCACCAAAAGTCAAAATGTGACAATCTTTTAGGGACGGAGGGAGTATAATTATAACAAATAAATTATGCGCAACAAAATTATCCCATTACAAGAAAACGTCTTTTATTCCTAGTATTTGTATATTTACAAGAGTTCGAAAGTTATCATCAAATAATCAAATAACATTGGAGGCTAGCTAGGAGCTTACTTGTAAAATGCATTGCGGTTGTGATATATCGATCTCTTTAATGGCTTTTTGTGATCAATTAATGATGATTTCCTAATCGCTTCTCTTGATGCCGATAATCCTTGCTCCAACTTTGAATATTTCTCCTATATTTCAATATATCAAACATTATTATTCATTACAAACAAATATTGAGCATTCCATAATGCATTGAATAAATTGTACATATTATTACTCATTAATATTTTAGGTGTGATCATTTACTTAAAAATTTCTATTCAAATAATTGCACGCAACTTAGGTACAGAATATTATTTGGAAATTACTAATAATAATTACTGTAAGTTAAAATAAAGATTAATATCCAATTTTGGGGAACAATTAATAAATTCCTCCTCGTCATATTCTTTACACTTACCTATAACAATATTATTAGTTGACCTAGACAAGTTTGCCTCTATTCGGTCGAACAAAAGTTTTTTTAGAAAAAATAAAAAATTATATGAGTAAAGCAAAAATTAATATAGAAACTAGCATTTATGTTTATATTTCAATATATTTACATATTTCGAACAACCACTTAAATTTTGTCGATTTTCAAACTACCATTTCAAAACACCTAAATTCCCAAAACGAATAAATTAAGGATATATACAACTAGATATCAGATACAAAAACACGCATATACAAATGTAGAAAGAAATATACAAATGGAAAAAGTTAAATATTTGATTTAGTAATAATGGTCAAACCAAATGAACATTTATTAGCACTTTTTTTTATTCAAATACTCATTTAACTATGACGCGCTCATGCAATAATAATAGAAATAAATCTTATAGAAAAAACATATACATTTAATTTGGTAAAAAGAACACCTCGATTCCTCTTATTAGTTATTAGTGACTATTCCCAACAAGAAAATTCAATCAATAATCAAAGTTAACAATTTTGTAGGTTGAATACCAAAACTTTAATTTGAACCAAATTGACTAATGATGCTAATAAAAATATTTATAATTTTCTTACTCGAATACCAAAACTTTAATCTAAATCAAAATTATCAGTAATGCTAATAAAAATATCAACACAGGATCATTCACCAAATATTGTACATTATACTTGAAAAATACTTTAGTTCAATGATAAATAAATTCAAAATTGCTTGGACAGATTTTTTTGTATAAAATGAGTAAGTAATAAGTATATGCATGTATACATGTTGAAATGAAAACTTACCATTCTAGTTGGAGGATGAAGTAGGCCACCAGTAAGGTGACCATAAAAGTCATCAGCAGAAGTTTTTGGAGGAGGAGAAACTACTTCATCGCCTCGTCTTTCATCGGCCTGGAACGTCCCGAACGAGGAAATTCCAGGCCAGGTGCTAGTTGTTGTCGACATGACAACAACTAGCACCATTGATATAAATATAGCAGAGATGATTAGCCATGTCGATAGAATCATGGATTGATGAGATTGAGATTCATTTTCATTGGTTATATTCATTGTTTTAAATTTTGAGTTTATTTGAGGTTGGCATTTGTACGTGAGAAGGGAGGGGAAGGGTCTGGTTTGGTGAGGGTGGGGTGTTATTTATAAAGCTAGGAAATCGAGGGGGTTTTAAGGTAAAGATTTATTTCCTTTTCTGTTTTTGTTTATTTTTATGCAAAGATAATGTTCAGTAAGTATCTTTTTGACAAATTTGCTAAAAGTCCAAAAAAAATTGAGTTTAGTGTGTTTTGGAGTATTTTAATTAATTATTGATGATGTATTTATGTTAGATGAATTGAATCATATTGTATACCATATTCCACATAATTATTTAATATACACAATAATAACATGAGTACATTAGGGATATATGAATTTTGTCGGTACACGAATTGATCTTTTTTCAAAAGGAATTTAATGGTAATAAGTATTCGCATGATGATTTTTTATTTATTACTCGTGTAGTGACAAATTTTAAAGTGGTAAGAATGTTGGTTGACACGCAAAACTCAATTAATATTCTATTCTATTCAATTGAAATAATCCTAAACGAATTAAGTGTAAACATTTTCGATTAGAGTGATTGAAAATCCAACTTTACCAATAGACATTTGGGCTCTTTAAAAGAAATATATATTGTTTTTTGTAAATTAGCGATGAGGTGAGTTTCGAACTCAAGACCTTCTGGTCACTAACAAGAGACTTTTTCCACTAGACTATTCGATTGACTAAAAGAAAAAGAAATAAAATTATTAAACTGAAAAAGGGGATAAAACCCGGATTGCCTGCACGAACTGATTAAAACCGATTTTAGACATAAACAGCAACCGGGTCTTTGTCGTCCTCGTTGGTCCTACATTGTCCTTTTAAAATCAAGACCACTCTTCTCATAACTTGATTCAAAATCTGCAACTTTTGCTATTATTTTGTGCAAAGAATCATACAAAAATGAGGATGGAAAGCAGTGAAGAAGAAGACGATTTCCCAACAATTGAGAGTGTTACTCCTCAATCCAAGATCGATACCATCTTTCAATCAGATACTGAAAAGGTCTTTTTTTTATATCTCTTATGCATTATTTAACTAAGTAGTTAAAAGCTAAAGAATTTTCTGTTTATTGCATTCTAGATGAGCTTTTATAATTCTTTGATGCTTAGTAGAAAGTTTTTTTGTTTAGTTTTGTTAATGTGGACGTTGCTGTTAAAAAGTTCGAATTTTGCTATGTGGGTTATGTTAGTTTTGTTTGTATACACTTAAAAGCTTAAGACTTTACTTTAAAAATCCATTATTGTTAAGTTTGTAGAGTTCTTTGATGCTTAGTAGAAAGTTCATGTGACGGTTAGTGGCTTGCAAGAAGAGGAGTAACTAGCTCAATACTAAATAAACTGTCTACTTTGACTTTTAATGGTCAAAATTAACATGTGATTTGAATCAACTTAGAGGCCATAATTTAAGTTAAAGACTCAACTGTAAGCTCCATTCTGTATGAACTTGTAGAGTTCTTTGATAGTGAGCATAACTTTTTTACCCATGTTTTGTTTAATTTTTTGTAGAATGAATAAAAAGTTCGGATTTTGCTATCTGGGTTTTCTTCATTTTGATGTTTGGTGGGGTGCAAGATGTGAGTCACTCCCTCCATCTAATAAAAATTGCCTAAGTTTGGGTTTTTAATGGTATAAATTGACCAACTTTGATGTCTTAATCGACACAAACAGCTGTAATATGAACCAAAATATTGGGTTAATTGAACTTTAGCAGCTTGCTTTGTAGGCTGTAAAGGTTTGTGATCTTGTTCCTCTTACTGCAGACTGCAAATTTATCTGTGCTCACCTTGTGCTTTTAGCCCCAAGAGGGATATCTTGATTCTTGACCCTGCAACGTGTATATGAATTTTGTTTTCCTCGACAATCTGCGTCTTGTGGTCTTGCCTTATCGGCTTCTATAAAGCATTGATGTGAAACCATTAAAATTGATTATCCAGCCTGAAAAACATTTACGTAGTGTCTGATATATCAGTTGTGAGACTGTGACCTCTGGTTCTGTTTTATGGAAGCTATAATATTTTGACTTTCTGGTATAGGGGATTAGGAAGATCTGTTTTGAGCTTCTGGATTTGAAGGATGCAGTGGATAACTTATGTGGTAACACAAGGTCAAAGTATTTGGCTTTTTTGAGGTATGAAATGCAGTTGTGTCAGCTTGATTCTATTAACGATGGTATAAAATGTGTCTGTCGATTCACTTCTGGTGTTGATTAACATTCTCATATGGGTGAAACTAATTGTATTGGTTCCTTCAAATAAATTGAACTGATTTAGCACATCCTTACAATTGTGCTTCTCTGTATGACATGGGGTTTTGTTACATCTAGATTGTCAGAAGAAGTTGTGGAAATGGAGCATGAGATGACTGAGCTACGAAAGCATATTTCCTCTCAGGGGTTACTTGTCCAAGACTTGATGAGTGGGGTATGTCGAGATTTGGATGAATGGACCCAAGCTAATGAGGACACAGGAGAAGATCCTGACAGTTCCCGATCTGTTGAAAGTGATGAAGTTTTTCCAAGTGAAGTTGAAGACAAAAAAATTCTTTTTCTGGAGCACATTGACGTTCTTCTGGTTGAGCATAAGATGGAAGAGGCGATAGATGCGTTAGAGTCTGAAGAAAGAAACAATGCGGAGCTTAAAATTTCAGCAGCCAGTTCGTCTGCTGAACCATCTACCTACAAGTCAGCTTTACTGAAAAGAAGAGCTATGCTTGAAAATCAGCTTATAGAGATGATTCAACAGCCTTCGGTAAGTGTCATTGAAATAAAGAAGGCTCTAATTAGTTTAGTAAAGCTTGGGAAAGGTTCTACTGCGCATCAGCTACTTCTTAAATCATATGGATCACGTCTACAGAGAAGCATTGAAGCCTTCCTACCACTTTGCCCTTGTTACCCTGAAACATATCCAGCAACCTTATCGAATCTTTTATTCTCTAGTATCTCATTAACAGCCAAAGAATCTGGCCTGATGTTTGGGGATAATCCTGTCTTTGGTGACAAAGTTGTTCAATGGGCAGAATGGGAAATTGAATCATTCGTGAAATTGGTCAAAGAACACGCACCATCTTCAGAGACAACTTCTGCATTACGAGCAGCTAGTGTGTGTGTTCAGGCTAGCCTCAACCACAGCTCGGCATTGGAACCACAAGGCCTTAAACTCTCAAAGTTACTTCTGGTGCTTTTGCGCCCATATCTCGAGGAAGTCTTGGAACTAAATTTCAGACGAGCTAGAAAGGCCATCCTTGATTTTGATGGAAGTGATCGCAACATGCCATTATCTCCTCGCTTTGCATCTCCACTGTCAACTTTTGCAAGATCATCTGAGAGCTTGCTTGTTAGCAGTGGAATGAGATTCATCCACACAGTAAAGGCAAGCGACTAACTTTTAGCAACATGTTCTCTTTGTGCTTTAAAAATGTCTTATGTAGTGATATGAAGAATTAATTGTGATGTTTGCATAGGTTTTTTTTATGTTCTGCATGCTGATCATTACCAGTATATAACTTTAAAGTGCGCTTACAGGATATCGTGGAGCAGCTGACCCACTTAACCATTGTAAATTTCGGAGGAAACATACTTACGAGGATTTCACAACTCTTCGACAAGTATGTAGATGTGTTGATTAAAGCCTTACCTGGTCCCACTGAAGATGATAACCTCGCCGAACTGAAGGAGTCTGCACCTTTTAGAGCTGAGACAGACTCTGAGCAACTTGCACTTCTGGGAACTGCGTTCACTATTGCTGAGGAACTATTGCCAATGGTTGTCTCCAGACTATGGAATATTTTAAATGAGACCAAGGAAGCTGGAAATAGTCTCAATGAAACCATATCACCACCAGGTAACAGTAATTTAGAACTAAAGGATTGGAAACGTCTCCTGCAACATTCACTCGACAAACTTAGGGATCATTTTTGTCGGCAATATGTTGTGACATTCATATATTCTCGAGATGGAAATACACGTTTAGAGGCACAAATATATCTGGATGACAAAGGGGAGGATTTGATATCAAGCTCGGACCCACTTCCGTCATTGCCATTTCAGGTTATATAGCATGGTTCTTAGATTTATGAATCTATCATTGTTTTGCTGAATATAATATTTATTTCAAGTCTCTTTTCTCGACGGAAATGAATAGTAATTATTTCTCTAATGACATTAATCATCACCCTCATGTTGAAATCTTTTTACTTACAATGTTTATTTTCTTTCCTATAAAAGCAATTTGGATCTCAACTCTTCATGGAAATTAGATGAAAAATCATGTAAAATGCAGGACAAAAATAACATTTAGGTGTTTTCTTCAGATGACTTCAGAAGTCTTGTTTGGACCTAGAATTTAGAAATTGAAGTAACATGATTTTCTGCAGGCACTATTTGGGAAACTGCAGCAATTAGTAACCGTGGCTGGAGATGTTTTACTAGGAAGAGAGAAAATTCAGAAAGTTCTTCTGGCAAGACTAACTGAGACTGTGGTAATGTGGCTGTCTGAAGAAGAAGAGTTTTGGAGTTTTTTGGAGGATAAAGCAGCCCCTCTTCAAGCACGTGGGTTACAGCAGGTAAACAATGTGAAACTTTTATTGTTAAATTGCTAGACCAGTTAGAAAGGCCAGTACCTATGACATGCACTTGTTGTAGAGTCTTTTGTTTTGTTTACATGGATACAATTGAGGTTACTAATGTCTCCCTTTTCATGGCAGCTGATCCTTGATATGCACTTCACTGTCGAAATTGCAAGATTTGCAGGGTACCCATCCAGGCATGTTCACCAGATAGCATCAGCAATCATTGCACGTGCCATACGAACTTTCTCTGCTAAAGGCATTGATCCCCAAAGGTATAATTCCTTGTAGTGAAATGGAGTTAGGTTTTCCTTTTCTTTATTTTCAACATAGACATTCTTACTATTACAGTGCTCTTCCCGAGGATGAATGGTTTGTGGAGACTGCAAAAGGAGCAATAAACAAACTTTTGCTTGGAGATAGTTCAGATACATCTGAAATCGACGAAGACCACATCCATGATGAGATTATTTCAGGCTCCGATGACTCTCCTTCTCCGTTGTCATCATTAGACGAAGACGAAGACGAAGAAGATACAGAGTCTTTTGCTTCTGCACAGACAGGAGATCTAGACAGCCCCAACTTTACAGATCCCGATACCTGATGCTACTGTCCAATGTATTCCAATATAAGGATGGTTGTATGTGAATGGTGATTTCCTGATAGGTTTCTCTGATCTTCAGTTGTAATAGTCAGATGTGTTCGATTTTGATACACACTCATTAATCCTATGAGTATTTATTTATTGATAGCTTAGCTAATTCTGCACTGTGTTATCATGGAAGGCATGTATTATCATTATGTTCATAATCTTTCTCTTTTCCTCGCAAGTTCATTATTTATCCATCTCTTCTTTCATTCTATTTTTCCAATTTCATTATCAATCTTGCTAATTCAGCCACAGTTTATACTGCCAATCCCAGGTCCCTTGGGAACAACTGCCTTCACCTTCTAATATTGATGATAAGGTTAAAGATATGTTTGATCATACATGTTTGCTGTCGCGTTAACTTTTGATCACACATGTTTCATTTTGTTCTATTTGGTCGCACATCCTTATGACATCAAAATGTTAGTTAAATTTTGAAATGTAAAACATGTGACATTGTAAATTTGTCCAACTCGTAAGACATTCTTATGAACGTCACATATTATAAATTTTTCAAATAACTTAAATTTCGATGGCAGTAGCAATGAAGACCACTTTTATAAAGATGTGTGATCAAATGAGACAAAATGAAGCATGTGTAATCAAAAGATGACGCTGACGGTAAATATGTGTGATCAATCGTGACTTTAACCTAGATGACATTCAATTCTATTCAATTTAATTTTGATCGGGAAGGATATGCTACCTGCTTTCCTTGGAAACCTTCCACAGTTCTTTTCTTCTTCTCATTGTATCCACAGTTAGAGAAGGTTTCAACTCAATGGTGCCTCATTTTTTCAACAATTTCCACAACAAACTCAGAACTTCATCGAACATTTTCCATATCCTCAACTTCACTCCACCTTACTATGCATTCAACATTCAGAAACCTTTGTGTATGAATCCCCCCTCTGCAACCTTCCAAACAACCTCAGAAATTGCAACCTTCCAAACAACCTCAGAAATTGCACCACATTTGATGCCTTCTTCTATAATCAAACATGTAACATCTTTAGTATCCGATACATATTTTCAACATCAAGAAAATACCCAATTTAGATCAACACCAACTAAGCTCAATTTTGATATAAAAATTGAATCTTTGACTCAAGAACAAGCTATAACTGTTCTTGCTTCACTTGCTGATGAATCTGGCTCGATGGTATCTTTTTCTTTCTTTAGCTGGTTGATTGGTTTTGAAAAGTTCAGATATTTTATGAGGATTTATATTGTATTGACTATGTGTTTGATTAAAAATGGCAACTTTGTGAAAGCGAATGAGGTGATGCATTGTATGGTGAGGAATTTTGCTGAGGTTGGTATGTTGAAAGAGGGTTTAGATATGTTGCTTGAGATGGAAAATCAAGGATTGGTTTTTAATGTGGAGAGCTTGAATTGTGTGTTGTCTGTGGCGTGGGAGACAGGTTCGGTTATGTTGGCAGAGAGGATGTTTGGTGAAATGTGTGGGAGAGGGGTGTGTGCCGATGGGACTAGTTTTGAGCGTATGGTTGTCGGGTATTGTAGGTTGGGCAGGGTTTCAGAAGCGGATAAATGGTTATGCGCTATGATGGAGAGGGGCTTTCGAGTGGATAATGCAACATGTACTTTGTTAACGAGTGTCTTTTGTGAGAAGGGGCGTGTGAATAGAGCATTGTGGATCTTTAATCGGTTAGTTAAGATGGGGATGAATCCAAATGTGATCAATTATACTTGTTTGATTAATGGTTTATGCAAGAGAGGGGAGATTAAGCAAGCATTTGAGTTGATGGAGGAGATGGTGAGAAAAGGTTGGAAGCCTAATGTTTATACGCATACATCAATCATCGATGGTCTGTGCAAGAAAGGTTGGACGGAGAAAGCTTTTAGACTCTTCCTCAAACTTGTTAGGAGCGACAATTACAAGCCTAATGTGCATACTTATACAACTATGATATCCGGGTACTGCAAGGAAGAAAAGTTGAATAGAGCGGAGATGCTATTGAGCAAAATGCTCGAGCAAGGTTTGACTCCAAATGCTAATACATACACTACTCTCGTCGATGGGCACTGTAAAGTTGGCGATTTTGATCGCGCATATCAGTTGATGGATGCTATGACTAAATTGTCCCTAATTCCACAAATCTGTACATATAATGCAGTAATTGATGGTCTTTGTAAGAAAGGGAAGCTTCTGGATGCTTACAAGTTACTGAAAAGAGCAATGAGAAATGGACTTTCTGCTGATATAGTGACATACACCATTCTGATATCAGAGAGTTGTAAGCATGCGGATATTGAACATGCTCTGGCATTGTTGGGTAAGATGATAAAAGGAGGCAACATGCCTGATATACGTACATATACCACACTGATTGCGGCCTTCTGTAGGCAGAGAAGAATCGAAGACGGAGAGAGAATTTTTGGCGATGCTATTAATCTTGGTATGATTCCAACGAAGGAAACTTATACATCTCTGATATGTGGATACTGTAGAGACGGAAATGCTACCAAGGCGTTGCAGCTTTTTCACAAGATGGGTGAACATGGTTGTCTGCCTGATAATCTTGCTTATGGCACTCTAATAAGTGGTCTATGCAAGGAATCCAAGCTTGAGCATGCTAGACAACTGTACTACATGATGTTGGATAAAGGATTGTCGCCATGTGAAGTTACTAGGATAACTTTGGCTCACGAATATTGCAAGAAGAATGAACCTTCCATTGCTCTTGCTCTTCTAGATAGGTTAGACAACAGACTCTGGGTTCGGACAATTAAAACTTTAATCAGGAAGCTTTGCAGTGAGAAGAAAGTGGAGATGGCTGCAACATTTTTTGATAAACTATTGAACAAAGAAAAAAATATGGACCGTATCACTCTAGCAGCTTTCATGTGTGCATCTTACAACACCAACAACTATGATCTCGTTGCAGACATGTCAACAAGAATTACGGAGAAAAACAGAACCAAATGGCAGACAACTTAGGTTGGC
The DNA here is from genome assembly GCA_003412495.2 of Echium plantagineum. NCBI lineage: Eukaryota > Viridiplantae > Streptophyta > Magnoliopsida > Boraginales > Boraginaceae > Echium > Echium plantagineum. The sequence goes on from CM016565.1 coordinate 6,249,027, forward strand.
ATGTGTTGGGAGTATATGAGTAACTGTGAGTCAGTTCCATGAATAAATTGAAGGATAATAGGGTGAGCGTTGAAGAGGCCAGGGTGGAGATGCAGTGTCCTAACCTTGTTAGGACGGGGCCTTCTGATGGCTTGGAGCTGTTTTCCAGCCAACTGAAGCAAAACACTCGGATTTATGACTAGCATTCTCGGTTGTTGAAGCCTGAAGGACTATGTGGAGGCAGCTTGAATAGAAAAGAACCACATGGATATGCATGATAATGGTCTGACGACAAGTTTTTATGTTGTATATCAACCAGAAATTTAAATACAAAACTGATGGATGGGATATGTTCACCCGATTTTCTTCTATTTGAAAGGCGGGATGCGAAGAATGCTCATCGATAAAGTCAAAAGGTCTTCAGCAGGACGCTTCTTATTGTGGTCGGTGGCGATTTGCCATAGAACCACCAGTTACTGTTAGCCAAGTGCGGCGAGATATGGCTACTGTAGCTCAAAGTACCAACGAGGGTTGCATAACGTATTGATGCACAATTGGTATGATTGTGAATTGTGATGCACAATCGATACTTACGGGCTTCCGCATGAGGCAAATTTGTACATGACTTGAGTGGTCTTACAGTTGAGCTAGTACCTCTTTCAGCCAGGTTTTAATACAGTTATGTATAATGTTAACTATGAAAAATAATAAAAATGTAATAAGATATTTTGATGTCTTTAATCAATAATTCCGACTTTGATTCGAATCAATGTATCATGTAATATTAAAATAGATCATTCTTAATAAATATCATTCAATATATCCAAAATTGTTTAAATTCAAAATTTAATAAGTTTATCATTCTGTCTAAAATTTATTTTGCAACTTACAACATTGTTGGACGACGGCCTTGGAAAGACTAAGAATTTTTTGAATAATATTTTGCTATTTATTTTGTCAATCTTTTTATTATTCATTGCTCGGTATATAGTAGTATTATTTTATCCCATACCAATTTACTGGTTTAACATAATATAATAAGTTATGATTTTATCACTAAAATGACCAATTTTTTTTTTAAAATATACAACAATTTTTGTGTGGAATTCATTACAATGTATATTTGAACCCTGATTCAAATCGACTAGTTAATAACAATATTCAACACACCAAAATAAATAAACAAATAAATCTTTTTCCGCCCTTTACAATTTTGGTATTCTATTCAACCAAACAGCTTCCCCACCTGCTATCATACAAGATATAGTAATTAATTACTAGTACTATACACATAAATTATAATAAACCATATATTTATTATTATTATTATTGTTATTATTATTATTACTATTACTATAATTTTTTAATAGAGTTTTGATTGTTGTTCGTAATCAGCTTTAATCGGAATCAATCATTTTTTTGTTTGAATTTTAAGTAATTTTTTGTGAATAATCAGATCTGAGTTGAGGATGTTTTGGCGTATGTCAAGCTTCTCCGCTCCTTCTCCAGTGAGTTCCGAATTATTTAATTATGTTTGGTAATTTATCGCGTTGAAATTAAGTCCAATTTATATAAAATGCTGATTTTAGCTCGTATTTCAATTGTGCTTGCATTTTATAGGTAATTTACCTGTAGATTAGATTGGATTTGTAGTTTAAAATAGCCACTTGATTTATTGCGCGAAAATTAGGTCGAATTTGTGTAAGTTCTGATTCATAGTGCCGAGGTTCTGCATTTGAGCTTGTAGTTGAATTGTGTAGCATGCATTTTGTTTATCGCTCCGAAATTATATAGAACTTGTAGTTAATATTATGGACTTGAATTAGATTGAATATAATTCTGAGTTTATAGTTTTGAGGCTGTATGGTTTGAGCTTGAAGTTAAATTGTGAAGCCTGCATTTTGTTGTTAATTTATCATGCTGATATTAGTTCAAATTTGAAGTTATATTAATATACTTGATTTAGCTAGGTTAGTGTTTGGGAAGTAGAGTGATTTAATAGTCCTGAGGTTTTATCACTATTATGTTTTGAGCTCGTAGTTAAACCACGTGTCCTGATTTTGTACTTGCATAAGGGGTTCATGCGGAGGAATCTTTTTAGTTGCATTGAATAATTGTATAGTTTGATAAGTAATAATTTCACGATGTGCTTCAGGTGGAGACGATCCTGGAGAAGGAGAGCTTCACATTGGAAGAACTGTTGGATGAAGATGAAACAATTCAAGAATGTAAAGCCCTTAATGGCCAGCTTATCAATTTGTACGTCTTGCGACTACTTATCTTTGTGACTTGTTGAACACTTACATTCATTAGCTTACATCTGGGCCACAATGTTTTATCTACGTTGCTTTGCTTTTTGGGGTAAAAGGCTTCTATGAATGAGGCACTACAATAATAATGTTAACACGTGATCTACACTCTCGTAAGCGGACTATCATGGTGTAATTCACAATCTTTGTCAGTTTTCCCTCTACATTCACCCTTTGGGATCACAACCAGATTGTACTTGATCCGCATGATGAGTTGTGTATTACTAATGCCTATTGCTGTAAAGCTCTCTATTAAATATCAAGACAAAACTAACCTCTCGTTGATGCCTTATTTAATATATAAGAAAGCCTCGTTATCACCTTTTCAACTTATTGTTAGATAAATTTGTTCAGAAGTGACACAATTTGTCCCGCTGAGCTCTTGATGTTTTATTACTTATCTCAGTAGATCATTGTAGAGTTCTAAATATCTGTCACGTATTGTAGTTTACGAGAAAGAGCCCAAGTTGAGCAACTGATTCGATACATAGTCGCAGAAGTTCCAGAGGATGCCGACAAAACACGGTCTCTTAAGTGAGTGTGATAATCAATCTCTTTATCTCTCTCCTTTTTAATTTGGAAATAGGGAAAGGTGATACTCATCAATAAATGCAGTTCAATGTTCCTTCTCGCAATTGAATTATATACTTACAGATCTTTTCGCCTGTTACATGTAGGTTTCCTTTTATTGCCTGTGAAATTTTTACTTGTGAAGTTGATACTATACTCAAAACTTTGGTAGAGGATGAGGAGGTGTAATTCTAAAGCTTCCATTTTCAGTTTTGTCTCTTCTTTTATCACTATTTTTAAAATATATTTTCTCTTACATATTCACTTCCAGTTGATGGACCTGTTATTTTCATTTGTGGATCCGACACACCCTCGTAGTACTTTACTGGCTGGTTACTTCAGCAAGGTATCTTTTATTTTTCTTGTGAATATTTAAATTGGATCTTTTTGTAAATTTACATTATTTTGCACCAAGATGAGAGTGTTGATGAGTTCGAATGAATGTAAGACAGAATTAGAAATGAAATGAATGATTGTTGAGAAAGTAGGGTGCTCCAATTGAGGAGAATTAGGGAGAATCATTTGAGATGGTACGGTCATCTAAGAATACGTGCAGCATATGCACCAGTCAGAAGAGGCAGAGGCAGACAAAGGCGAATTGGATGGAGACTATATCGAAGAACTGAAGTTCATGGGCTTATCAGATGGGATGCCCCAACGTAGGGCTTATTGGGGACATATTATTGATATAGCTGACTGCCGACGCCGACGCCACTTAGTCGGATAAAACTTGGTTTGGTTTGGTTTACATTATTATGCACTGATATTTATGTGGTTCACTGAAAAAGTGGGGATATGGTTCGTGGCTTCTCTTTTGGAGGTCGGTTAAAGAAAAGCCGGGAGGGGACCTTGGATGAGGGCAAGATATAAAGGGTCGTGAGGAGCATGGTGCAAGCCAGTGCTCTATCATGGTTGGTGATTATCACCACCCCTTCATTTTGGAACCTGCCTTAACTATAGAACTGGGTGTCTGCTAAGAAAAATATAATGTCGTTGGCCTTGTTTTTCCTAAAAATTCTCATATTGAACATAATAGAATATTTATTTCTATTCTATGAAATTTTGCTTCATCATTATGTAAGTTGATCTTTTAGTTAGGAGAATAGATTAGTAAAGTTGCTTCATTATAAATTAGAATATATATTTTAGGAGCATGGTGCAAGCCAGTGCTGGAGTCGTTGTAAGTTGCTTCATTATAAATTTTGGAGTAATAAAAAGTGATAATTAGAATGAATGGTATCAGTTATGACAATGCAAATTCATGGTAACTATAATTGTTTTTCGAAGTTATGTTTGTAAGTACTGAAGTTAGAAATAACTAGCCCGTAGGAACCTTTTGTAGAGAATAATAATAATGAAGCAACTTACAATTGAAGGTTTGATAACCTTTTCCAGCCCTTCATTTTTTTTGACTCAGTATCAGTTTGAGTTCTTAAAGTATTTTCTACTTCTTATATTAAAGGAAGTACCATTTTTAAGTGTTGGTAATTGAGACTAGATTCTTCTTTTTCCTAGGTGGCCATATGCCTGCTGTTGCAGAAGACAGTGCCTTTGATGAACTATATTCGAGTATGTTCTCTGTCCTTTACCTAGTTTGCTTTTTGTTGGACAAAGTGAGACTTGGTGAGCTGATTTACTTAATTTTTGTCTTGTTTAGGCTCATCAGGATGTAATCAATAAGATGGCTGATCTAATTGGGATTACTTCCATTATGGAGGTTTGTCATTTAGGATTATATTTATCTTTACTTTCTTCTTCCAAGTGCTGAATGACTTCTTAATCAGGTCTTAATTCGCATTGTTGCTGATGAACATTTATATATAAACTACACCGACTCAATGCAGTGGTTGGAGGACTCTAATGTGTTGGAGATTATTGTTGATAAGTTCAGCTCTTCGGTAAGATGGGAAAAGGCTTCAATGAACACTCTTCCTTTTGAGGTTCTGATTATACGGAAAAACCACCTCCAAGATATATTGGATGTGCCTGATTGATCAATTTTTCTGCTGCAAGTCTCTTTTATTTAACTTTCTTGAGTTGATAAGTTCTATTGGGGTGTTCCTCTCCTAGTGCTGTTTTTCCTTGTGATCCAATCTTTGTACTGGTCTACTGGAATAATTTTCTTTAAGAAGTTCTACATAGCATGTATAAACATGTAAGGGAGCTTTAGGACATCACTGAGGGATTAGGAAATACAATTTTCTATGAATTCCAGGTTCTTACCAAAGAAGCCATATTTAACAAATTAATATGTGCAGGATTGCCCTCAAGTGCATGCTAATGCAGCACAAATACTTTGTGCAATGACTCGCTATGCACCACCTGGACTGGCTTCTAAAATCTCAAGTCCAAGGTACTATCAAGTTGAAGTTCTTTTTTGCCGTTTACAAGGTGTTTCCTATTTCAACATGTGGGTTTTTTCGACTAATACAAGTATTTCATGTGTGATTACAGTTTTATTGGAAGATTATTTAACCGTACTCTGCAGGACTCACGCCCGAAGTCAGTTTTAGTAAATTCATTGTCTTTTTTTATATCCCTGTTGGACCCCAAGAGGCTGACATCTGGATCGTATTACATTTACAACCGCCCAATGACGAACTCTGGAATAGTTGCTGATCCTGAAATTGTCAATGGCTTGCTGGAGAGCTTGGGTATTTTTTTCTTCTTGACAGAAAGTCACATTCTTCGCAAATATTTTATACGTGCTTTTTGTTGCTCAGTGCACTTAATTTTATGTTGTCGCCCAGTTTGATGGTTGTTGGCCACGATTACATGCCCACTCCCTCCCAAGTGTCTGTTATACTTCAATTGTTGATAATGCCTTTCAGGTCAAGAATTATTTGTTGCTAAAATATCCTGTCACTCTTGAGTTCATAATGGTATGTTGATCTTATTAATTTAATTGTAAATTGTCTGGTAAGTTTATAAGGTAGCAGGTTTATGGTTGTAAAAGAGTTGTTAGTATAAAGCTTTTATTTTCCCTCATCAATTTATTTTCCTCTTATTGTTTGTCTCTATTTCTAAGTGTTCAATAGGTACATGTGATGAGTGAATCGTAATATGATTAGCAACTAGCACATGAATTTTGTTTATAGCATTGGGGCATGTGCTGTTGTTGTGCTACCATTTCTGCAGTTTTATATCTTCGCGATTCCTTAAGTCTCTAAGTGTGTTACTCCATTTTTGAGGTGGATGAGACAAACTTGTGTAACTGCTTTTATTTAAGCCTTCAAGTTTATTACCTTTAAATGTGATTAGTTAGATATCAAGTGATTTTTCCTTCCTGCTGCAGGTGATCTCCTTAATCTTTTAAAGTTCTCATCAGAAGACTTCACATTGCTAACCACATACGGGAAGTTGCAGCCTCCTTTTGGAAAGCATCGTCTGAAGGTAGTTCTTGAACGTTTATATTTTTCTTAGTCTTCACAATCTCATGAAGTGTGACATTACCAATGTAGCATGTGATTAAATATTTGACATCACAAGATATTTGAAATGAGTTGCTATATCTTTGACATGCTGTCTTGTGAGGTATCATAAGTATTTGAAATGAGAATGCATCATATCTTGCATATTGTGAAAGTCTGACTGTGTGTTGATGTTACTTGCATATGTCATTTTGGTGTGGTAATGTGTAATGCAATGCATTGGCTTCTCGGCTCTTTATTTTGTCTCAATATAATCCCTTTTGTTGAATGATTTGACGACTTTTTATAACTAGTTGAATTTAATTATCTCTAAATTGACTTTTCAGATAGTAGAGTTCATCTCTGTTTTGGTGACTGTTAGTAGTGAAACAGTAGCAAGAGAATTGATTCGGCTTGGTGCAGTCAATCAGATTTTAGAGTTGCTTTTTGAGTAAGCTGTTCTTTGTGCATTTTATCTTCTGCACGCTTTTGTTATTGCTTTTTGTTCATTACAAGTAAGATAGTCCTGGTGTTGCGGATGTAGGTATCCATTCAACAACTTTTTACATCATCATGTGGAACGCGTTATACAGTTTTGTTTGGAGAACAAGAATACTTTGTTAGTTGAACATCTTCTACAGGATTGTGATCTCTTGGGGAAAATTCTCAAAGCAGAACATAATTTTGCATTGGGTACAGATACAAAAAAGGTGACGTTCTATTTCGAAACTGTGTAATGTCCTAGAATTAGCCTTATTGTTTACTCCAAACAAACGTCATACTAAACTTCAATGATAATAATCAATTTTTTGTAATTCTCTTGCAGCCAACTGCTTTCATCGGGGGGAAATCACCTCCCAGAATAGGGAACATTGGGCATCTAACACGTATAGCTAACAAACTTGTGCAGTTAGGGAATAACAACAGTGATATACAGGCATATTTACAGGTTCTTTCTACATGAGCCTACGAGAAATGTCTTCTTCATAAATATCGTCTTCATATATACATAAAAATTTGAAAACGATCCAATGAGGAATGGCTTTTACATAATATTGGTGGCTATAGTTTTTCGCTCTATCATCTTATTGTTCTTAAAAGCACCCGCAATGCTATTTACCAAGCAATGTACATTAAAATACAAATATGATGGATAGAAGGATAGTTACTTTGTTAGATGTCATGCCTTTATGTTCTGATCTTTCTACATTACTTCTTTTAATTCACTGTCCTTTCAGGCTAACCATGAATGGGTTGACTGGCAAACAAATGTTCTGCTCCAACGCAATGCCTTAGAAAATGTCTTCAACTGGGCATGCGGGTTAGTATAATTTTTACCCTAATTTTAGAACTTCAGTTGTACATTCTAAGTGGCATAGTCAACTTTATCTCACAATACGAGTCTTGAATTCATCTTACCATATCAACTTGTGCTTGGTGTGAAAACATGGTGCTATTGGTAGTGTACACCTTTAACAGAACGACAGGATTCAGTATTTTGGAAATGTTTTTCCATTTTATGTGAATCTGGAAAACATGGTTGTCTCCAAGTTAAATAATCTGAATTCTTCCCCTTTAAAGTATTTTAAAGAACTACAAGTCATGGTTACAAATACACTAATAAGAGAGGAGAACATGACCACATAATTCCAATTGAATAAATACTTATAGAAAGCGAGACCTCAAACTAGGGGCATACGTGTCAGAAGTTCATCTCTCCAAATGCTGAAATGCTATAAATTAAGATATTTACTTTTAGATACTACATGTCAAATTCTATGTTTTCAAATTTGTGTCATGTATAAGATAACTGATCTCGTGCAGATCTTAAATCATGAGGTGTTCGACCCTCGCAAACAATTATGATCATTAGTTATTATTTCTCATCCTTTAGGACCACATATTTTCTTTCCCACGGTTAACTTGGCTGTTGAGAACCGTCTCAGTACTTTTCCTTTCAAACAGTGTTGTCTTTTTGGATGTAACTTATGGTCCTATGTGGTTGACTTTTCATGACAATTTTGTTCCCAACTTGGCCCCTTGGTGGCGATTGAATTCTTAATCGTTGCACGCTACAATTGCTAAGAAGTAAAGGGATTCATTACTGTTGCCTTTATGTTGTGCTGATTTCCCTGGTTAAACTTGTCTTTCATCATATGCTACAGGAGACCAACTGCTTTTCAGGATAGAATGAGGGATAGCGATGATGATGATTACCAAGACAAGGACTATGATGTTGCGGCTTTGGCAAATAATCTTAGCCAGGCATTTCATTATGGAATTTACAATAATGATGAAACGGATGAGGTTCTCAACAAGTCTTCTTTCCTTAGACAGTCATGTTTCTGCAATTTGTGTAATTGTGCAATAAGAGAACTTGTAACGGGTTCAGTTAACATCAAAGCAGAATAGATATTTTGTTAGGCTTAAAAGTTGTAATACCTTATGGGATACTTGCCTCTTGCTAATTTGAGGTTCTCTATCATTTCCTGGAAGGTGTATTTTGATGAAGAATCTACTGAAGCTGTTATCTCTTCTCTTAGGCTTGAAGCTGACCAGGAAAGGTATGAAAAAACAAAATTATTTGAAATTTTCGTGCTTTCATAGAATGGTTGAAAAGCTTCATTGTTGTGTAATGACATTTTAAATTCCTGTCAAAGTACTCCTGCTTTTATAGCCATCAAGCTTTGTATGTTGGTTAACAAACATCTATGCTATGTTAGATCCCTTACTTTGTCGTTGATGAAAACATTCATCTTCTTTTATATTGGAGTCAATTGAAGTAATTGTACAAGGTTCATCTTGGCACTTTAATACGTGTAAAAGATGGAATAGAAAGGGTCCCCTTAATACGTGTAATAGTTGTCAAGACATCTTGCTCTAGTGGCAAGCATGCTGACACCTCTAGCGGAGGTCTCTGGTTCGAGCCCTCTTGCTAGCAAGGAAGTGGTCAGAGAGAAGAATTTCTCTCACTAGTTTGATGCTAGTCGCCTCTTTCCTTGAATTTACGAGTTTATGAATTGTACTGATGTTTGGTGATTGTAATGGATTATTCGTATTAATAAAAATCAAAGGGTAACCCCCTTTTTTGAAAAAAAGGGTCCCCTTCCTTCTCGGACAAACTATTAGGCTTTCATCTGCACTTATTAATATGTGTGTTTCCCGTTATAGTATTCGTTTAAGTCGTGCCACTAACTTTCTCCATTTCTCGTGAGTCAATATATGTTTATAGGTTTGTGCGTTAATTGCTTGCTAGCATAAACTTAGCTGGAACCATAACAGGTTAATTAAACTTACTATTAGTAGAGATACTTCACTAATGTACTTGAATTTGTTATTGACAGTGCGTCCCTTGTTACAAACTCTGACTGGTTTGCTTTTGGAGACAAGAGAATGGATAATGAGCCCTCAACTGCTTCAGATGCTTCACCTTCGCCAGTTTCCATGCACACCGATGACATGGCAGGCACAGTGACATCTGAATTGAAACAACAGACGCCATTAATAGAGGTTCCTGTACTCAGCAACTTGGCTGAAGTTAAGGGAGAAGTCACTGTTAAGGAGAGTCCTAAAATCGTTGAAATCAAATGCAGGGAGAGTTCAAAGGCTGAATCTACTAATCCAACTATCTCTCCTGCTGCTTCATCGGATAATCAAGTTGATGAGGTTACACAAAATAATGCATATGAGAGTTCTGAAATTAAACCCACTAATCCAACGATTGTTCTTGCTGCTTCATCTGATGGTCATGATGGCAAGGTTACCCATATTAAAGCAAATGAGAGTTCAGAGATTAAACCCACTAAACTAGTTTCTGATGCTTCGTCTGATGGCCAAGCTTACAAAGCTACACAAAATAAATCTGATGAGAGTTCCAAGCTGGAAGTGGAACCCACTGATCCAACAATAGTTCCTGCTGCTCCGACTGCTGGCCAAGCTGATAAGGATACACAAAATAAAGCAGACCAAGCAGAGGTTGGTCCATCCTCTTTTGGTGGCACCAAAGTCGATGACAAGAAGTCTGCAGGAGAGCCATCACTATTGAGCAGCTAACAGTTCTAGTTTTGTTTTTCTCCCACCTTTATTAGAGGACCAGAGTCGTAGCTCAACAGAAGCTATTCTGCGTAACTCTTACAAACTACAAGCTGGAACAGAGATTTCTGCTGCGGCTGCAGATGTTCAAAAGAGATCATACAAGAATGCCAGAAAATGGCAAATTTCTTCACGTCAATTATAAGTCTGACAGAAATGTCATCGATCCATGGAAGAATCGTTTGCGGGACTGTTTGTTCCTTTACCTTTATTAGTGTATAAGGCGCTCACTTGTACATTATTCTGTCCTTTGGGTCAATATTTCTGATGATTGTGTGGCCTCACTGCTTATAGGCGACCAGTGGCTCATACTTCATCATACTCACATAATAATGCTAATTCTTTAGATCTGTTGATTCTGTTCACAATATACCATGTATTAGTTTTTAGGTGCATCGATGATTGATAACAAACAATGTTCAATAGATGTTTGCTTCTCATCAAACTTGAGTAGATGGTCTTCATGAAATATCAAATCTAGATGGGGCTTGAATGCTCCAAACAAAAATAGGAAGAAATAGATTTGTAGCATTCATCTCTACATTCTGTAGACGTGAAGAAGTAAAATTATTTGTAGTATAAAAATGAGGCTCAATCATATTAAGTGGCCAAAACAGGAGTTGACTGGCTTAGTCTGCTAATGATACTACAATCAAATGCATATTGGTACGAAAACCCCCTGTTGTAGTATTAGACTGCAATTTATTCCAGCGTCCATGAGTCTGAATTACATGTACATAATGTAAGATCAAGAATTACAATTCAATGTTTTACAAGATATGAATCTGTTCCTTTAAATCATGGTTCACCAATCGATTCCCAATTCTTTTGAAGTGAAAAGTTGGTTGATATACGAAATGACAGGAGCAGATGAGGCAACATAACTTTGCATGTAAGTCTTTGCTGAGCTCTCTGGAAATTAGAAGAAAAAAAAACATGAAGCCATTTAGAATACAGGAAATGTACCCTTCAAGCAAAACCAATATCCTAAAGCGCACATTCCACTGCTTCGGTTACCAAAGAACTCAAGAGGCAATAGAGCAACTGAATTACCTAAGACATCGTTTACTAGCTAGCGTAACAAGTCTAGGAGGCCAAACAGTACTAGTGGTGTACTCTCTGTAGGGGCCACAATCCAAATAAATAAAATTCAATGAGCTCACATGAGAAAACTATTTGAAATCACAATATGTGAATCTATTCTCTAGAAGCCACCATAGTTGTTGTGGATGTAAAGCCTTATTCTGATGGTTTCGGCCTGTTCACTACAGTTATACCTCACAGAATGCTTGTTACTGATTTGAAGTAGGAAAAATCAGACAAAGCATAAACTCACCATCTTCATTGAGCTTCTTTAGTAGCTGGGCTTTTGTTGGAAGAGCATACATCCCCGCAGCAACAGCTTTCCGGATAGCCCATCCATGATGAGGGGCAAATACACGAGTATAAGCTGTTGAAGCTGGGTCCTTCAAGGAATTACTCCTGACATATTGATCAACAAATTGACAACTGGACAAAAAATGAGTTCATATCTGAACGGTTGACCACACAACTTTAGCATTAGTGCAAAACCAAATCTTAGTAGTGTCAGATGTACACTATAGACGCGTTAGGCACACCTTTGTTTTTTCCGAATAATGAGGCCTTAGTACTTTCGGTTTCGAGTCGAAGTATTACCTAACCTAAAGCTAACATCAATGTTTAAAGCAACTGAAGTGATTGCTAAAGTTTTCTACTCCCGAAGAACTCTAACCACCATATTAAAATATAACAACAAGGCGCTCCTCTCCCCACTGACCAGGGGAGGGGGGTGAAGTGCATTAGACAGTTTAAAAGCCATTGATTGATCTAGGCTTACTTTCAAAATGATTTCAATTGATGTCTCAATAAAGAGAGACTATCCACCTGCCAGTATGCTCATTCATCATCTCTATATATGTTAAACAGAAAAAAGGCATTTCTCATCACTAATGTACCATCACGTTCGCAGATCAAAGCCTTATGCTGATTGTACAAAACTTTACCCAATATGGTAATAGTTAAAAACATGTCAACATGAGTTATTTGGAGAAACAATGGTCTCTGGCTGTTTGCTTATAAAATTCAGGAGGAACTCACATCTTTTGCGCTCACAATCAATAAAAAAACATATTGTATTATCTAACAAAATGCTTCATATAAAATGGTCACATAAACTCATTTATCATAATGTACTAGCTTTCATTCAAGAGAACAAGATATAGTAACATACTCGGAGGCCAAAATCTGCTCGAACAAGACCTTAACCATATCAAGCCCACGCTTCACTCTCAGCAAATTCCTAGTATGACTTCCTGCTCTCCTCACAGTATCTGCTTGAATATCATGGTCCATCATCACATGAACTGTCACAATTGATTTTGATGTCTCTAACAGATCATCAACCTACAAATCATAATAAATAAACTTGATCAGCTAGCTTAAAGTAGGTAAAATGACAATATCCATCCCAAACTCAATGATAATGAAAGATCCTTTAGTGTCATACTTAATAAATCTCTAACACACAAACTGTTTAATCATAACTCTACATTTAAAATAAGCACAAAACACAAACTTAGTAAATATCCAACATTTGGATCCATAAAAAAATATGAAACCAAAAAAAAGATCCAACCTTTATAACTTCAATTTCAAGATAAGCAGAAAAATACAAAATTGGCAAATACCCATTATTTCGACCAATCAAAAGAATCTAAAAACCAAAAAAAACAAAATTCCACCTTGGCAACATAATCGAGCTCGGCGAACTTGAAGGCGATTCCAAGACAGCGAAACAAGGGGGAGACATGCGAACATGCTTCTGAAAATGGACCCAATTTCAGCTCACTGGCGGAGCCGCCTATGTTTTCGGCTAAAGCAGTGAAGGAAACCGACATCTTCCGAAGCGGTTGCTGCTCCGCCGCCTCCGCCGCCATAGTTATTGCCGGCTGATAAAACTATAAAATATTTGTATGTATGTACGTATGGATTTGAGTGAATTGAGTTGAAGGTCAAATTAGAACATTATGAATTTAGATTTAGCTTAATTAACAGTTCTTTTTTCTTTTTTTACATATTAAGTTATTAAAGTGAATTATTCTTTAGTCATGTTATGAAGTACTCCCTCCGTGATCAAATTTTGTTGTAATTGACCACAAAAGTCAAGATGTGACAATCTTTTAGGGACGGAGGGAGTACTAAGGAATATATTCCTTATTAAAATAGGTTGCAAGTCGTTGAACTTGTATTAATCATAATAACAAATAATAACTAATGATAGTAGAATAATAACTTTAAAAAATAAAAATATAAGTGAACATATAATGTACAAAAAGAATAATTGGGGTGAACAATGTGAATATTTCTAAAATATTATTTGAATATCATGTGTTTATAAGTTAAAAATAATATTTACTTTCATTACTTAAGATATGAGAATTAATGATTTGAGTACAAATTATTTCTTTATCATGTATATAAATCAATATTTTTGGCACAATCGATACTTGTGCATTATAATGATAATCATTAATTAAAATTAATAATTGTAAAAAATAATCATTAATAATGTGTAGATAAATATAATGTAGTTTAAGAAAATTGGAGATCATGAAATTTCACTATAAAATAACTAATTCTCCTTCCTCAATTAAATATAATATAGATAAATATAATGTAGATTTCACAATAGAATGTCGTGTACAAGAATGTTGAGTACAAATTAGTCTGGAAAATACTTCATATTAATACAAATAACAAAGTCACATGTACTTGTAATAAATATGTGGTCCTAATAAATTGGGCAAGTGCCAATGAATTCATTAATTTTTTGCTTGAAATAAAGACCCTTGGACTAGCCTATTGAATTGAAGCTTTCTTTGTAAGAGATCGCTCGTTTGGATCAAGCCGTTTATTTAAAATTTAGATTTTTATTTTACCTAATTTAAAATGTCTCGATTGTAACTTCTACCGTTTCTAAAAAGTACATGCAAATCAATCCTCTAAAGGCTTACTGATACCTCAAGAAAGAAAGATGAAGGTCAACTGCAAAATATTAAACTCAACATAAGATCGTCGAAACAATACTCCTTCCGTCCCTAAAAGATTGTCACATTTTAACTTTTATTAGTCAAACACTAAAAAATTGATCATAAATTCTCATTAAACGATAAGCAATAATATAACCTTATGAGACTTTGTTAGATTCCTCTCAATATATATTTTTAAAATATCAACTTTTTATAATTTTTTCAAGAGATATTTATGTTTTAAATCGTATTTTGTTGACCATGAAAAGTTAAAATGTGACAATCATTTAGGAATGGAGGGAGTAGTTATACAATATCTATCTGTCTTAATTAATTTTCGTTTGTCTCCAGTAGATTTAACCTTTAACTAATTATGCAAAAACAAGGTCCTTGCCTGGCCAGAAGATATTCACTATTCAGAAATATAAAATCATACAATTTTTAGATTCAATCTCAAATCTAGCATTCCTAACAAACAAGTATCTCACCAAAATTTGGAGTATTCTGTTTTCATTTCTGGAAATTGGAGTGTAAACCAAGAGATATGTTGTTAATTTATGTCTGAATATTGTCCCAGTCGATTGCTTTATCATCTAGCCCAAAATCTGCTTCATGGAGCCGGCTACGGGAGAGCCTACTCATCATTGCAAGACCTGTTTCAAGTTAAGCATTAGACGTCATATCCATATAACCGACCCTTTCTATAGACGAAAAAGAAAAAGTTTGTTTGTCTGGTTTACATATACTCTAAAACTCCATCTGTCCTGAAATAGTTGACCAGTCAGGAAAAAATTTGGTTTTTAAATTGAAGATACCTTCTGATTGCAGCATTTTGTATTTTTGTTTTACAAAATTGTTCAACTTTATTGCTTAGCTACATATTTTTACTTTCATTGGTCGAGTAGTTAGCTGTCAGTGAAAACGATAAAGGAAAGTAATTAATATATCTCTTACCTGCTTAGTTTCTTGTGTGTTTTGCTGAACTATTTCAAGATAGAGGGATTATATATTGAACATGTGAAATGAAGCAGGATTATAGCTCACCTTCAATCATTTTGTATAAAGACGACCACCAACCATCTCTGGAGACCTCATATTGATCAAGTGTCTCTTCAATTGCCTTGTCATGCTTACCCTCAAGAACTCCCTGAAGGGTGATGACAGCGTCCTTAGTTTTCTTGAGGATATTATCATCACCCATAGCGCCGACTCTGGTTTCCAACTGAAGGAGGTCACTATGTGATGAAGTGAGGCTAACAGCCAGGGCATACTGTGCAGCAGCAGCCCATCGGGAAGAGGCGAGCCATTTTCTTGGCTCATTCAGCTGCTTTTCTTTACCAAACATTGCATCTCCCTCCCCTCCATGAACTAAACTCCGCAAGTATTGTGCATTTGCTGCACCTGTACTTTGTACCATCTTAGAAAATGCACTTTCCTCCTTTTGTAATAGTGTTTCTGGTGTATCGTATTCCCGAACCTGGACAAGTTGACCACAAACATAATGACGATCTTTAACATGAAGATATGAAAAGAAAAAATTTGTTGACATGAAAAGTTCCCTACTTGGCCTGCATCAAGCAGCAGAATTCTATCACAGTCGATAATGGTATTCAATCGATGAGCAATAATAAGCATGGTGCATGACTTAAATTCTTCTCTTATTGTCTTCTGGATAAGAGCGTCTGTTCTGACATCAACAGCCGCAGTTGCTTCATCTAGAACAAGAATCTTTGATCTGCGTAACAATGCACGAGCAAGACTTAAGAGTTGTCTCTGTCCAACACTGAAATTCTCCCCTGCCTCCGATACCTTAAAAAAATACCAAAAGCTGTAATCATAAACGAAATGGTTTCTGAGTTCTGACATAATGCAAATTGAACTTGATGAGTTTAAGAACAGTAAAGCTCAGCAGGAAGTTCGCTTAAGTACCTCAGCCTCCAGACCCAAGGAATTCCTCCGTATGGCTTCTTTTAGATGTGCTCTCTCTAAAGCCTCCCATAAATCAGCATCATTATGTTCACTGAAGGGATCAAGATTGAACCTCACAGTCCCTGTGGAAAATGAGAGATGGTTCTCCATTATAGCACAGACTGAAAGACAGAAACTTATGCAAGGTAACATCAGATGCTAGTCATGGACAGAAAAGCGGCAATGCATTGGAACAAATGTGTACCAAGTCATACTCATTGTTCCTTAAAAAGAGAAGAGTGAAATTAGGTCAACAAGCACCATAGAGTGCTGACGAAACTCTTAAAGCTAATGTGTATGTTCAAATCGAACCTATTTCATAATCTGTGCTGACTAGAAACATAGCAGACATACAGATTTATTTTCCTATACGGAAAAGTGGAAGGTTACCTGAGAAAAGAACTGGTGATTGTGGTATGATACCAAGCACCCTGCGAAGGTCGGTTAAACCGAACTTTGAAATATCATAGCCATCAATTAAAATCTTCCCACTTTCCAATTCCACAATACGGAATAAAGCATTTAGCATACTAGATTTTCCTGCTCCAGTTCTGCCAACTATTCCAACCTTGTCAGTTGGGGGAATCGTGAAGGTTATGCCATGTAGAACAGGAGGAAGTTCAGGCCTATATCGCAGGACAACATTCTCAAACCGAATGGAACCTTCTGAAGGCCAGCCAGGAGGAGGACGATTATCTTCTATAATGGCAGCACTTTCCGAAGGCATATCAATATATGTGCCAACTCTCTCAACAGCATTTAAACTGTTTTCTGCCAAACTGGCAAGTCTTAGCACGGCAGTCAGAAGGCTTGTGATATTTAAAGCGTAACTCAGAAGCAACCCCATAGAAGATGCAAATGCCTCTCTGTTTTCAGCCCTACCATTTTGCATGACAGCAAAAGTAGCAGTAAACCATATCATAATACCCCCCAGAGTCTCTAGACGGATTCCAAGCCAGCGATTCCCACTCATGGTTACAAGAGTGAATCTCACGTTGTTGTCCATGGAATTTCCATTAATAGTGGACATACGGTCATAAGCTTTGTATGCACGGATAGTTGATAGACCATTTAATGCTTCTCCAAATTGAGCATAGACAGGAGACCTTGTAATAGAATCTAAACGTTTTACCTCTCGGGCTGTGCTCTGCAAGTAACATATACACACAAACTTAATTTTTTTCACAAGAAGAAGAGAAAATAGCAGCCAAGAGCCTGTCATTTTTTGCTCCCTTCAATTTCCTAACTCAATCTTATGTTTACTTCTCTGAATCATGGTTGTTGATTTAGAAGGTGTTGTTTTTTAAACTTATTAGCTTCCTATGCATGAAAAGCACTGGAGAAATGGAATAATTTAGAGATATAAAGGATCCTTGCGAAAAGAAATGGATTCGATTGAACTGGTGTCCATTGGCTTTCTTTTCAACTAGACTAATGTCTCAATTTATTCTCCACTACTTGAATGAAACAAGGCACTAATTTAAATTATAGAAAATAGGGATGAGTACCTGATAGTAAAGATAGGCTGCATAGAACAATACTAGAAGGGGCATTATAGCCCACAATGACATTGTGCTTACTAGCCCAATTAACACGAATGTTGACACGAGTTGTGAAACCTGAGTCAGAAACATATTAAGAAAAGGGGCGACGTTCCGATCTATGTCACCCAAATCCTTGGCAAACCGATTAATAATACGACCAAGAGGATTTGTGTGAAAGAAAACCATTGGTGCTCTCAAGATGGCATTCAGCATAGCGTCATGCAACTTTTTTGCAGCATAGAGACTTGAGATGATCAACCAAAATGAATTTGTCACATTCACCAAAACCTGTGAGGTGGAAAGAATTTTAAATAGAAAAAACAAAACAAAAAAGGATAGAGAAGGCAGCAATGAGAGATGAAGCAAAAGAGCAACTAGGTGAAACTACAGAGACTATCTAGAACAAGACTGAAAATGTCAAACGTACCTGACCAAAAGACAAGAGTGCATAAATAAGATTATAGAATCCTGGGCCATGTTTGGTTGAATTACCCTCATCTGTCCAAACACTTAACCACGTACTACTTCCAACTCGTAGAACTTCTGTTAGGAAGTAGCATGAAAACAAAATCAGAACCACATAGGTTCCCCCTAGAGCATTTTTATATCTGCAGCACATAAACAGAGAAGATATCAGACAACACCAAATCTTGTCTTGAATGATTATAACGAGAAGTTCCTAACAGAAAATCGTCTTGAATATCCATATAAATACAAGTTGGTTGATACAAAACCTTTTTAAGAAAGTTCCCTTGGTAGAGAAACTGCGTAATTTGTATTCATGATGGCTCATATCATGAAGTGTATGCGAAAGAGACTGATCATATATTACAAAAATAATTTTCTGGCTTCATGAAAGTGTATGCTCTCTTTGTTTACTTGTACTAGCTAACATGAAAGTGTCATGCCCGTGGAGGCACAAAATGTTCTCCAATGTTAATTAACCCTCTGAGTAAACCCTCTCCTACACACACGACACACCTAAAATTCTGAGAAGATCTCGAGGAACAGAAATAACTTAAATCAAGCTTGATATATCTCTATGAATTTTAGGTTGGACTTGGTAATAGACTTAGGGGTGCAATGTGGTGTGTGCAGAACTGCAGATATTTCCCAAGAGTAACTTGGCCAACCAGATTAAGTTGCTGCAAATAAAGCATAAGATCAACACTTCCTGTCGTGTTATATTCTTGGGAGGAACGGAAGGAAGTGTGAAAAAAACTGCAAGTGACAAAAGTATCATACCTTATTAGAACTTTCAAGCTGACAACTCCCGTTTCCCGTTCTTCCTGCTTAATTAGAACAGACTTGCTTTCTTTCTTTTTCTTAGATTCACTTGCATCGGCACCAACGCCATTTGTCAAACCATTCGTAACAACTTCAGAACTTTTATCATCAGCACCTTCAGCAGCACTATCCTTTTCATCAGTATATTCTTCCAGTTTTCCAGCATTTTCCATTAACTTCTGGAATAGCGTACCATTGTTCGACAGATAATCAAAGGTTCCTTCTTCTTTTACCATACCATCATGTACCAATATGATTTTATCAACATGAGACAAGAAATGTAACTGATTTGTAACTAAAACTCTAGTCTTTCCTTTTAATTCTTCCTTGATGCATTTTTCAAAAACCTGCAAAGATAATTTTTAAATTGAGATTCTCTAACAGGGAAATCAATGTACCAGAAACAATAGCAACCACAGAAACCCTTGCTAAAAACAAATTCAATGTAATAGTTGAGGAACAATCTATGTCTCTTTAGATGGAAGATGACAAGGTTCTACACTTGATTTTATGAAATGAAATGCATTTTGAAAATATTTGAAGCAACTGGGTCTTTGAATGAACTTTCAATTATCGGTTGAAGTGTTTTCGAAGTCCTAAATGTTATAATAATACCCCTTGGTGTGCAGAACATAAAGGCCCAATAATAGACGACTGCATGTCTCAGTGGATGTTACTTACGGTTATGTGACACATTGAACGTACTGACGTTCTAATAGCTTGTGTGGATGACATACCTGCCTTCCAACATGAGCATCAAGAGCACTGAGAGGGTCATCAAAGATATACACGTCGGAATTAGAGTAGACAGCCCTCGCCATAGAAACTCTTTGCTTTTGACCTCCACTTATATTTACACCTCGTTCACCAATTTCAGTAAGATCACCCCCCTGGAACAACATTATATAGTAAACAACACAGTTAGAGGAATTTGGATAGATACTAGTTCGAATCTTTTAGCAAAATCAAGATATTTACCGGAAGCAGATCGAGATCATGCTGCAAGCAAGTCACATCTATAGTCCTATCATATTTTACATGTTCCAGAGGAGATCCAAACAGTATGTTTTCACGCACCTGTTACAAGTAATTAAAGAACGCCAATATATAAAGAGGTGTGACGTTTCTCAAATATATCTAAAAATATCTATTATATGTGAGTATCTACAACTTAGAAATTTTCCTTCGAAGTTACTATGAAACTAAAACACATGTACATCATGTTCTATGTACTAATATAATCAAGGGTTGACTCACAGTAGCATTAAATATCCAAGAAACTTGTGGTACATAAGCAACGGTTCCTCTTAACTCTACTGTTGCATCTGTTACTGAAGGAATCTCTCCAAGCATCGCTGATATGAGAGATGTCTTTCCTTCTCCTGTACCACCAACAACCGCTACTAAGCTTCCAACAGGCACATCCAAATTGATATTTGATAATGTAGGCTTCTCCGACTGTCAACACCAAGGATGCCAAGCGGAGAAAAATTATAAAGTGAAAATCCGTAGTTCACAAAAATTAGAAGCTAGAATGTCATATTGGCTTAGTCCACCTGAATCTAGGAAAAAGTGTATTCTTGACTGTACAAATAATGAGAGATTCAGGAACTTGGTGAGTTCAATTAATTAAGAAACTTAATAGGAAACTGAGGACGCGGCACTTATAGACATACTATGCATTGCTACTATGTTGCATATTACAAAACTCTTGTAATTTGTTTTAATCAAATTTAGAAAGACTAAGGTGGTTTTCTGCTTAAACATTTTCCCAGATTTTATAGCTCATGTAGTGAAAAATATTTTATGAATATTCACTAATTCACTTAGAAAGGTTGCCACAAGAAAGAGTCATCAACTCATATTTCAGATCTGAGAACACATTTGTGGCTTAAGTAAATTCTTCTCAAAACTTGCTAAACTTTGCTATGTGTATGAGATGAGCATAGATGCATATAAGACAAGGACCAGGTACTTTAACCAAACTGAGCTAACCTTTTGTTCCCAAGAAAAGAATCCATTCTTGATTGAGATAGCCGGTTGTTCTTGATCAAGAGGAGGATTTGGGAGAAGAACTCTCTCTTCAGCCAATAGTAGTTCTTCTAGCCTCTTTAACGACACATTGGAATTTACCACCTGTAAAAGGATCGCAATTACTTTAACACATTATATGATCTCATTAAGACAGAACATATCTCCCCTAAATGATGTTACTGAAAACTTCTAAATAATGGCTTCCACTGTTCCACATGGTAATTAAAGAATAACAATTAAATATTAGATGACAAACTAAAACTCAAAACAAAGAACTCTTCAATTAGGTTACTTCAATTTATCTATATTTTGATACACTATTACTGTACATCATGAAGTCAGAAATATAAATGTATCTTTCTGTGAGGCCCCCCTTCCACAGTATAGAATTGTCAAATACATCAAAGGAATGTAGAAATAAAGCAGGTGCTAAATTTGCAATTTGGGGAATGGATGGGGGTCGTAACATGTGGATCCTTGGGGCAGAATAGTCATTTCCTAATGATTTTATATTATTTGAAATCATATATTTGGTTTTGAAGACTTAAGAGAGGAAGATGAATCCCCAGCCCATCTTATCACCGGAAATCAATACATCAATCGATACGAACAAGAAACATCCCAAAGCCAATAAATCCACATGGTAACTTTGGCCTAACACATAAGATGTAATGGCGATCAGTATATGGTCGAAGATGATTACCATTGTTATTACATTGGGCAGCATGAAAAGGGGAAAACGTAGAACTGCAAACAGTGAAAGAGAGGTGAAAGCCTTTGCGGGTGTCAGCTCTCCACCAAACAAGGTAAACAATCCAAAAGAAACCACGATCACCACAACTGGAACACTATTTAGGATGAAATTATTTAACTGCAAAAACAACAATTTGGCGATCACTCAGTGAAGTTGTGCAATCAAACATCAACCTTTAAGTACAACTGTCTAATAATATATGTGGTAAGAGAAAGGCATGATTTAAGAAGTGTCAGGTAATCAAGTGATTTGAAATTCAATGATTAGCGATAGCTGGATGAGAATTTATGTACTAAGTAAACATATATCTTCATTATATTGGACTATCGTAGTAGCTTATTCAATTGAGCTCTGTGCGATCACGATTCTAGATCAGCAAGAATGTGAAATGTAGGTCTTATTAATGCACAGACTTTTTAATGGTCATGAGTGGCAGTCTAGCTTTATTATTGCACAGACTTCATAGTTGTCCTCGTAAGATGTTCTAAATCCAATGTAGTTTTAAAGCATTGTATTTAGGGAAGTTACATAAGACATACCGCTCCCAGGAGTTGTGCACTGCGGAACCAAGATAATTCATCATTCCTAGCAGTTTGCACCTTAGATTGGAAACTGTTCTCCCACGCATAACATCTGAACCATTTGAACAACAATAGTTACCGTCTTACTTCATCCACATTTATTATACAATTATTTTAAGCAATTGGATACCCATATACATACTTGACAGTGTCCATGGCAGCTAAAATTTCATTCATAAGACCAATTCTCTTATCAGTGCGTTGCAATCCTTCTTTTGATAACTTCCGCATCTTGCTTATCACATATGTCTATTCAAGAAATACATATGAACATTCCAATCGTTATATTGCTGAGAACATAGGAATCAGAGTTATACAGCTTAGAAACTAAAGCATATAAATCAATCACCCAACCGAAATACAATGTAATTCTGAACTTTGTGAAGTGTGCGATCACGCATATGAATGCTGTAGCATGGCAATCATGTTTTATTGTTTATAGCCACCTAATATGTATATGACATCTTCACATACACCCTCCATGAAGCTAACAAACTGGCCCACAAAAAATCAGTGGTAATGCAGCCTATCTTACTATGGACACCCTGAGAAAGAGTTCCAATGGAGTCGCACCCAAAGTATGCACAAAGCCAATCACTCTTCACATCGAACATCTTAAGAGAGCATAGGTGTACTTGATGATAAAGTTAGTCAAAATAACATAACTTTAGATGCTTATTATTTTCACACGAAAGGATACATGCTTTGTATTTAACTGGATAAATATATATAATATATATATATAAATTAACTTGCAGAACCTTACTATCCACCCAAATATGACAACCACACAAGGAATTATTTTATGTGTATGTGAAACCATACCCAAAGTTTGGGCTTATTGGGTATACGGATGCAGAAGGAGGAGAACATTTTCTATTATTGGGCTTCACTCTAGGAATGTAAGAACTTCCATCAGTAGTGATAATTTACTTGAGTGGCTTGATATTCTTTATGTGGAATGACAGTTGACTTAATTGATCATCAATAAAAGGTCCCATTCTGATTTTGTGAAAAAGAGAAGTAGAAAAGCTGTAGTAATTAAGATACAAGTTGCAACATTGGCGATGATGACAATCAAATAAGAGGAGTAAGAAGGTTTTTGTACCTGTACTGGAAACATGAGGGCAAGCAATAGTGCACCAAGAAGCGAAGCAACCCCCAACTGCTGGTAAAGAAGGACCAGGGCAACAACAATACGGAAAGGAGCAGACCACATGGTGTGGAGTGTTTGACAAACTTGCTGTCAAAAGTATTAGATATTACCTCTTATGAACAACAGAGCAGACGTGTCACAAGGAATGCGAGTATATCAGAGATGTCATACATGCATGTGTGAGTGTCAAGTTTCCACGTATAATGTATTTGTTAATGCACATATGAATAAAGAGGAAATGTTTCAAAACTATTTTCAGGATAGCTCCCCCCCCCCCCCCTGTAGTAATTTACTTGATGTGCATGATCCTCAGTCAATGGATATACAATTTTTTTTGAAGTTCATAAACAGTACCTGTAGTGTCTCTGCATCTGTTGACATTAAGTTGGTTATTTTCCCAGCTGCAAATTTCTTGCGACTCTCATGGGATAACCTCACAGATTTCCGGAAAAGAGCAGCGACCTACATGTATGTCAATTTGAAGAGAACAGATGAGAATATGTATGATTTGCAAAGCTTAGGGACGAGTGTTTAATATAGTATAGAGAAAAAGTGCATTCCAACAAGGATAAGCCACAAAAGAACAAAATAAAGGGTATGTAATAAGAATTTTTTTTGGTTGCAAGAGGAGCAAATATATTAAGCAAATAGAAAGATATAGACAGTATACCAAATACCTTCAAACAGAAGCAACAAAACAAGCTTAATATTAAAAATTACCAAAGTTGATCTTAGACGAAAACCGACACGCATAACATTCTGAAAGTACTGAGCTTCAGACAACACTCCAAAGACCTGCACAGTTGGTAAGTAGGTAACTTTGACTAAATCCAAATATGATATAAGGTAAACAGGATCCTTATTAAAACTGTTGCATGTCTGAAGTCAGTTACACTATCAGGAACATCATTTTCCTAGAGTATAGTTCTGATTGTTACGATAACTTGATAAAAGAAAACTGAACTCATACCACACCAAGAAAGATAGAGAATGCATAGACGTAACCGATCCAAGCTGGATCCCCTCGTTGCATCGACTGTCAGAAACATGGAATGCCAAAAAAAGAAATTAGACAAACACCTATATTGTGTGATCACATAATGACGAAGTTAAACTTATTGCTTCAAAAGTAGGTTGACTATTTGTTAAATAAAAACCTCTAAATTGATTGAAATGGAGGGAGTATATTAGCAACTGAGACATTTCACAATGAAGACCAAAAACATAAAACCATACAGTAAACTAGTATTAAACAACTGACCTGTAAGAGTTGATTTAATACCAATGGACCAACAAACTGCGACAGATCATTTCCTATCTGCAAGTTGATCAAAAGGTAAGAAGGCTGACCATTGTCCAGACAAGTATATAAAACTCCGATAAGAAAAGAAAGCAATTTGCTTAAGAACTGAATCAACTACCAAGCAAAAAAGACTAGTGAGCACGAGTCAGATTGCTAACAACATAATATGATTGTGTACATATTAACTTCTTATGACCGGCAAGATTGAAATATTTCCCCCATCACATTGGTGTTTATCATGAGGAATCATTGAAAGAAATAGAGGGCATGGAGACTCTTTCTTAAGCTAAGCCATCCAATGTTGCATGACTATGTTGTGAAGGAGTAAGTGTACTTCTCTTACGCTCTCGCTAACTCAATCAGGATAAAGCATTAATGATGCTCTGATAAATTGAATTCAAGTACCTTCCAAAAGCCTCCCCACCAGAATCTGTATAACAGATAGAATGGAAAAGGTATAAGAGAAGTGGAATCAAATACAACAAATATATTTACCTTTTGTGAAATGCCAAAACAGAAAAAATATTCACACCTGAAGTAGTTCAGACAAAATATTATCACATACCTTCCCCCAAGGCTTTTATTTAGTGCTCTTAAGAGCCACGGTTTAGGCTTCTGAATCTCATCAGTCCAACATTTTTGAAACCTAAAGAGTAGACAAAAAATGTTCCCCATTACATCATTTGTTTATCTTGCAAAAGTACATTGGGAATCAGCTGTTCTACGATCAAATGGTTAAGAATATTCCACGTAAACGAATTAGTGCAAAAATATACGTGTTATAAAGGGTTTCTGTTGTATCCCAAGTATCCAACTTCCAGATATCCTTTTCAGTCAGAGGTCGTTTGTAGCCTAGTTGCATGACAGTGTTTATCCATGCAAAAGTGATTTCTACAAAAAAAACAAAGACAAAGCGGAAAGAGGTAAGATAATGCATTTTGATGATAAAAGTAATCAGGAGATGGCTAAAAAGTAAACTAGGAGCAAGGAACCTTTTCTCAAGTTCAATAAGTAATTGTAGCACCATAAGCTATACTTGTGAGGACAATATAACCACTAGTTTTGATTATTCTACTTCTACCACAACAAAATTATATGAGAAAAACGTAAAAAACAAAGGAGGT
The DNA here is from genome assembly GCA_003412495.2 of Echium plantagineum. NCBI lineage: Eukaryota > Viridiplantae > Streptophyta > Magnoliopsida > Boraginales > Boraginaceae > Echium > Echium plantagineum. The sequence continues at coordinate 6,275,187 of CM016565.1, forward strand.
TAGTAATGGATGGATAAATTTATTTCTTGATGGTGTGAAATACCAAAGATGGATAAGGGAAGAGGTAGCAAAGTTAGTCAAGCAGTATTAGCAATAGCAATAACATGCCCCAATGTCTCAAAAGAGGCTCCTGGCTAAGTGGTTGAGGAGGCTGAATAGTACGCAGCCTTACCTTGTGATTAACAGGAAGGCTACTTCCCAAGTGACCCAAGATGAATTTTTAAACATATATATATATATGAGAGAGAGAGAGAGAGAGAGAGGGAGAGGACCATACTAGAAAATATGTTAACATGCCTCTCAGGACAAATCTGCTCCGACCCAGCAAGTTCTTCATATGCGGTATCGTCCAAGGATTCAGTTTGAAGAGGAGAGTAGCCAGGGTAAGGATCCAACGCAGGCACATACACAAGTGACATCAAACCAAACAAGACCTGTACAACAGCAGAAAATAATGTTATGGTACCACTGACAGCCATGTTCAAAGCAACAGATCGCACATGGGTCCCATTCACTTTGTTACCTTAAATAAAATATGCAAATTTGAAGATAATGACAGGAGAGCCATTTTTAAAAGAAAGATAGACAATATATTGCATCTAAGCTTTGTCAGTTGCATAACTTGTTCTTAGATTCGTATAATTTTTCATTGTTCTTATATGAGGGCCTCATTTACATTTTGGTGGAGGTCCCTATAAGAAAGAGACAAGTATGTGGAACATCTCAGCATCCAGTGGAAGAGAAATACAATTTAATTGCCTTTGGCACTCGCAGATATACCTTTATCTGGGTAATATTTATTCAGTTTTCGAAGAAACCTCCATGTCATTTCATAGCTAGCAGTCATTAATCAATTCTTTACTTAAACATTTGTATTGGCAACTTCAATGACACTAAAGGAATTCATAGTTCTACCCCCTTTGTTTCATATGAAATATGTTACATCGAAAGCCCAAATTTCTGGTATCTCTTCCTAGTTTTTGTTTTATTTTAGTCCCTCTGTCAACTCGTGGAATGGTTCTGTTTGCTGAAACTATAATATTTATCATTGTATTCAAGCAATAAGAGACTTGTACAAACAAACGCCTCAGTTCCTTAATTTTATATAGAACAACTTCGCGTTTTCTACTTGTGATTTTTATTTAGAACTTTCTGTTTTTCCTTAATGTAATCCAATTATCCAACAGTGACTATACATGGCCAATTGGCAGCACAAGATATAGGGAAAGAGATATACCTGGACAAACACCTCGCTAAAATACAAATAGAGGGTGTTCCTGCAAAAAGTGATATACGCATGAGCATACAACCAATGGACCTAATTATGGTCTTCTAAAGTTCTAACAATTATGGACAAACAATTGATTCTTACGCATATGGTCGACTTAGCATATGGACATAAAAGTCATTGACCCTCCTAACTTAGATACAAACATTACATGAGATATTTATGTACAAACAAAGTTACTTCTTATATTCTAAATTGCCACCAAGGCATAGCTCAATTGGTAAAGGACTAGAGTGCTAAGTACCACCAGACTCGTCTCTTCACACATTGTGGTTCGACTTTCATAAGGAGTGAACCTTGTGTTGAAGTGGTAGTCCTTGATCAGGTGAGGCACATCCCACGGTTCATATCCTTCTTGTACTCCACGACAGGGGTGCGTGGGGGTCATTAATGTGACAGTTTTATACGATATATTCTAAATTCCAAAACAGTGTGGTTGAAGCTTATCTTATGGACCTACCAGAAAATGCCTCATTATAATTGAGCTGGATAGGATTTATTCTGTGAAATCAACTTAAAAAAAAAAAAAAACTTGTACTAATGCACAAGTTGAATAGATGAATATTATTGCCCAGTTTTTCTGTTTAACATGTAATACGCAGTAGATTGCATTAAAATTCTATATTACCAAGTGAGCAACAAGAATGTCGTCAAAGACGAATAATGAATAGTATATAAATATTATGATGTTAGAGACATAACATGATAAATCATTAGACAGACATTTCTACCATCCATTTTCCTTGAAGCCCATCTATCCATTCTATCATGTTCTTGTTCAGTTGAAAGCTTACCATAACACGACAAGAATCCACATTTCATATTCAATGTTGAATAAGAACAATAAACCTCAAATTATGCTACTTATGCTAATTACAGTTCCCAGAAACACTGCTTCCAACAAGGGTAAGGGTACTGTGAGTATACGAACTTACTGCTCATAATAATTCCTCACAGAGAGAACAAGATTGACCATCACAGCATCCCCTATTAATGCATAGAGGATACCAAATCTGACAAACCATCTGAACTCGGTTATATAAACCTTTGTTTCAACAATAACCATGACCAGCACGCTGCACCATGCAAAAGCCTCTATTGACAATGACACAATCTACAGAACAAATAAATTAAGGTTGTGAGACTAATGCAAAACTCCGGATACATTTTATTTGTATGTACTATGTACGTTTCAAGAATATGATCATTCATCTTGGAGACTTCACCTGATATGTAAGTTTTGAAACAGAAGTCTAGATTCAGCAAATTGAACAATCTGATAAGAGCGGTAAATAAGAATAATATAGAAAGCGACTATACAATAAAGTCGCAATCTGTGGTAATAGTATCATCAATCTGCTGGCGTCTGCAGATATATACACTGTAGAAAATCTCTACATTACTTTCATCTACTTTACCCTTTATTTGGTAGTAATTGAGGTGGTTATATGATGTCTTGCAAGATTAAAATCGCAAAACAAGGATTAAATTGCCAAAAGTGGCATCCGAACTTAGCATCTTACTGAAAAATTATTATATTAGTGCAAATCAAGCATAAGCCATCATGTTATCCAATTAGTATAATGATTGGATGTTACTAGTTCACCTCTACGGTAAAATTAAAATTAAAAAAATCTTGCATGGATAAGCAGATTGGACATCTAGTTTAACTTCACCAGAATCCTGCATTTCACACTTGAATGATCCAACTATTACTTCCTATGCAATCAAATGTTTGATGGCATACATCTATAAGTCAATTGATATCACGTAATAATGAGTTTGTACAAGTATAAGGAGGGATATAAAATAGAAGAAAAATAAGGTGTTATTGAATATTGCATGATCATAAATACTACCACTCTCATTAAGCAGCTAGTGTGTTATTCACTTATGATACTGACAATCTGGCATCATGGCTTAAGGAAACATTTACATCCACTTAAAAGATAGTTATTCGAGTAGTCATCATGTAAGTGTATATTAGAAAATAAAAGGATGAAAAGAATTAAAAAAAAACTTGCACAGAGTGCTCAAATAGAACAATAGATTACGGGCTTAAAGATAGACCTCATATGGAGCAAGGCCTTTCTGTCCATCTATATTCCACGCAGAAATTCCCAGAACCAATCTGAACACTGGCTCCGCAGTGCAGTAAGCAGCCAAAACTCCCAGGATATAGTTATACAAATTTGATCTCAAGCGATACCTTTGGACTGTGAAATCTTTCTTCAGGCGCCATAACCTATACAAACATAGTCCAAGTAGGACCAGATGCGAAATGCAGATCACAATAGAGTCAGTTGCACAAGGAGTATAGGCTCCAAACGCATTATCAGTCAGCTTCGACCACACACCGGCCTTCGCTGGCTCACAATACCATTCAAAAGGATCAAAAGCCATCTTCTATGTATTGGTTAATCACTTCTTACTCTACCACATATCCCCCTCTCTATTTCCTCTGCTTAAACAAACAACATCATATAGTTTCATTATTTGTCCATAGATGCATAAAAAGTCAGCACAAAATAAAAAAACTGAACTTTATGCCATCAAAATTCAACCATAAACTTAAAACACGAATACAAACACATCTACAACATTTGAGCATAGATTCAAAATAAGTCACGAAAAAGAAAAAACTGAACTTTATACATGCAAAATTCAATCATGAATCTAAAAACATATCCAATATAACACCTACTAGTTATATTATTGGACAATAAATATCCTTCAGAATAAGTCAACGCAAGTATGAAAACTTAACTTCATACACAAACTTCAACAATAAACTATAACCCTTGAATATAAACACAAATCCAAGACTAATATGATATCATTAGCAACTCATCTATCAACATGTTCCATAGCATAAAGCAAACAAATAATATGGTGAAGTTGTTGACAACCACAAAAAACCTGAAAGAATATCTCTTTTTCGCTCAAGAAAATACCCCAAATGATTCTTTTTTGGTGTTCCACAATTCATTCACTGTATCATTACTTATATAGTAAAGGCATGAGGTCAACTAAAAATGCAACCTTCTTTTTCGATAGTTAAAAGTACCCGAGACAATATAAAGTGGGAATCGAACCATTCAACATTATATCACTAATAATGAAATATCTTAACGATTAGGTCGATTCGATTCGATGTTTATAAAATACCTTTTTATTATGTCCCATCAATTTTACTTCTTTATAAAAAGAACACTAAATCTAAATCTGAAATCAAGATTTCAGCCGCCAGAAAATAGTCCCCCTAAAAATCCGGACCACCCAAAATCCCATATAAATCAAACCATAATGATAACAAAATAAATAATAATAACATATTCACTTTAATATGATAAAAGATCAAATTATTTGGAACTTTTGCATAAAAGCATGGAAAAGATATAATAAAGACTAACTTTGATGATAGCAAAAGAAAATTCTTCGCATCACTTTTGCCCACTTTGTGGGATAAGGGAAATAGTGTTTGTTGTTTTTACAAAATAAAGGATTTTTGAGTGGCTATTGGACTTATACTATTTGTCACTATTACAGTTCGATGATATCATGGCATTTATGGTAGATTTTACAGTTCCATTTAGTTTAATCATATAGAGATTTGAATCATAAGTAGTATATTATTAAGTCACACCTTACGTCACATAAGTTTTCTGTTGACTTTGGCATCCAAAAGGAACCGATCTGTTATAGTATACAATTTGGAAATGACTATCATGCTTTCTCGATTTGGAAGTATAGTAGGCAAAGGAGTTCAATTTAGGGCAAAATAGTCATTTCACATATTAAAACGGTATTCTGGTGTGTAGTGGATCTCAAAAAGAAACTAGAACATATATATTCCTACCCCGACCCACGAGTTTGTGACACGATCAGAGGACAAGACTCGAACCTGAATTTCATATGACCATTGAAATAACATATCTGCACGTTTATCACTCATTCAATCGAGGGAACTTTAATGGATCCATGCGTTGCTCACTGTAGTGCTCTTTTCATCTCACAATCCAGGAATTGTCATATGCCAAATATTTATTGCTATGTCTGAAGGTGTTATAAAAAATTTCAAGCCAAAAGGTTTTACATAAATGTGATGGGCTAAAGAAAGAAAAAAGAGTAGAAAAATGTGAAAATACAAAAAGCGATAACACTAAATCTCTTATTTAAAACTCCGCCCAAGTTTCACCTCAGTACTCATCTGTGGTTGTCAATGAGACAATGATTAATACAATTAATTTGGCATCAACTTTAGTTAAATGAAGAATGATTTGTGTTGAGCCCACTGCCCACATGTAATCAATTGATTTTTTATCACTCATAGTAGTAACATTTTAAAGGGCAAACAAACAAAAAATCACTACTAAAAAGGATAGCTCAAAATCATCACCCAAACATGAGTCTTCATATAAACATGATAACAACATAAAAAGGATAGTTTTCACTTGTACAACATAACTCAATAACTCAAGAAAAGAAGTGTCATTGACACAAGACATGAAACACAAAATTTCTAATGCAATCTGGTCATTTCTTCTACCCTCTTCATAAGTTCCTCCACAGGAACACCCATCAATTTTGAGATCTCTTCCATCCGACTGCGGGTAAGATCGAGGAATGACTCGATTAGATCTCCATCCAAGAAGCTTTTGGAATCTACAGTTTTCTTCTCGTTGTAGAAAGATCGCCACTGTTCGTGGCTTAGTCCACCGATCCCTTTAATCACTCTTCTCAAAGTTGTCTGCAGCTTCTCTAAGAAGACGTATTGCTCATGTGGAATAGAGGCAATTACACCGATAACACCATTGATTGTGCCAAATATGACTGTTGGAATCTGACCAACATCAGAATCTGGCAAGCGCATTACAAGAGAACCATGACGAAAACGATTGACAAACTCTCCTAGATGATATTCACCAACTACTTCGAGCCGACTGCGCTCCTCGTCTGTAGCTCCTTCACTGTTTTTCCTCACCGTGAAGAGGTTGAAATTATTTTCAGCACCGAGATAAATATCGTCATCAAGAATCTCAACAGCTGACATCCAATTTGCATTATAATCACGAGCTCGCTCCTCAATAGCACCTTCCTCATGCTGAGCAGGGTCGTGAGGGAACAAATCAAATTTCAGGAATATGCAGAAGGATAATCGTTCATAAAAGCCGCATACAATATAAATTTGAGTAGCTTACCTTGTAAATTAACAACGATATTGATTTCATGAGGTCACCTACAACAATGAAATCTCCACGAGTTTGTACATAAAGTGCCAGTATGTGACCATGGTGTCCACATTCAGATTGTAGCTCTCGGGTTCCATCATCTCGCAGCATCCATTTGTACAACTGAATTTTCTGATTTATTGCAGCAAGAAGCTTCCCGTTGAAAGCATTGAGAGAATAAACAGCTCCTTTAGTTTCCTTTTCTGCTAGGAGCTGGAGCTTTCCATCTTCAACCACAAAAACAAGTATACGCCCCTGCATAGACCAATATGAAATGGAAACTGAATTATATATACCACATCTCATGAAGTGGTGTCAATCCAAAAAACTAGCCACTAATAATGCAACAACCTAAAAGTTCATCCGATAATGTCAAAGAGAAACCGCTTATAATTCTATCCCCCACCCCCCAAAGACTGTGCCCTATGAAAATAAGAATTTTGACAGGCTAAATTCATGGCAATATGCACTGCTCCCCTAAAAGAATTCTGATCAGACGGTTGCAAAAAGAGAACACACACACACAGATATTACCTTCGTTGGTTCATTCTCCTCTGGCACCACATATGCAGTCCCCACACAGTAGTACACATTGATATCATCAGTGAAGGAGCAACTCAGAATTGAACAACCATACTCATATTGATCGAGCGGATAGGTTGACAAGAACTCAAACGTCTGGTCATCTATTAAGCGGACAAAGTGCATTTCATAATCTTCTGCACTTGACTGGTTATATCTTACACTACAAATCGCAAAGGTACGAGTCTGCTCCTGATGGCAGATACGTCGAGCATGCTCTCCTAGTGGGATAGAACGGATGTGAAGCTTCTGGATGTCATCAATCGTGCCAATTGACAGCTCACCTTCCTTGGCTATGGCGAGGCTGTTGTGAAATAAGTGTATCTATCAGCGTATTTATACCACATTCATATGATTCACTTGCAAATCGCACGAGTATCAATTTTGTATCTTTTTTTTAATAGTGAAACAAATATAATTACTTTGAACCAACAAATAGAAAATTTATGCTCATTAAATAAGCAAAAACATAAGAACAGCTTAAGCATATATATTGTGCACAGGATTAACAAAGTGGGTCATTTTATGTTAAGTCTTTTAGCCCTTCCATTTGATAGAAGATTTTAGATTATGCATAGAAAAAACTCTTAAGAAACTGAAAATGTAGATGATAAGAAGAAAATGAACAATGAAAGCTTACCTGTCAGGAAAAGCAGCTGAGTTGAAAGGGCACATATGACTTACTTCTTTCAGATTTACGTTACTGTAAAGAAGCTTCTTGTTACTACTATAAATAACAGTTGGCCTATCAGAAGCAGCAAACACATGTGTAGCATTCTTTGATGAGAAGGTCCTGAGTGTGATGGGCTGTGTCCCAAGAGACACCTTTTTCCTATCTGCTAGTTCACCGGTACTCATATTCAGCACAAAGTTCAACAGGTGGCCATCTCCAAGGGCACATAACAAGTATGATATCTGGATTTAAAACATTCAAGTTAAATGTCGGGCCACCATAATGTTGGAATATGCAAGGTGGTTACTCTGCCATCAATGCGTCTAGGGAAACAGATAGGCACAAGCATGCTCATGCAGATAAACAAGGAAATAGAATTAAAGTAAGATCAACAAGGAAATAGAAATATTAAAGTAAGGTCGTCAGAAGAGAGAGCGAAGTTCAGAAATTTGACCTAACTCCCACTCTTCACATTTTCTGATGAGCATTTCCCAACTACTAATTTCATGTTTGATATTTAAGATAAACTAAAAAAATTGTATGACAATCTTACTACCTCTACATATGAGTTCTTCTAAACCAATAGGCATGAAACCGTGAACCACTAGGATTAGCCTAGTGGCCACTGGGGGTTACTGGCTATCGAGATACGAGGCCTGGGTTTGAGTCCATGCAATAACAAGGGCCAAATTTTTTTTTTTTTAAAGACATGAAACCGTGTGTTATGAAAGATCCATACCCCTTCCAGGCGGCATAACAGAACAGAGCGAGGAATTATCTCCCCTCCTATATGCTCCTTTGTAATCAGATTCAGATCAGGAAGTGAGTATATACGAACACTTATATCAGTCCACATTCCAACGGCAGCAAGGTGACTATATGTTGGATTATCACCAACTGGATTGACATCAAGGCATGAGATATCATGCTCCAATTGTGCATGCTTCATTTCTGTGAGCACTCCATCGCCAATTTCAAGATAAACCAAATGGCCACCCCCTGTAGCTACGAGTACCTGTTCAAAAGCTACAGTTAAAGAACTGTAAACCAATACCCAATACAGAGCACCCCTCGATACCTTATCGATAATACAGTACCCCAATGTCAAGTTTGCAAATCTACCTGAGTGGCATTAGCTGTAGCAACATTGACGGAAAATCCAGAAGGAGCGAACCATTCATGACGCAGCTCTCTAGATGTAGAACTGACCAGTCTGACGGAATTTGATGTGACCTGACATGTAATTTTAATCAGCTTGCATAATTCAGGTGAAGTAATTTAGCAATCAATGAATTGATGCCATTCTAATTTTTAGCACATTACTAAGAACTAGTGCACATTTGAAGACAGTATCCGACACTACAACAATGAAACAGAGTGAACAGGCTATAACCAACTAATTGAAGAGGGCATACAGTGCCAAGAAAGATAACACGAATGTATCAAGCAGCATTTTCAGATTGACTACATGTCAATAAGAAATTCAATCTATTTAAATTTTCACCAATACACAATGGAACTTTTATAGTAGCAAAGACTCGGTTAACTTCAATCTAGCTAAGACACAAAAGTATAATTTATCATGTGGATTACGCAGCCAATGTAAACCACAAACCTGGACAAGCTGGTTATGTACAGCATCATGGCAAAACAAAGTTTCGACCTCGGAGCAAAATCCATCTAACTCAGTCTCCTCCAGCTCATCCTCAATGTTCATTGCCAAAACACGAGTCTCGCTGATGAAGCTTACAACCAAAAATGTATCATATGGATCATTTGTAGCTGATTTTAAGGACCACATTCCCTTGATACCTTGGAGTTCTACGGATGCCTAAATTACCACAAGAATATAAAGTAAGGCATGGCTTGGAGTATATTATCAGTAAATATTACATTAAAAATGAAGCCTTACTTGCTCATTTATTCCGATTCCATTTCGAACTATGCGAAGAGAACCATCTTTATAGGCTCCCGAACAAGTTACAACTTGTCCTTGACCCTGTCTCTCAAGGTCAACGACACAGAAGTCCACAATGGGCCCCAAATTCACATACCTATCCAGAACCTCAACATATGAACCCTTTGTATCTGGATGAAGATTTAGCTTCACAAGCTGCACCAGGTAGAAATCAAAAACATTTATAAGTTAAAATATCCAAGATTAATTCGCCTCTATTTGAAAGAAACTATGGTGCAACCTAATTGTGCATGCTCTTTGCAGGACACTGGTGATGTAAGTGCACTAAAAATTAGATAACTTAATCATCTTTTCACAAATTTTAGTAACAATTATAACTTTTTGACAAAGAACTCCGCAAATTGAGTAATTAACTTATTATCCTCAAAATTGAATGTCTAAAGTAATCATTTGTCCATGCTTGTCACGTAATTAGTTATTTACTACATACTAGAGATTACCTCCACTATACTATATGCACAACCCCCAAAGAAACCCTCACAAGTAACAAGAAAAATTAACTCCCATCACCAGTAATTATTGAAATGAAAGCCTTTATACATATTCAACAAAGCTTGAGGGGGTATTGTTTCTAAAATTTTCAATTTTGAGTTGAGATCTGAGGCATAAATACTAAAATGACTGATGGCAATAACGCTGTACATTAAATGTAATTTGACGCTTCTACACTCACACATCGCCAGTGCTACATCATACTTGGATTTTTCTCATCTCACAAATTAAGAAAACCAAACTGGTGCAGTTTCAAGTTAGTTTAACTTGATTGACTTTATTAAAGATTATGCTCACAAGTCATGCACATACTGCACAGGCATGTAAGCAGGCAAACAAACAATTTCATGTGCTAAGAGAAACAACACTCTCCATCATCTGTTGAGCATCTTGTACCTGAGAATCGCCATAGCTAGAGCCAACAAAGACAACAGCATTATCAAGGTACGAAATTGTCGATGCAATTGAAGTTTCTCCAAGGAGTTCAATCTTTAGTCCAGTGACTCTGCAAAAGTTCACATAGGTTGGAATATTGTTGCACATAGACAAAATGGCAGCGATTACATTGACAATGCATTTAATTTATAAGACTAATAAGCAACGACAGACCTTTCTTTCTCATGTGTAATAACAAGAAGGTGGAGAAGTCCGTTATGATCCCCAAGTAAATATCGAGACCCATCAGCATCAACCTTTCCGTAGGCTTTTGTGATTGCCTGGGCAACAGCAAACAGGAAAAGGTAAAATGATTATCTAGAATAAGATGATGCATTTTGGACAAGGATTCAACCAGGTCTAAGAAATTTTTTTGGAGATCAAGGAACACTGCTTAAAATCACAGCGAAATGCAAGAGAAACTTATAACATACAGGCTTAATTGGGATTGCTTTGAAAGCTGAAGCACTACAATACACAATGGTTTCTTCTCCAATGATGAGGACACCACAAAGGGGTGGAGGCACAGGTATCAACAGATCAGCTCCATTATCTAGATTATTCTGAGACCATGGACCTTCAATAAAATCTTTATCCTTTAAAGCCACCTCATATGTTTTGATATGACGAACATCTTTGTTATCCTAGAAACAAAAATTAATAACAATCATGAAAAATCAAGCATAGGGAAAATGAAATGACAACTTGCTTTAATTTGATCCAATCTAAGTAAAGATCGAAAATAGATATTGAATAGGAAAATCAGGCACTTTATAGCAGGCAACTTGCAGAATAGAAAGTTAGCATCATAACTGGGTGCTAGTAGCATTGTGAAAGAACTTCGATAAAGCATCAAAGAAATCAACAAACAGGGGAACATTCTTTGATGAGAACCAAAAGTTATATACATTACATGCATTCAGCAAGGCTATCATAGAACAAATTTGTAACTACCAGAAAATAGCTAACAATAAACACCTACAGAAGTTATTTATATGTGGAGGTAGAAAGTTTAAGAGGAGAGCATTGGGTTGAGGAGAATAGAAGACAATAAATTCTAATACCTGCTCAAATAATCGTGTAACAAGACAAGAAGTGAAAAAAAATCATCGAACTAGTTAGAGGCTATTCAACAAGCCATAAACAAATTTAAAACCAGAACATGCAAAAAGTTCAAGGGTATCAGACCTGATAAAGAACAGCTATAGTCGGCTTTGGGCAACCAAAAAGAAATTTTATATCCAAAACTTGGAGTTCCTCGAGTCTGTGGAAGCAAAACAAAAACAACGTGAAATCAAGGTCCATAACATGCCAACCCATTTTAATGAACCTGTGAGAGTGCAAAGTTCCCTGCCTGTATGGGATGCTTATCATATTCCATTATATTGAACAAATTATGAGTCTGATTGATGAAAAACTCAATACAAACACTATATTGTATCATCATTATGAGTAGTGAATTCTCCCATTCATCACTTATGAGCAATTACAAAAAGTAACCATAAAACTGAAACCAAAAGTCGCCACTCTTACTTGCAAGGCGAAACAAAATAACTAAAAAAACAACCTACTATGCTCAAATTCTAACAGAAATGATCAGTTTGTCTCCCTTCAAATTTATTAGGAAAGAGAATAACATTCTCACTGAAAAAAGGTAGTAGCAATTGGCAGCAAAAAACAACGGCAAAAGTCATCATTTCTTTATCATCTTAATTTATTGAGTTGTAACAAAAAAAGGGTGGCTTACCTAATATTAAATGCTTCCTTTAGATGACCTTTATTATCAAAAGGAATAACCTGCAGGTTTAGAGTCAAAGTCAACAACTGTCTTACTTTTATAAGGCCATGCATAACCCAGTATTTAACGCATAATGAAGACTTAGCAAATTGGATGTTAGTAATTCAGAGAAAATGGTCATCAACTTGATATACCTTAAATAACCCATCATAAAGATGGAGGCCTATCAATCTGCAGTCTGGATCAATTATGCCAATCTAGCAATAACATGAAAGAAAAAAAATATTAATTCTACTTGCTGTACGAATTAATAAGAATTTATCAACGGATGAAACATGAAGCTGTTAGCAGAAAATATCACAGAATATTTCACCTGGCCATTGTCTGTGGGTCGTCCTATCCTATCTGAAACATCTCCCATGGCCCTGGGAATAACAGCAGTTAAAAAACCCAAAAGAGAATAGCAATAGTTCAGTAACATTGATATTGATAGTAAAATGTTAAAACAAAGAGGTAAACCACCAATAAGTGAACGACTAATACTGATATGTCTCAGATCAATAGAACACAAGATATTATCATTTGATTCTGAAGCTCACGTTGTATCTAATTGTTTTATATAAACTTCTAAATTGGGTCTGATTTCCTCAAACCAAGGAGATAGGCCAGGAGTTACATAAGACAAATAAAACCCTGAGTTTGAAATTTCTCTGTTTAGTGCGTTCAAGAAAATAACTTAAAACAACGAATCATGACAGAGAATTCTACAACTCCGCGAGGATTTTCCAAAATTACATAACAAGATATATTTAGAGTAATATATGGACTTAAGAATAAACAACTGAACACTAAAACATGTTAAGCCTAGAATAAAATACCTTGTTATGACCTCAGAAGCATCGACATCCCACTGAAGGACGCAGAATTTGTATCTTTCTGTTGCAATGAATAATAGATCTTGTGTCTCACCCTATCAGATTTTGAATGACATAAGAGCATCAAATAACAATATTTTTTTATAAAGCATGCAAGATAAGATAAAATAATAAAATATTGAATTAGAGGTTTTGACTCACATGTGGTCGGAAAAGTTCCAGTGTTGCAATTCTTCCATATATTGGCAGATCTAGCACAGGCTACAGCAAAGATAAATTTCACAAATTAAGAATAAAAGAAGAGAACTGGACAACAACAGGAAATACTTACGGAACTTTAAGATATTGAATTGTGTTTCAGTCATTTTTTCTGACATTACTTAACAAATTTATTTCACCTTATCCGTTCTAAATTAGTATAAACCATCTTTGTGAGCAATTGATAACTAATCCTAAACTAGCTATTATTTCTTTATTGTTCCTTTTGCTAGAGCTCAACTTGTTCGTCTATCAATTTCCTATTACAGTTCAAATTCATCCCTAATTTATCGAATAATAGATGGAACATAATATGCCAATACAGCCAAAATACAGTATGCTACAGGAATACAGGACTAAAGAATCTAGTAGCAATCACAAATACAATTAAACAATCCCCACCTGGAGACCTTGTGGAGTCAAATTATGTATTTCAATTCGCGTACATTTCCTACACAGGCAAAATCCAAAGTGAATATCATAATTTTTTTACTGCATTAGAACAGTACAAGCTTACCCTTCTTGACAAAAATAAAAGAAAGCTATACTCACTAGCTTATATATCCCAATATTCATCGAGGGAAAAGAAGTTCTTTTAATGAAAAAATATTAGTCAAGTGCTACATACTCCTTCTATCTCAGATTGTACTTTGATGGTGACATTTTAAATTTTGAACTTCAATGTTTTGTTGATATGCTGTGTAATATTTGGTGAAAGTATATCAAAGACGCTGTTTTCTAACCAGTTTACTACTAGGTCCTAACATGAAAATTTCTGTTCAACCAAAGTTATGCATAAATGCGTAACATTGTAAGGCCCCAACGTTTCTTAATTTTCTAATCAAACGATACCATCTTTTTGGGATAGAGGGAGTAATAAGCAACCCATAATCCCCAAATTTCAGCACTTTCTCCTAAACACTGTCCCAAAATATCACAAGATAGTATTTTCCTCGACCTACTTCACTTTAAAAATGACAATTTTTACTCAAATCAAATCATTTGCGTCAATTAATCCTAAAGCTTTTTATAATTCGGGCATTAAATACTCAAACTGGACAATCATTTTGGGACACAGTGACTCCAACACAACCAACCCTTAATCTTAAACACTGTCCCAAAAGTTAGCCATAATTAAATACCAATGAATAATGATGAAACTGGACAATCATTTTTCGAAGCCGTAATTCCAATATAACCAACCCATCATCAATTAACACCAATAAAAACATGAAAAGAAAATCAATTACTCAACAGCAACAAAACCAATTAAAAATAAAAAAACTGAATAAAAGAATAAATTACGCAAGTATGAGATTGAGCTCTTGAGGTCCAGTGAAGCTCCCGACACACGAATGCGTGACATTTGTCGGCTTGTGAGCTGTGACGACGTAGTTCCAGATACTCATCGTTTCTCTCTCTACGAGTATTCTGTTTCTCTCTCTAGAATTGAGTATATGGAGAAACCCTAATTATAGACAGTTGAAGATTTAGTGTTATAAAATGTTACTGATTGAAGAAGAAAGAGCTTCAGCTCATACACAGTAAAGAGGACTATAGAACTTGGTTAGTGTTCATTTACTTTTTTTTGTTGGGCTCACTAGCTATATGCACACACAAATAAAGGCAAATTGTGTTTTTCCTATAATGGAAGTACTGCTTTACCCCTCAGGCCCCTTCCCTTATTTGTAAGTATAGTGTTTGAAAGAAGTTTCAATTAAAGATAAAATAGTTATTCAATTGTTTTAGTGTGTATATAGTTGATCCATAGAAGGGTAGGGCAGTAAGTGCCTGGTGGATTCCCAGACTCCACGCTCGTTAATATTTCACTATAAGTTTTGGTTAATGATTTTTGTTTTTTTACCGGTTTAATAATATATCCTGTATAGATAGCACGATTGATGGATCACTAAGTCAATACTCGTTAATAATTCACTAAAAATCGGGTAATGTCTTTTTTTGTTAGTTTAACAGTCTTATCTCTACATGAATGGTTGTCGGTTGTTGATTAGGAACCAGACACATGTGATAAATCACCTAAAAATTAGATTAGTGATTTTTATCGAGTTGAATTTATCCAAAAACTAGCAAAAACTCAAATTTCTTAAACCTTGGGCGATGAGTGTGTTTTGTCTTCGTGTCGCATTTGGATTTTAATGTCATGTAACGGTTTTGAAGGCTAGGTAAAAGTTTCATTTGCATAATATTATGCATTACTTCTTGAAAAATAAAACATTTTAGAACACATGGTTGTTTGGTTTCGGAGGACCATAACTTTCTACATTTGGTGCTCCCCATCCAAAAATAGTTGGTGTTCTAGTAATTTGTACAACTATTAAGAAATAGTGTAATTTTATAAGGATGCCCCTAATTAATGAAATATTATATGAAATAAATGACAACTTTTATTTAATGAGATGCATATTACTAGATAATTACATTTTAATATGAGAATTTAATAGGGGTTGAAAAGGAAAATCTATCTAAATATTGCATTGAAAATAAAAAACGTCAACTATTTTGGGACAAAAAAAGTGCCAAAACGTCAACTATTTTGAAACAGAGGGAGTATTTTGTTTGTTTTGCTTTGTTGTATCTTTACGTCCAATTGCATTCTCTAACACTCCCTCCGTTTTTTTAAGTTATCCTTATAGCCATTTGCGCATAGATTAAGAAAAATTAAAGTAATCAAAAAGTACATTGAAAATGTAAATTGACAATTGATTATCATCATATCATCGAATGGTTGATAATTTCAAAAGAAAAAGTATGCAAAAATTACATTGAAAATATGAAATTTCAATTAATTAAGTATGCTAGAAAGAGAATAAAAACATTAAACTAAAATGACAACTGAGAAAATAGAAGGACTGATATTTAAAGACATAAATTAAAATATAAATTGAAGTATTTGTAACATATTCCCCTTCAATTTCATTTGAATGAAACAAACAGACGATCAACATGATTCATGAGAGTCCTTGGAGGTGTTTTGCATAGTTCTTTTTTTTTTTTTAATGTTTTGCATAGTTGATATAGCATATACAAACACCACACTGACATCACCACCTAAAGTAAAAAACTCAATGGTGTTTATTTTGAGAAGGATTAAAGAAAATAAAGGAGAATTTTGTTTTTTTGTTTTTGTGTTTGGAAAATTTAATATTTTTATTTTAATGGTGTGTTTGAGTTCGGGTGAATTAGTGGAAGGATAATTCTTTAAAATTGTCATAGGCAAAGAGAATTACAGGAAATCAGAGTGAGTAAATTTTATTATTTATATATCATAATTGTGAATACATGAAATGAGAAAAATAAAATAAAATATTATTATTATCCTTCATCCTCCAAGGTGATTTTTGGGGAAGAAATTTGAGGGAATCGTGCAAAACGAAGGTAAATCATTGATAATAGTTTCCTTTAATTTAGAAATAAATTATGTTCGGAACACAATAGAAAATAAATCTACCTTTATTACCCTTAATTTGTCCCAAAACAAACATATTATATGAAAAAATGTTACCACTATTCCACTAATACTAATACACCCCCATTCTCTCTCCTCTCCCTCAAATTTTAGAGAATGGAGGACATATTTAATTATATGCTCGTTGTTATTTTTCTCATTCTCATATCTCATAATTATAGTACCCAAACAACAATAAATTATATATATTACCTTTAATTTTCTTATCCTAAAACAATTTTAAAAATTGACCCTCCCCTAATTCATTCCGATTCAATCACACCCTCAGATAACTTAGACTCTATAGTGAATGTATACCTACAGATTGCACAAACTTGATGAAGAAAAATCAAAAAGTCAAAATCAGCATCACATAGATTCAGCTAAAACATGAACTTGCTTGCATGGTTCATTATCACCCACTTAAAGTTTCAGCTAACTCTTAATGTCTGACTTTAGAAAATAAATTATTTTGAAGCATAACAATAACAAGGACCACCAGTCCACCACCACTATCATAACTTCATGAATTTATTCATCATGCTTACTATAAATACAAATATGCCCTTAATATTAACCAAAACTACCAATCAACCATCAAATAATTTTCTTCCCTTCAACTGAACCAACCATGAACTCGACCAAGCTCTTCACGTTGGTCCTTTTCATTGTCGCTTCAAACGCTATAACACTTTTCGCGAGCAAGGAAACAATCAATTTACATTCTGGCCGGGTTCTTCTCGGTGGCTATAGGCTGGTCCCGACGTGTGATACCTTCCCTAGAGTGTGTTCTGTCTTGGGAAGTCTGGGACCGAAGTGTTGCAGGAAGATATGTGTGAATGTTTCATACGACGTGTTAAACTGCGGGGAATGTGGCAAGAAATGCAGGTTTGGACAACTCTGCTGCAATGGAGAATGTGTGAATGTGTTGAATGATGAGAAGAATTGTGGAATATGTTCTAAGAATTGCAAGAAAGGACATCAGTGTGTCAAAGGCATGTGCAGCTATGCTTAACCTCCCATAAGACTAAGAATTTTTGAGTTAAATTATTCATACATACATGATCATACATGTTGCAAATTGTGAAAAATTGTTTAACAAACAAAGAGGGTCCTAGACTAAATAATATCATGTGATGGACACGTGACTTGTCAATAAGATTATTTCGGGCATTTCATTTAATACATTGTGATCAAAAGAAAAATATGAAATAACCCAACCCCAATTTCGAATATGAAATAACCCACTCCAACAACCATTACTTAACAAAAAAGTTAACGCGCGGTTGACAAGGAAGCTTTGAAAAATATGTGATGGATTGGAAACATTTTGTAGGCCATTCGCCGTATAATGTGTTCAGCTAATGCACTAATATTTGTGACTGAACCAGTTGTAACTACATATGAGAGGATTTTCCTCAAGGTTCATGATGTATTATTTTGAAAAGACGGATATAGGAATGCACTGGAAACTAAACAAGAATGCGCTGAAACTAGGCAAGAACAAACCAAGGATGCGCTGACAAGAAAGACGAGGATCTCTCCTCGATGAACATTGAAGGAGAACTACTTGAAACAAAAATTTCTTCATGTAGCGGTACCATTAACTATTGTTTTCTCATAGAGATGTTTCTTCACTTTGTTCTTGTTATGACTCTGTGACTGAGTTCTAAAAGTGCCCGCCTTGATCTTAGAACATCTTCATCATCACTTTCTGGAAGAGAATCGATTGCAGCACAGGCAAGGGTTGCATGCTTTGCTGCTAACTCTTTTGTTCTCTGGATTCCATGACTCCTGCTAAGGTAGTCCATTGCCTGCAGGAAAGTACGACGATAAGAGATGACAGGCTGCAAAAATCTGGATCGCATGTTTAAGATAAGAAGAACTACTGGTTGACTCATCAAATTAAAGTAGGAAGTCGGAGTTCAAAAAAACAAAACCAATGAAGAACAAAGGGCCACTTGTGCAGATTAGGAAGGAAGTTTGTATTCTGGCTTAAACAACAACGTTGGTGCATGCAGATTGGTGTTTGTTAAAGTGACAACTACAAATTGCGAAATTGCACTGTCTGGGCTTGAAACTTACAGACTCTACTTGAGCAGGGTTCTCAAATCCCTGGTTAACAACATAGCGCAACTCAGGAAATTCCTCGATAGCAAACAATATTGGAGCAGTAATGATTCCCTGGTAAAAAAGAAAATAAGGAAACAAGTTAAATTATTATTCAAGGGCCAGAAGGATTATACAAAAGAGACGTACTAATACATGGGACAAAGGCATGCACCCCACTGGAAATTAGAAATTAATTATCCGAGTACAAGTACCCCCAAAAGTTATTGCCGCCAAGCACTACCCAATAAATAACCTGAATTCTTGGCTTCACTCGGATCTTATTCCCACTTCCATATACAACATAGAATACTGTAAAATCAAAATAATCATTTCCTATATGCTAATCTATATATTCACCAAGTGTATAAAGCTATATGTTCACCAAGAGTAAAACCTATATATTCACCAAGAGTAAAAATAATATAGAAAACTTTCAGAGTTCTAACCTTTCGCTTATACTGAGAATTTAGCAATCACTTTAAATAATATAGGGGTTATCACAAGAATATTTGCAAGAGTTGGAGATTTATATTAAAAAGAATCTAGGAGCTGCCCATCCATATCTCTTTTTCCCCCTGCAGTAATGGTTATATTTCTCCTTCCACCATATTAACGACTTGTATATGCGAACAAGCAAGCAGAGAACTCACATGACGTATATCAGATAGTGGACCTTTCCCAAGGGATGCTGACGTGCCAGTGAAATCAAGTACATCATCTATCAATTGGAATGCCAACCCCTGCACATAAATAAAAATACCCAAAGAAACAGATCTGCGTGAGACTTGAAGCTCAAAATCAAACCATGGTCTGGAAGGAAAAAGAAATAGATTGATGTGCTAACATATCAGACCATAATGTTTTATCTATAGGGAAATACTTTCTGACATTCACATCTTTTGCACTAATATTTGTGTCAGCATAAAGCTATTCTCGAACTTAGCAAAATTAATTATCATATTTGTTGTGTTATTGAACATCTTACACTAACTTCGAGAGAACCATTTACGAATAAGTTTCCAGTCATGAACAAATGGTAAAAACAATGCACACTAATAGGAAATGAAATATGAAGTACTTGCTCAGCCACAAAACGAATGTATTAACATACAATGCAAGGCTGGCAAGCACCCTAAGGTTCATAATTCAGTTGAGAGGAAATTTACAACAGGTGTATATAGTACAATAAACTTGACAGTGAGTAATTAGAACAACATCGCAACTAAAGATAATACACACCAGATTTTTTCCATAATCATAGGCAAGCATTGCAACTTCTGTTGTATGTCCAGCAAGAACGGCAATCGCCTTGCAGCTGTTTGATATTAATGATGCAGTCTTGTAATATGTCTTTTGCATGTAGTATTCCATGCTGTAAGAAAAATAGAGGAATACAACCAAGACAAACATCAGCGCAAACCACATTTATGCTCAAGTCCATAGCATTATAATTGGTGATTAAAAGGTTATGATCATGAAGGGAAGAAATGACACCAAAGACTGTGGTCATTGAATCACATCAAACCATGCTTGTGAAGGAAGTGAAAGACAATTGAAGCCACAAAAAACATCCAAATGACACCAAGGACAACCGAAGGCAGTGTTTGCACTACACTAGAAGGATAAAACACAAAATAGATGTTGTTTGAACTTTGAACCCTAGAAGAGAGAAGAAAGTAATCTCCCACAAACAAGAAATCAACAAATATAAGTACGAATTCAGGAGATAATACAAAAGGACCTACTGTTCATAGAAGGGATGACCCAACAGAGGGCTGATCAGAGACGTCATATAGTCGGCCGACTTAATGGGATAAGGGTTGATTTGATTTGCTTATATGCATTCAAGAGACAGCTGTCTAGACAAGTTCAACTTGTACCCTATCTAACAGACAAAACCTTCACAAGAGCAACGCTTTCGAATAAAACACCGAACCCTATTTTAAACACTTAAGAATCACTCAACGACAACTGAGTACTCCCTGAACAAAACTTGAAAATGATGCTCATCTTTATCGATCGTATCACTTACACGGTTGCAGGATATTAAGAGAAGGAGAGGGGTTGGGGAGGAATGGTGAATATTACAACCAAAATAAAGTATAAAAATGAAGAAAAGATTATACCTAAGACGTTGATCTTGTGATGTAGTCATTTGCATCGTCTCACCAGTAACAAGGTGTTCCACTACCTTTGCCAACAGCGAAACAACCTATCAAGGTGGATGATTAGTGCAGATGATTGAAGCTAGATTTGAAGTGAACAAAAAGTCAAAATATTTATACATCTCCCTACGCTGCAAAAAATCTTTAAAATAAATTGGACAAAGATGTCAAATGGAGATAGATATGACTGACAGAGATATGTGTCATATTGGAATACAAAGTGGTGGGTCTTCTAAATGTCATGAATGATTAGGCATGATATATTGGAATTATAACTGAGGATCAGAACTGCTCGGGGTCATTATGATGGAGTGTCCAAGACATTACTAAACCAAACCTTATCTCCCTATGTGGGGGAGTGTCCCAAACATTATATTTTAAAAAAACTATTAGCATAAAAATTTTAATCTAAGAACTGTAATTTTTAATATTCACACAAATAGTAAATGCCATTAAAGTTCTCCAGAGTGCCAATCTCACAGGCATACATAAATTCTCTCTACTAGAATTAGAATGAAATAAGTTGTTCTAGTCTATTAAATTGGCTTTGGTGCATCATCAGTTCATCACATTAGGATAGCTAAAGTTTCTTTGAGCAATTTCCTACTCGTTATCAATTTTATGCATTCTATTTCTTACTTGTTGAATACAGAGAAATATAAATCGCCAATGAAGAGCCACAATAAGGAACCCCAAAACCTAAACAACAAGAATTACGAGTACAAATAGCGAGAGAAAAGGGAAGTGAGAAGGAAAGGGAGAAATATTGTATACCTCTGTGTTTTTTAGAGAGGCAAGGGCCACACAAGCTCTGGATAGCAGAAAATCTCCTGATAAAACTGCCAACTGTAAATTATGGAAGAGGAAGAAGGTCAACAATTCAGGCAACTAAATTATTCAAACTATTGTAGTTGCATAACAAATAACATGTTTCTTGCACCATCTAAATGATCTAATACACCACGAGGCATGATGTAACTTGAGAGAGTTCAACAGACTTAACTATTCCATTTGTTCTTTTCGCTCTTCCTCAATGTAACAACTATGGACATGAATTACTATATCTTTGTATATGTACAAAAATTGCACAGTAAGAATATATAGAGGAAAATTGTCAATCGTCAATGCAACCGATAGTAAGTTACTTTTGATGCTCTATGATAATGCAATTCAATCTAGAGTTTCGATTTAACTAAACTTCAATGACAAGTCGATATCATAGTACAAACTTATTTCCTGATAATAAGCGTACGCCGTATGCCTTATATGTAAATGTTGATACAATAAGAGGAAACACTGACCTTATTTCCCATAGCAAAATTCAATGATTTAACCCCTCTTCTGGTTTCTGCATCATCCAATACATCATCATGAAGAAGACTGGCAACCTGATACAGTAAGTAAAGTAGGTCAGATGTTTGTTCAACTATGCATCAACGCATCTGTGACTTTTTTATGCAACAGTAACAAACTCTCATTTTTGTGAAATCATTTTTTATCTAGCCCCTTCCCGTAATTTGCAACTGAACATACTCTTCTGGGAAGTTACCTACCCTTTCATGTTATTAGTTATTCTGCTACACTTTTTTCTCACTATAAACACGCTACATACCATAGCTGTCTATTTAAAAAACCATCTAACATGAAACCACATAGGGTCTTCAAGGGTTGAAAAGTAAAATCAAGAGAAAAACTAACATGGATCATCTCAGTTATTTCAGCTATACACTGTTGTCTAGTCCGAAGTTCAGTAGATAGAGTGCCAACAGCAACATCAGATGATGACCTGGGAACTGGCATATTTAAAGCTGTTGCCATCAACAACAAAATCTGCAACATGGATGCCATTGGTAAAAACACAGGCAGACACAAAATCGCAGGCGATAAAAAGTACCTGACAATCATATTATCTACAAGGGGAGATAATCATGATAATTGCACTTTCAATCGACAACATAATTATGCTATACGAAGAGAATAAATAATTTACAAACTAATGATGATCCAGCGATATACATGTGTTTAATTTCTTCTACCTGCCACTTAATATGGCATATAAGAATTTTTTGTGGGAGGATACCGTAACATGCAAATGAGCACAACAAAGAGAACTGCTATAGACTACATCATGGAACTGATCCACAGAAAACTGTAACATAAATCATCATTACCAGCACATTTTTACTTTCTTTACCTCAATTTGTGAACAATTTTCCCTTTATGAGGAATATCAAAACATGTGCCTGTTTTGACTAAATGCAAGTATGTAGAATTGAGGGGAAGCAGTAATGAGAAACAAATACTACTATCTCAAGATTTGAGTAACAAAGAAAACCTCCCAAAACAGATATGCATGAAGTACCCATCTATTAAAGCTGAAAGATAAGTGGATGTCATATCACGGGCTCCCGTGCAGAACCAACACCAAATCTTATATGTGGAGCTCATGACCCTTACCGTAGGGCGAAATCTTTTTCCCTCGACCCCCACCTTGAAGAAATACTCAGCAGCTGAAGCAAGCTTGGGCACCTGTACAAGACCATATAAATTACTGTTCTACTTCTCATGTGTTGGTAAATCATGTAATTCGCAACAAAAGACAGTCCAGAAGGCATTTGTATACCTCTGCAACTACCATTGCCCTCAACCTATTACCAAGAAGAGACAGCTCATCTGCAACAAGCGAAAATGGATCCAATTGTTCCTGAGAATGTGTAATTGTAAAAATCAGAAAGATTTATATATATACATCCCTTCCCCAAGAGAAAATAGGGTAGGCAGTCTACTTGAATGGACATCTGAGATGGCATCAATCCGAGCACAAAACGGATCTGGGCTGCTAGTAAGGAGGACTGTGAAGCCTTCTAGCATAGGTGATGCGTAGCACATTGGTGTTCTTTTTTGAAAGATTGATAGTTCAATACTGGTGATTAAACAATGATACAAGCCAAAAGAATTGGGGTAGCATCCCATCAAAAGTTAAATGGGCCTCTTTTACTTCAGTAAAAAGATCTTCCTGTTTACAGGTACTTTCACTAGTAGTGGAACTAATAATGAATCATGCGAACATAAGAATTCTAAATACAAATAAGGGGCACCATGAGGCTGAATAGGCACACTGCAACAATCATTAGGTCTATTCTATCCAGTTACGTGTTGTGTTTCTAGAGCACTTGGTTGAAATCCATCTTAATTAATCATTACTTATATCAATCAAAAGAGGCACATCACGTATGTTCATTTTACTACTTCGGATGCCTAAGTTAATTATCGGGAGTTATGAGTTCAAATTTCCAAAAAGATCTGGCAAATGACACAAACCTCCATAGCAGAAGTGCTACGATGGTGAAGCTGTTGTCCGACACCAAGTGCATTTGAAACCCATGAATAAATTACTCTGCAACCTACAACCTACTAATCACCAGAAACAAAGAAAGAAATTTAAGTTCACAACTAAAAGTATCCTTCAAAATGTAGCCAATCATAGCTAAAAAGCTAACTATGTATAGTGCTAAAAATGAGTCCAGTCGAGTATTGAGGTACCTGACTCGATAAGACAATATAACTAGTCGGGTAGTAAGGTAACGAGCACAACTTTAGTTCTCCGCTCAACTCGATAAGTTAACGAGTCGGGTAATGTAACGATCTGGCTCGACTCGTTTGTTACCCGACTTGTTAAGGCAAAATGAAAAATACTTGTTTTAAATAAAAATAAAAAATACATTGGTATATTTGGAACATTAATAAATTAATATGTGATTATTTAAAATATTAACAAATAAAATTTACAAAACTTAATCATAGCTAATTATTTATAACACATTAATTTATTTAATAATTTATTAATGGACGGAGTAAATGTTGAGTGAGCCGGTATTTCAGCCAAATAAGCAAAAATGTCAAGATCTTTACACCCAATTTGAACTAAAATTTCCTTAGAACATCAATATAGCAAAGCATCTTCCCCAACGTGGACAAACTATTTAAATTTTCACTTTTTTTTAACAAACTAAATATGGTTTCCATGTCCTATGAGTTGAATAATGGAATAAATCAAAATGGCTCATGTCATTATCCTTTATGAAGTAATAGACCATTGTTTGCACTACACTTTTAGCTCAATTCAGAAACAGCTCCTTGATAAGGTTGTGTACTATCCAACCCCACTTAGGCGGGAGCCTCTTCGAGGCACTTGGGCATTTTGACGTGTTTAAGAAGCTAACTATACAATGTATTACTCCAAATGAGCTATGAAGTTAGCATCTCTACAAACAATTTCAACTAACAAAATTCAAGGACATCAATAATTAACCAAAACCCCACAGATTAATTCACCTAATAACCCAAAATTCTCCAACATAATACAATAATTATTTCAAAGAGTACTAATATATTAACCAAAGTAGCTGACGAAAAAACCATACACGGAGTAACATCTAATAATACCCAAATACCAATTAAATTACACTCTAACTACATTAATTACAAAACAATTCACAATAACCAAAAAATTAATACGAATAAATTACAGTGAAAAGAGAACTAATTCAGCCACCTGATGAAAACATGGGTAACAGTGATTAGAATTGAGCAGGTGTGGGCCATCCTTTTGTAAAACCCATCTACTGTTGAGACTCCGGTTCAATCCGACCCGAGATATGAGCTTAAACCCACGAGAAAACACCATTTTTCTATGGAAAAAAAAGATCAAGAATCTTTGATGGGCTTGTCTGAATTTTGGTGAAGAAGCAGAAATTGGGATTTTACGATGAATAAATAAATATAGTAACAAGAAGTCTAGGATTGAACCAATTATAGTTAATGCATTATGGTTTAGTATGCAAAATTGGGAAATATTTTGGGTTGAAACTTGGCTGCTTCTTAACCATGAATGTTTGTCTTGGTTCAGTTGGCGGCTCCACATGGATGGGAATTATTTTCTTTTTATATATATAGTTGAATTGGCTAATTGTGTATTAATTAAATGATTATATCATATTATTGTTTTGAAATATGAGTAATTATAAAATGTTAGTAGACATTTTCATATCATAAATGTATGTTTAATTATAGATGAATTGTAATTATAACTGTGATGTTTAATGGGAAATATGTAGATATTTATAATATTAATTTAACCTATCCTATTTATTAGAATAAGAAATTAAGACTAGTTTGTGTTTGGAGTGACAAATAAGTAATAACTACTCTAATTTAAATTACATGTCTTTTTTATTTTTCGTGTCTAACTTTAATTAGCAATAATTAATTTATTATATTATAAAAAATTGTAAAAGTTTACTTTTATGAAAATATTCTTAAATATAAATTTATCAATATTAATTTTATATTTTTTTGGACTAAACAATAATAAGTAATTTATGGCTAAAGTTGAACAAGCAAAAACGAAAACGACATCTAATTTAAATTGGATGAAGTACTTTTTTTTTGTTATTAAAGAATACTCAACGTAGCATGTTTAATTGTTTATTATGATAGCTTGCTTTTGGAAGATTCGAAAAGTGAGCTCCACGTAGCATGTTTATTAGTATGAAAAAATACATGACTTTAAGAAGATTGTATATTGATTTTAGTGATCAAAATTTATCAAATTTACGGTTTTAATTTATATAGGCAAGTTTAGTTCGAATGGAAAGTAATATGGTTGTGATTTATTTACCCAATACTCCTATTTTAACATTAATTAGTTCTTTGTACACAGTGTAAATTATATTTTTATACAGAAACATTATTGAAGGCACAATAATTATTGATATTGAATCTCAAAATGTAAAAAATGCTATATATAATTATTTGCTTTTTACAAAGTGAAAATTGAATTGGTTAGTTTTTTTTGTAGTTGGTATCTTTTTATATTTTAATTAAAATAATAAAGAATTGTCATGTAGCTTTTGAGCCTTAGGCATTATATATAACTAGCCAAGGCGCACAGTTAATGCCGGTGCGAATTAATATATTCTTTATTTTAATATTTTTTTACCTACAAAATTATGAACACGTAAATTTTGTCAATGATTTTAATTAAACTAACAACAAATTGAAGTAGTCCGATGAATTTAATTGATATTTATTTTTAAAATAGTGAAAAATGAAATATAATAATAATTTTAAACTTAACTCTTACTCCCTCCGTTTCTTTTTATTTGATTGTTTGGGGAAAAAGTACTTTATTAAGAGATTGTGAAAAATTACATTGGGATTGTAAAAATGTGTATTGGAATTGTAAAAAGGTGCATTGAAATTGTAAAAAGGTGCATTGGGATTGTAAAAAGTGCATTGAAATTGTAAACAATCAAATAAAAAGAAACATAGAAAAAATGCTCAAACAATCAAATAAAAAGAAACGGAGGGAGTATTATTAAAGGAAATTTATATCGTGGAGTTTTATTTAGGTAACTACCTATCAAAGAAAATTAACATAATATGTAAAAATAAAAAATAAGAGCATTACATGTGGTATTTTTTGGCTTTAAGCATTATATATAGTATAAATATAGATATAGATATTCCCTCTGTTTTTCGAACGTATTGTTTAGCAACAACATATAAAAAACATTATCATTTTATCCTCATTTTGTAGAAGTTAATAAAAAGATGTGAATTCAAAATCAATGTCCTAAAATGTGAACTATTGTTCAAATTAATAATGTCATTAATTACGCTTCGAAATTCACAAGTTTTGTATTGGACAATAAATAAATTTAATAAAAAAATCTACTACTCTATTAAGGATACAATATGAAAGATGGTAAAAAAACACATCAAAATATTAAAAAATATCTTTTTTAAAACACAAGAACTTTAGCCGAAACAATATCTTAAAAGAAGGGAGGGAGTATATTGATAACCAAATATTATTCAATTTTAGGTCCAAAATCTAAAAAGTCGAACATCAAAACTCAAATTAGACAATCTTCGAATGATAGTGGGTGTAGGAAAATCTATATAAAAAAAGAAGGGGGCAAAAAATAAAAAGAAGGGGGGTATATTCTTCCAATTTTCTCATAGTGCTGTGTTTATCTATATCACATGCATTGATATCCACCACAAAAGTATGAACAACGTCTTCTTTGAAGGTTTTTTCAACCTGCATTTCATTCTTTGCTCAAAAGTCACCTAGCCTGGGATTTCTGAAGTGCAAAATCCCCAAGACCATGTCTTAGGACTATCGTTCAATATTTCCACAGAAAGTCATAAATAGGCAAATACAAGAACAATTCATGATACAGCGCCATCGCCTTCATGTAAAACTAACTTCATTCCTTGCCTCTTGTGTCATCTGCTAAAAGATGAAAAATCCGACAACTTGGCCACCTATCTTTTTATATCGAAGGGGAATCAACCCGACAACAGCACAGTAATGTGTCTCTACTGTTACCTATTGATGGACTTGTACAATACCACTGTTACATATTTTGATAGGAAACGATGTGTGGAGCCAAGTGCAACAACTGATGGGCTGCTAGCACCTTTCTGCATGTAGAGATGGTTAAGCACCACATGCTGAGGCCGCGAGAGAGGAGGTGGGATCTCCATATGCACAGATGGTGCATTGAGTAGAGTCATTTGAAGATGTGGAGGGATAAGTGGTGGCTCCTTGGCAAAGTCCTCGACACTCGGTTGCATGTTGTTGTAGCTAGAATCTGGAGAGTTGGGAGGCTCAAAACCAGATATGCTTTTAGTGTCTTCTGGAACATAATCCTGAAGTTCAAGAACAAAAAAAGAATTACTGAAGGATTTACAACCAAATTCTGTCACATGTACGAGACTCATATCACTTATAAATTTCCTACAAATGAACAAAGTGATGTGGAGCAAGCAACTTCTTTATTCAGATTCACATCAATCATAAGAGGTTTTGATGGATATGGGGCGAAGTGTGCTATCTCCAAGTGCATTTACCTATCACTTTCACTGTATCTTGTGACTACCAGTTAAGCATATGACAGAGATAGGATGACAATAGTTTTAAAGGGAACTGTGCTGTTTCAATCCATCAGCAATGCGGATGGATACCCATCTTTAAGAATACTTGGTGGACACCTTACCTATATTGCCACTGACTAAGCACGCAACTACCTTATAAGGCTTGGTCATATGTGATCAAGCAATAATAACATATTGGACATAGTGAGGTAACTTTGAAACAAAAGAACTTGAAACATTGAATCTGCCCAGATTATGGCATGTATTACTTTAAAGAAATAATGCTGGAAGCATAGCAGAAGCAGATGTCTTGCAGAGAGTACGACAGTCTAGAGAGAACGGTCAGGGGAGGTGCAAGCTTACCTGGAGGTCCAGGACGTTATAATAGTTGCCTGCTTCATCTTGTGTCCATGGCAATTCCTGAGCATATCTAAATTGGCCATCAACTATAAATCTGTACTGATAAACACCAGAAGGGAGCACTTTCATAATCGTGAAGTCTTTTCCAGATTTCTGCAAGGGCTTCCTGGCACAAAGTTTCACAAGTTAACTTGCAATTGCTATATAACTAAAAAAAAGTTGGGAGGGGGACAAAGAACACGAACCAAATATCTACCTTGTTCTCCAGTCATCCCATGATCCTTCAACAGCTACGTCCTTTGCATCATAGCTCCATGTAATCATTGTCGGTATTCCTTTTTCATTTGATGAATCTTCATAGCCAGATGGACTTTGCATCCATGAAGGGTTGGGGATATGCATCTCATCCGGCCTTTGTAAAGGCACAACTGGCAACTGATTAGATAACAATTATCAAGATTTGAAACATATATCGACGCATGCATAATATAGAAGTTGTTATCTAAGATACCCAGTCAATAATCAGAGTTAGTTACATAATGATCCCATCTTAGGCTCTTAACTAGATCAGAAAATATGGCTAAGCATAAATAAGCTACCTCCATAATAGTATAACTAAAACAGGAGTGATATACTTGAATTATGCAGCTTTCTTCAACAACTAAAACACGGTCAAATTTCGCATAATGAAAGCTATTTCATTGCAAAAGAAAGAAGGTTGACCATTGGCTCCATCTACCAAGTAAGCAACACTAACGAGTAACAAAGCTCTCTAATATAAAACTACAACTAGGTAAATCAAATGATTACTCGAGAAGACCCTGCCAACTTAAGCGATACATAAGAATCGAATGAAGAGAAGGAGAGTGTAAATCCCACTTCTCAATACCACCCCAAACGATATCATCATAAATATAAAATCAAGAACCAAACCAAATGCAAAAGAAAAAAACTCCACCGGAGTCCACCCCAACTAAAGATGCAATCTTCACTCAGATCTACTATCTGGGATCAGCAGATTACACTACATAAATTCGCAATACAACAATGACTATCGAAATTAACCCTAAAACTACAATCACAAAAGATAATACTACAATCACAAATACTATGAAGGTAACATAAGTAAATAAAACCAAACCAAACCCTATCCCAGTGATTTTGGCTATATGGATAGGTATCCAATCATCCCAAAATAAATAAATAAATAAAACCAAACCAATCCTTATCCCACCGCAACAATCTATATGAATACGAACTTGATAATCATCCCAAAATATATAAATAAATAAAATTAAACTAAACCAAGTCTTATCACTCATTTTGAGGTCGGCTACAAGAATACCACTCCTCCAATCACCCAAATAAATCAAGAAATTTTCACAAAATAAAAAACCTGGGGTTTGAACATCAAAGGAGTATGAGCGGCTCTAGGACTAGGAGGAGGTGATTGACCACTAACGTGCGCACCATCTTCAGAAATTATGCTATCATGCGCACCACCACCTTCAAGCTCAGATTGGCTATCACCATCTCCTTCTTCTCTGCCATTAGCATTACCCATTTATCTCAAACAAACAAACAAAAACCCAATCAAAATCGATTCTTGGTATTACCTATTTTTCAGACCAATTAAAAAAAGATTAGAGCTTTGGTATCTATGATGTGGATTCTGTTTCTGTACTATTATAATATAAAGTATTCATTTTGTTAAATAGATTAACTATTTTTGGTATATTATTAGCTCCATGATTGTGAAGGCTGAAGAGTTGTATATGTGAAATGATGATATGATTATAGAAAAAGACAAGACTTTGTCTGTCAAGTTTGAGGTTTTGATTTTTTTTTTATTTGACATGTACATTTCAAACGTTAAATATAAAAATATGTGATAATATTAATATAAAGTGATATTGTGTCGCACGAAATATAAATATGAGTTATTTTGAAAAATATTTTTTAAGGTGGGGTATGAGGAAACTAATTTCTCTTTTTTGTAAGTTATACAATTACGATTGTATAAAATAAAATATTTTGATTTAATAATAAAGAGGTAACTATGATTGAAAATTTACAAGTAAAGCAAAAAATAAAAATTCAAATAGAAAAAAATTATCTCTTCAAATTATATTCAAATTAAAGGCTTTGACCAAATACAAAAAATATTACTCCCTCCCTCACATAATAATTGACACATTTTGACTTTTTGTTGTTAACAAAATACGATTTAAAACATAAATATCTCTTATTCTACATGCGAAAAATTATATAAAGTAGATATTTCAAAAAATACTCCTTATCGCTTAATGAAAATTCATGATCAATTTTTTTTAAATTTGACAACGAAAAGTTAAATGTTCCAATCATCAAGGAACGGAGGAAGTACTTAACTATCCATTATATTTATTTATTTTAGTTTTACAAAAAGTAAAGATGAAAACTTAAATATCTTTCACTATATTTAAATATAAACTAAAAACGCCTTTGTTCGATATCCACAATTTTACTGAGGTAATGTTTTTTATTTGTGATAATGTTTTTTTTTGTAAATTAGCGATGAAGTAAGTATCCAACCTAATGACAAGAGATTTTTTTCACTAGACTATTCAATTAACTCAATTTGTGATAATGTTTTTTGAAACTTTTTTAGTAGATGAGCTGTGAATGAATAAAGTACTTAATGATGATTCTTGTTTTATCGTTGAAATGAAATATTGGAGTAAATTTATTTTAATTCAGGCTGACGAATAGACATTTCTTACTGAGAAATTAGATGAGTAGCCTTAAATTTAGGAGGTTACTTCAATTAAATATCATTAAACTATTATTATGTGGGCAGAATCTATTGCCCAACTTTGCCAGCGGACAAAATTACTACCTAACTCTTTTAACATAATCCAAATGTCTCATTTCAGTCATTAGTTTTAAAATAAAAAAGTGATCAAGGGTGTATTCAGTCAATTTTCTACTTGAGTGCTAGATTGCAAGATTTGTCCACATATGACATAACTATAGTTTGGTACTACCTCCATCCCTATTTAATAGACCCGTTTTGACTTTTTAAGTAAAACTTCGAAAGTTTTGACCATAAATTATTATTAATTGATAAGAGATGAAATAGTCATATGAGATCTTGCTAGATTCGTCTTGATACATATTTCTGAAATATTAAGTTTTTATAATTTATATTGACGTTTTAAATTGTGTCTCGGAGACCGTAAAAAAGTAAATGGGACTATTATTTAGGGATGGAGAGAGTATTAATTAAAGAATTTTTTATATAGGCTTCTAAACTTTTAATGTGTTATCAAATTAGCATTTGATGAATTCTTTTTTATTAATCAAATAGATACCTGGAATATAAAATTGATAATTGAACTTTTTTTCCACCTTTTTTTGGAATTACATATTTTTAAAATTTTTAAAATTCTTAACCTAATGACAAGTTAGTCATATCGAAAATATGACTTTTTGGAGGAAAAATTTACAGAAAAGTACATGTGGCACTTTGAGAAAAACTCATTTAGGCGCCAACAGTAGAGGAAAAGTTTATGCGCCAACATTGTTCTTATTTATAATTGACACAACTATGGGTGGATTCGAATTTGAACGAATATAACTAAATATTAACTTTTTACATGTCTTTGGTTCGAATGTTAATATCAAAATCGTATTAATTCGTCATGTTCTATAATTATTTGGATTCGAATTCGATATTCGTTAAACTTTTAATATAAATATTCGGTTCATATTCGATATTCAATTCGTTATTTGATTCAAATTCACTAAAGTTGCTTAAACACTCAAGTTGCTTATGGCTTATCATATCAATGTAGACATTTGAAATTTGAGAAAGATGTGGAAAAAAAAGTTCAAGTGCCAACTTTATGCTCCATGTGCCTATTTGATAAAAAAAAAAAAGTTCATCATATATTGATTTGGTAACATATTGAGAATTCACAGGCTTGTATGAAAAAAAAGCCTTAATTAAAGGATATTAATCACAGATTAAAAAAACACCTCATCTTTATATCCAAAAAATGAAAACCTTAATTGATCAATAAAGTTACCTTATTTGAACAAGATGATTTTAAGTCGTGGTTTAGAATATTATTAGTTTTTTTAATCCTATCTAATAAGCAAGTTAAATTTTTGAAGGAAGAATGTTGAATCTGGATGAAGATTTAATAACAAAAATGAAGAGTATTTTAGTAGCTCTAGAGGAAATGGACTTAATTTAGACCCGCATCTAGAACCTTACAAATTAATCACTGTTGATTATTTTCTTAATTTGAAAGACATTACGAGTATTAATTGTTATAAATTTTATTACCATCCAACCGAATCGACTGAAATACCACAAATACAATCTGAAACATTTGAACCTTAACGAAATAGTGGAAGATCAAAACTGTAGTTCCCCATTGAAAAAATAAACAAAAAGAATGAAGAGTAAAACTAAAGATTAGACCTAATGCCAGTCCCATTTCCATACATCCCAAGCTTATTACAGGATTTACAGCACAGAACACACTCGCTATTCACTTCCATAAATAACATATGAATCATTTAAATATGGAACGTTTCCTAATAAGCATTCGATGAAGAGTCCGCTAATATTTCTAATAAAATATTATATGGAACGTTTTTACAGCAACATTCCTAACAGGGCTAAATAGCAAATGGTACAAACCTAAAACGCAGCATATATTATTCGTAGGCGTGGGTGTAGGTGTGGGTAAAGATACAGTTCTGCCTGATCAGTAAACATACAACGTGAACTATACACAAACTGCTCATAAGTGGTTAAGTACATGCTCGTACAACATCATTTTAAAGCATAAAACTCCAAGGGTGAAAATTTCCAAGTGTCCTAAGCATTGGGAAAGGTCCAGTAGCACACAAAAATTCAGCGGCGTTGTT
Source organism: Echium plantagineum (assembly GCA_003412495.2). NCBI lineage: Eukaryota > Viridiplantae > Streptophyta > Magnoliopsida > Boraginales > Boraginaceae > Echium > Echium plantagineum. Next base: position 6,309,710 of record CM016565.1, read on the forward strand.
GGCACATTTGGCATGCATTGACAGACACGAGATTGGCAAATGTGCAGTATTCACAAGACCAGTATGATTTCTCGTCACTATTTCTCGAACTGCCCGACCTTGAAGTGGTTGCCTTGGTCCTATTACCTCTACTCTTGCTGCCCCCACCTCCCAGGCTCTTTGAGCTTAGAGTCCTACTACAAGCACCATGGGAGTCTACATCTGATAGACCATTCTCTAAAGCTCGAACCAGATTTTCGAAGAAGTTCTTGGTCACACTGCAAGTTCGAAGAATGTCATAATAAATACCGATGGTGATTTTGATCTATCAAGAAAAGTAGACTTCCTTCAGAAAATGTATTACAAATATATTTTTTGAAAATTGAAGCATGTTCCACATGAAGACATCATCTGGCATCTCCATGAAAGCATGTCATCTTGCAAGAGCATGACAAAGATACACATCCAATGGAAAATCAATGATACCAAACACACGTGCATTGATAAAACTAGTAGCTGGAAGCAGTTTAAGGTCTGTCCTCTACGATGAAGGGTTAAGTGATTGTAGTCTTATTTTGTTACGTAGGTTTCCGATAACTTTTGAGAAAACACCAAGATTCCATAGCAAATTGCTATTGACTCGACCAAATTTAGATGAAGAACTTCATAATCTATATAAAAACTACTATAATTTTAAATCACCTGGTCAGTCCTGCTAATTTCATGCGGAATTCATTGAAATCCTTCGATGGACCCTCTGCGTTGAGATATGTTTGCAATTCCTTTTCCGCACATTGATGGAGCCGCTCCAACCCAGATTCAGCCTCACCTGAGAATGAAAAGTCTTCAGAAGATTCTCCTTCTCCCAATTATAGATGATGTGAGATGCAAATGGAGATGGTAAAAAAAAATATCAACCCAACGTCATGATTCTAATCACATACCTTGCAAGTACTCAAAGAACTGTTTCTTTGCAAGTTCATGATCAGGTAAATAAAAACCATAAGCATACGTCCATTTAAGCACCCTTCTACATTCAACTATCTGTTAAATGAGATGGGCCGAGCTGTGTATTACTTTTAATACAAATAACAATTGGGTAAAAAAAATTAAGAAGTATTCTTACCTGTTGCCAGGCCTCTAATATGAACTTAAGCTGAGCTTCAGGCTGGGATTGCTTGTCACTGAGGTTCTCAAGCTGCAAGATTTAGGTCTTAATACTTTCTCAACTTTTTAGAGAGAAAAATGAAATTAATGAGCTTATATCGATTTTAGATATCTGGAGCTTATGGATAAATAGAGACATTCAAATTATGAGAGATGACAAAAATACCCACTTCTAATAAACAACAGTTGTCATCGAAAAGTCATCTTGGGTTATAAATATGCATCTTTTATGTTTCTCAAGACATAGTGTTCCATTTATTTCCATCAATGTAACGAAAAGAACAATAGATCTTTTACACCTAATAAATATTTTAGCCTGTTTGTGGAGTATGATGAACTATTGTCATGAATGTATTATTTGTACAAAGAGATGTGTTTGTCAGCATCATCGGAATATGTTTTACCTTACAGTAGTTACCACCATATCTGATTTTAAATATCATCGACATTTTCTAGAGAAACAGGAATTTTTCATTATCTTTCATCGACTGAAAAATAATTAGCCTACTACATCATATCTCTAGTACTAACAATGACAGTAGGAATCGTTGTATAGATATAGCACATGCATTTAAAGCTTGTAAATATTTATCTGGTTTCATGAAATGTATGCTATTCAAGATTGGGAACCAGAAAGGTAGTCAGGTGAGCTTTTCCCAGGCATCATATAAAATAAGGTTCAATAAGGAAAACTGCAAATCCAACTATTTTATGAAGATTAGTTAGAGTACACGTTAGAATTTTTACTAAAAACCAAACATCAGTCTTCCTCAGAATTATGAAAGACAAAGATAATAAGCAACTATAAAAGCTCCACTTACATGTACAGTTTGCATCTGATGTAGATCTGCAAGTGCCTTTTGCCTGGACTGTATAATGAATGAAAGTAAATATTATTACATATTATTACGTATAGTCGCATAAACAAAGTCGAATAATTTTGCTTAAAAATGCTGATAAACCCATAATATGCCCCTAGCTTCTACCTGAAGCAAAGCAACTTTATTCCAATTATTTTTGCATTAGTAGAAAAATGATGAAATAGACAACATAAAAAGATGAAAGACCAAATTAAACATAACATTTTCTGTGTCACTCCTCTTCAGATAAGGCTGCTTTAGACTTCTAAATCTCAGTTCCTTCTGAGCCCACAATCAGATAAGAAGTTCTATTGACCTTATGCTTCACTAAATCAGAAGAACTCTAAATAATTGTGTGAGAAATTTTAACATAAAACAATAGTTGGTTAACCAGACATAAAGGACATGTAATCAACAATAGATCATTAGTCCATGGTATCAGTCGTTTATGGTGTTATGCTAACCTAGCCTGCAATGTATTTTTGAAATCCGTCAAGCTTGGACGGCAAAACTGGCATGCATGTGAAGGAGAGGAAATGGATAAACGCTCTGAAATTTCTGAAGGGAACTTGCGAAACTTGTATAATAGACCTCATCTAAATCTCTGAGAAACATTACAGCAACTCTGAGGAAAGTATTACTATACCACTCTGCTAAGGGGAACAAAACCTGACTTTGGAATTAATACTGCTGCTACTAGGAGCATATGATAAAAAGGACGAACCAGGAATATAATGCTACATCACAGGACTGCTAAGCACGAATGGTGAATAATAATGTTGGTAACACATTAAGATGAAAAGTTCCTACTTTCTTTGGCAGACCCCTTGGTATGACACTGACTTGGCATGTCCATAACTGGCATTTACAGATTTAACCCACACCCCAAAATTGAAGCCACATTCGTTACATAAACCTATCTATAGCTGGTACAAGTTTGACTCATAATGTCCTCCTAAATAAATTATCAAAATCATTATATTAAAATTCATGTCTACAGTCCAAATTAGATCATAAGTAGGCATACTACAAACATAACCTTAACTTCCTCTGGTGATGGTGTTGTTATGTAAAACCCAAACGAATTACTGATGCTTGTCCAAAAATATGTACAGCGCAACACTACAGTTCATTAAAGCAATAGGCCGCCATTATCTACTATCAGCATTATTATACAAAACAAGTTAGTTTAGTAGACTACTGAGATCATTATTCAATTTGGTTACAAATCAATTTACACGAACATCAATTAAGTTGGTACCACATTCAGATCTTTATGCAAATACAATTGGCATCAAGCACACCGACCTACCGATTGATTTGTAGCCCATCTTTCATAATAATGAGTATATCTTTCTAATGAATTTTTTGCCATCTCTCTTCTTTTCTCGGTTTCATCAAACTGCACAATACCAAAGTTACTTGGATCAACACATCATATTGTAACATGAAATACATATATATTTCAATTAGGTCTTCGAGGTAGTAAATAATTTGTTATTACCACTCCCTCTTGCTTTGCTGCCTCATATCTGTTGCAAGCGTAGAAACCACCTGTTCTCTCACCATGTTCTGACCATGCACCAAGACAGAGCCTGAAAATATACAATATTTGATGCTCCAAACGATGAAATATGCATTTAGGTTTTGGAAGATATTTGTTGATGCAAAACTCCAACGAGGATGCACAAAAATTAGCGAAGCAGCAGAAATTCGCAAACTGATAAAAGATTTTTTTTCAAAAATTGATAAAAGATGTTCACCCTTTGGTTTAGAGTTTATGATGAATAAACTTGTGTCACTAAATTGGCGCGAGGAAAAGAAGCCATACCAGCAAAATTCAAATTTACAGGGTGGTGTGCAGGTTACGTGCATGCAACCTTGATTCTTCTCGATTGGTCGCTTGCATTTAGGGCATGGCTTGGAATTAGCTAATATCCTGATATATTATTAGAGCAATATATTAGTAGTTGAGCAATTAAAATCCACTCTAGTCTCTCAAACATACACCCAACACACACTCACACGAGTCAGACTCCAACTTCACATATTCCATACCTCGCAACTAAGATATTTGTGTCCAGAGTGCCTCTGTATCTATAATGTGTTCAGTAATAGTTCTTGCAGATAATTAATCCACATCTTGCGCACTGCGACGTATCTATTAATTTTCTTTTAAACAGACCCTCATTGATATCTTTTACTTTAGTATGTTAGCCAAACTTTAAGATAGGGGGCATAATTTACAGGAGATGGAATAATGAGTTCCATTTTCACCATGGTGCTATGACTCTATGAGTATCTTGTGAGATATAAATTAGAAAAGCCAAAAAAAATTGGAGTGTGTTGTTTGATTATGGTGATGCTTCCATAAAACTAAAAGGGCCCTGATGAAAAATAGTGGGGACTGAAGGAAAATAGGTTGAAACGAGGAGCCCAAGTAATGTGTAATTTTTTGTTTAGGTTGATATATATATCGAGGTAGCCTGGTAGAGCTTATTGGACAAAATATATTGATATGAAAAGGAACAAAAGAGAGAAAGAGTATGAACCGTAGTAGGGACTAGGGGTAGAGAAGTTCGCTTACATTGGCAAGATAGAGGTTGCAAGAGAAGTACAGATTGTGCCACCAAGGAGCATTTCTCTATTCCCCACTATCAAACTCTAAGGGGCCTGAATAATATAGAGAGTAGAGAACAAGTGGATAGGCGTTTCATAAACCTATAGAGGGGCTAATTTAATGGGTGGCTACTAATCATAAGCTGATTCCGAACACTCATCAACTCGACATCACTAGCCAAATCTACTTTTGCTATCAAACGACAAAGAATCTCACACGGGCACAGATCTTTTAAATAAATTTTAAATGACTCTTGAAGTCTACTATACAAAATACAGTTATTTCTAGTATGGCCATAGAAAAGTAAAGAAAACTTAGTAATGAAAAATTAAGACTCCTAGACCTTATTGATTACAATACTTCATAGAATTGCTTCCGCAAGAACTCAATTCAAAAGCCTATATATTAGGTGTCTATATCAAACCCTTGGATTAACTCTGTTATACATATATACTACTGATCATCAATTTCTATCTATGTAGCAGAAACAAACATATGACTCCAGTAAGAACCATAATATACCAATTCATGTTTTCAGATTCTGCACTATTCTTGAGAATCCACTTGGACACAGTTCCGCAGTCAACTGGTCGATGGGCTTCTTCCGTGCACTACAGATAAAATTGTTTAACCATTACGATTTTAGAGGATAACTATACAGGAAAGTGCACCAACAGGAGGGTACTGAAAGGAATAAGAGAAATGTAGTTGCACTAACATTCCAGCAGAAACTATAGGAGCAACGACATGTGATATCGGAACTTTCACCACCAACAACAAACTCAACGACATAATCACAACCAGGAGCTGGGCACCATTTAGTCTGCTCAAAAAATAAATGGGAAACCATTAACATAATAGTAATGTCAAAGGTCTCTCATTTCCATTCTGACAGTCAAATAAATAAATGTTACTTGAAACAAAGATAAGAATGCATTCAAACAACAGTGTCACTATCAGATCTTAAATATGTGGATGTCTAGTTCAATAGAAACCAAAATGGCCAAGTCTAAAGTCAGAATATCAATTTTTTGCAGCATACCAGTAAACCAAAATGACAATTAGAGAAACCAGCTTCTGGATATTTGAAGAATCGTTTCCCCTATCATGAAGTCTTTATTAGTTTTTTACTCAACATGTTTTGAGGAGCTTATAAGTGTTGTTATAGTTGGTTTCAACTTCTCAGTCAATGACCCAATTAGATACTTCATCTATACAAAATGTGACTAGTTTTATATATTTCCAATTACCTTCCTGTTGCCTTCAATAAAAGATCTGAGAAGATATCGATTATACTTTGCTTTATCATCATCTGAAACCAAATAATTTACCATGTCTTGACCAACAGCAGCACTACATGATGGATCAGGACATCGCAACATCAAACATCCAGGACCATCATTGATAGATGAGTTGATATAACCTAGAGATTCTCAAAATGAGAGATCTTGGGACTCAAGTAACTTGGAAAAAAGAAGGGAACAATTCAAAACCTAAAGAACATCTTGAGTTATGATAGCAATGAAAACTAGGACCAATTTTATCACAACTTACCTACGCACATAGCATTAAACTCTTTTAGAGCGGTCTAACATAATCTATTAGCATTTCACAGTGCTAAAACTACACTTATCAAATTGACTAGTTTAAAACTCTCTTGGCATAGCTAAAATATGTGTATAAGCATACTTCGAAATATGCCAGCATAATGCATGAAAGTGATAGTTATGCCTATAAACAAACCTTGCCAACAACCAACACAAAATGGATGACCACAAGCAGCAGCAGTTATCATATCTTGTGTACAAGAGTCAAAGCAGATCCCGCAAGTTAGCTGAAACAAGACCACAACAAAATGATAAGTTTCAGAAGTAAGTGAGATAAAAATTACAGAAACTACCACGTGAGTACACCACTTATGGATCAACTAATAATATACTTTTTAAGCAAGTTTGTATGATGGAGGATGTACCTCCTCGTCATTTGGAAGAGGAATAGGATATTCTAGCAAACCAACTTGACGTCGCACCTTTTCTTCATCAGCAAACCATTCATCATTTACTTTAGTAACACTCCTGAGCCCAAGAAAACACCATCATTAATGCCTCAAGATGACTGTATTGAGGTAAGAAGTTACATCGAAGACAATAGTCCACTAAGTAGACTGTGAAATCAAAGATGAAGTAGAAGAGCAAAAATCAAATTTCACTCATGATTATAACAACATAACATATGAATCGTGAAGTAAATTTTAACTTCGTCTAAAACTATTTAATCCTCTTCGACCAAGTAAGCATTCATGAGTTGATTTATTAGAGCAATAATACGGATTATTAAATACGATAGAAACTGTACCACTGATAGTGGCGGAGAAGGATGCTAGCAGCATCCCTTGAAATGGAAAGCACACTTGAAATCTTCATAATATTTTCCTCTTGAAGTCGACTAATATCAGCTTCTGTCAAAATAGTATAATTCTGACAGTAGGAAGAATTTTGCAGTTAAGATAAGCCATGAGCATGTGATATTAAAAAATTCACCAACAGATTAATGAGCTAGATACTGAAAAATGAGTAATACGAGTATTATAAATTTGGCTCTAGAAGTGAACTCTTAATTAATTAATTAACTTAATAGACATGACTACCTCTTGGCATATCAATGGTTTGCAGCAATTGAAGTTGTAACTAAAAGTTCTTACAATAACAAACATATTATGATGATCAACACTCGGCCATACATGATCTTGGACATGGTCATCATGTGTTTGCTTATAGCCCAAAAACTATAAAACCAACCAACATAACAACCACATTGACAAGCTAACCTTTTATACCATGTTTGTCTTAGTGGTCAAGTCACTAAAGAATCTGTTGACTGTTCGTAAATATACAAATTTAACTATGTTAACAGAATATGAAACGGTTAGTGTCCATGATACTTTGATCATATTCAATTCCTGTTTGCAACCTTGTCTTTAGCTAACCTGTCTCTATATCCTCCAAACCAAACAAAATTAACAATTGAGCATGGTCAACATCCTATTACCCTTTCCTTTGGACCTCCTTTATCAAAAAGAATGTCATACTTACACTAAAAGTAAAAGTCAACAATAGAGCGCATGCAACTTCCAATATAGTTTTCTTCTGAAAATTTACAATTGAATTTCACTAACAATTGACACTCACTTCAGTAATTCATCAGCAATTAATTAAAAATATTTTTGCAGCCCCATGGTGCAAAGAACACTAAAATATCGAAGTAGCATAACCAAGCCTCATTAACATACACAAAGTCAAAAACAGTCAGCAGTAATAGAATACGAACAAGAATATTACCAGCTATAATTTTTTAGCACAACCTATTTTACATGCAGAAGAGGGCACTACAACAGTTAGACCATTACATCATAGTTATAAACAAGATGATATAAATTGAGTACTAGATAGAACAATTTTTTGCTCATACGAAGACATCTCTCTCTCTACCTGCAAAGATTATAATTTTATCATAATAACTTAACAAATAATCGTCCAAATTGATCAGCAGCTATAATATTATTTCAAGCATTTAGTAATCAACTTCTACCTAAACAATACCAAGCAAATCATATCAATTTACGGAGTAGCTAACACAATTAACTGCAACAACATCAAATCAGCCAATCATGTCACTATCTCAAGTCAATTAACACGATTAAGCGCCTCAGATTGATTAATTAACTTAAAATCATCAGCAACAACTAACATAATAAAAACTAAAACATCCTAGGCGGAACAATAAAATACACTGTACTTACACAGTAATTATATCATGAGATCGATTATTACTACATCATATCAATCAGCTAATACAATTAACTACTACTCCCTCTAGCATCAAATCAACCAATCATTTCACAATCCTAAATCGATCAGCACGACTAAGCACCTATATTGATCAATCGAGAAAAATCATCAGCAACAATTAACACAAAAAATAACGCTTAAAAAAACGAAAAATAAATAGAGAATCGCAAAAATAAACTGTAAAAAATATAAAGTTGTACATTAGTATTAAACCTGAGAGCGGTTATGGTAGGCGGTGTGGTCATCGGAATCATCAGAATCGTTATCGATGAAGCCGTAATCATCCATCTCGACCTCATCACAGCCGTCGGAATCTTCATCGCAACCGTAAAAGTCGCCGTCATCGTCGTGCAACACCATTTCGTCCGATGAAGATTCCATCTCTCTATGCTCCTTTTCTTTTGTGAAATATCCCCCTTAGATATTGAATGATATTAAATGGTTAGAATATGATGCTGTGTTGGGTATTTTATTTTAATTGAGGTTTTTCATATTAGATATGAATATTGATTTATTTTAATTGCATTTTTCATTTTTATATCTTAATTTGAATGTCGACTAATGTTTTATTTATTACACATCTATTTCACTTTAATTACATTTTGAGAATTGGTGTTAAACTTTAACCACAAATTAATTTATATATATTCGTTCGAAAAATATAAAATTTATAATTTGAGTTCGTTTTTCAATATTATTTTCACAATATTATTTTTTGTAAGTTTTTATATTGTAAATATAAAGCAATTGACAATTAAAGTTGTGTTTCGAAAATTGTGAAGTCAATTAAAGTGAAATAAAGGGAATATCAAATAATTTGTATTCATTTCTTTAATATATATATAATTGGGTTAATGGCACAATCGATCACTCATGTTTCACAGTGTTTACCATTCGATCACTCATGTTTCATTTTGTCCTTTTTTATCACTGATGTTGTGATATTATATTTCATTTGATTTGCGGGTTGACTTTTTTCATTAAACACATTTTTTGACCAAATAAAGCCTTAATTTGAAAAGGTAAAGTAGGCAATTAAACACACTAACCACAATTTTTTACCATATATTTTTGCAGGAGTTAGTGAAATTTTCGATTGAACTGAAGTGAATATGTTGAAGTGAAGTCAAGATGTTGAACTCAAAACGGGTCTTTAAAGTTAATTGTGTAAAAAAGTACTCCGTATTATTTAAGTTAATTGTTTACTTTACCCTTTCAAATTAAGGTTTTGTTTGGTAAAAAAAAATGTGTTTAATGAAAAGTCGACCCGCAAACCAAATGAGATATGATATCAAAACATCAGTAATAAAAAAAGACAAAATGAAACATGAGTCATCGAATGGTGAACGCTGCAATTAACTCTTTATTTAACTATGATTCATCATTTGCACTGCATTTTATTTCAAGATATCGGTGATTGAAATAGTAAATATTATTCCCTCCGTTTCTAAATGATTAGTATATTTTAACTTTCATGGTCAACAAAACACATTTCAAACATAAATATTCTTCTTCTACATATGAAAAAATTATAAAAGATTGATAGTTTAAAAATATATATTGAGACGAATCTAACAAGATATCATATGACTATATTATTTCTTATTGGTTAATGAGAATTATTGATCAAAGTTTTTAAAGTTTGACCATATAAAATCAAAATATACCAACTATTAGGTACGGAGGAAGTACTCCCTCCGTCCCTAAAAGATTGTCACATTTTGACTTTTGTTAGTCAAAACATTACAAAATTTGCTCATCAATTCCCATTAAACAATAAGAAATAATATAGTCTTGTGGGACCTTGTTAGATTCGTCTCAATATATATTTTTGAAATATTAACTTTTTATAATTTTTTCGTATGTAGAATAATATATATTTATGTTTTAAATCATATTTTGTCGACCAGCAAAAGTCAAAATGTGACAATCTTTTAGGGACGGAGGAAGTACTAAATATCAAGAAAGAAAGCAATATGCTTTGCTTGTTGGTCAAGCTATGTGGAGTCGAGCACAACATGAAAAGCAACCACTATCCGAAACCAACGGCCCAGATCAAAAGAATCGACGAACGAGACTAATTCCTAAGGCATATAAAGCTGACAATATCAACACACGATTCGACTAGTCCGTTACATATACTCCAAAATTATAACTCACCAAATATTTTCTCTCAGTACTCTTCCCAAAATTTAATTTCTTTTAATCAATTGAGTGAGTTTCCAATTTCCTTTGCATTTTATAGTTTGACTAAACAACCACGATTTTTATTTCATTTTATAATTAAATTCTAACCTACTGTAAAACTAAACTGATATATTGTATTTGATCATTGAGTTCAGAAATTGGTTGTATAAGTACGATTTAGATTATTTTTAAATTTATTATGAGTTTGAGTGGAGGAGTGATCACTATGTATTTTTTTAGATGATTGTATTATGAATTTATGATATTTGATTATTGAATTTTATTTACGTTGTAGACTGTTCGAGGCGATTACAATTTGTTTTATGTTTTACAATTAAATTATGTTTTATTGTAATAATGTAGTATTCATGATTTATACTCCACCATTTGAAAAATGATCGCGTTATTAAGAATTATGAATTAATTAATATGTAATATTGGATCATTGTGTAGAGACTTTGATTATTTAAATTATATTATTTGAAGTTATATTTTCTTTAAACAATACATTAGGAGTATATAATTTGCTTAGTTGTTTACTGTGCTTGATTATCACTAGAAAAATTATATTAACAGTTACATGATCGAGGATAGGAATCGAGTTTGTGTGTCGAGTATATGATAATCAAATGTTGTGAAAGATGATACATATATGAGGAAAACAATGATTAGTCTTGTAAGGAATTGTTGTATTGGATATATAGTTGTTAGCTATTATTTGTAGTGAAGCTCTTATTCTTTCCTTTTTTATTTGTATGAAAAGTAATGCCTGATTCTTAAACTTGTTGCTGGGTTTTCCAGGTCAAAATGAAAGGGATCTTAGCTATTCTGTTTTTGTCGTGTTTCGTGCACTCTCTCGCCTTTTCTGCAGCAGATGATGGATTATATCGAGTCAGAGTGAGAAAGATAAAGTTTGATGAGAATAATCGCCTTGCTGCAAGACTTGAGACGAAAGAGGGAGAGGCATTGAGGGCATCAATCAGAAAATACAATCTGCTTGGTGGTAAAAGGGATCAGTCTTCTGATGCTGATATAGTGGCACTAAAGAACTACATGGATGCTCAGTACTTTGGAGAGATAGCTATTGGTACTCCTCCACAAAAGTTCACTGTTATATTTGATACTGGGAGCTCTAACTTGTGGGTGCCTTCGTCCAAATGCTATTTCTCGGTATGGGACTATACTTAATAGTGAGTAGGTGACTCTGTTCGTGTAGGGGTTGCTAATTTTTTTGTTTATGTATGTTCATCATTCTGCAGGTTCCTTGCTTTTTCCACTCGAAGTACAAGGCTAGCCAGTCTAGCACTTATAAGAAGAATGGTTAGTTGCCATACACTTTATTTACTTCTGCGGTAGTTAAGATTTTCCATGTGGTATAAGGACTGTGGTGAATTGACATTACTTACTTGGACCTTTTCATAGTATTGCTCTAACTTATAAGTTATAACATTCTTATTAGAAAGTAATTCTTGGTGATGAGTGTGCTTTATAGTTAAATGTTTCCCATGCTTTGATGTCTGCAACGTATCTCTAATGTGATAGTATTTTACCAATTTTTTTTGGCTGAGATTACCTTTTACAACTTTAACATCATGGACAAATGAGGGAAGTATTCTAAATGCATCTTTTAACCAACCTATCTGCAGGCACATCTGCTTCAATTCACTATGGCACTGGTGCTATTTCTGGATTCTTTAGTGATGATAGTATCAAAATGGGCGACTTAGTTGTGCAGAACCAGGTGAATTTGACCACCGAGTTGTTCTCCAGATTCATTATTTACTTAAGTTTTTTTTTTACGTAATCTGTGCTTCTTGATTCAGGAATTTATCGAAGCAACAAGAGAGCCAAGTGTGACATTTTTGGTTGCAAAATTTGATGGTATACTTGGACTTGGGTTCCAAGAGATATCAGTTGGAAATTCTGTTCCTGTGTGGTAAATTAATCCTCTTTGGCGACTGTTAATTGCCTATTCTCAAGAGTTGAACTTCACCTTGAGCTGCATTCTTGCATTCATTTCAGGTACAACATGGTAAAACAGGGTCTCGTGAAAGAACCCGTTTTTTCATTTTGGCTCAACCGCAACACAGAGGAAGAAGAAGGGGGCGAGATTGTGTTTGGAGGGGTAGACCCCAATCACTTCAAAGGTGAACATACCTATGTTCCAGTGTCACAGAAGGGTTATTGGCAGGTTAGTGAGCACAATTTTCCCTTGCTTCGACATTCAAATTTTTGCAATGGTTTATATATAATCTAATACCTTAATCCTGCCAGTTTGATATGGGTGATGTTGTCATTGACGGAGCACCAACTGGTATGCTTTCCTTTTCTTTTCTTCTTTTTCCATATGTGGTTGTTGAGGTCTGAAAAGACTTATGAGCAAGAGTTTTCTCAAACTGTGGTTCTGTGATATGTGTTCAGGTTATTGTGCTGGTGGATGTTCTGCGATTGCTGATTCTGGGACATCTCTCTTAGCTGGTCCAACAGTAAGTTCACAGTCACAGTTCTTATTTAATTGAAGATGCTTATTTATTTCTTCTTGCGAGTTGCGACTCATGTGTTTGATGAACAATTGTTTAGGTGCATTCTGTTGAAATAACGATCATGTTGGTACTTCATTGTCCATCTATCTTTTCTTCTTGTAGTAGTATTCTCCTTGTGATGAGTACTTCTCTTCTAAATAAATGTATTCAGAGAATTCTTAAACAGACGATATGGTGATTTATTCCTGATACAACTGCATCTTACGCTCACATTTGTTGTGTGCTGTATTACTATTTCCTTTCTATGAAATAACTACGTAAAATGTGTTCTTTTTTTGCTGTTATAAGCTTGTAGTCTTTTGTAACGTTTTTGTGAGATCGCTAGATCTGTCAATAAACCACATGTTAATATTAGGTTCTGGTCTCTTATCGCCTGTCCTTTATCTATTTCTGACCTGTTTTTTTGCAGACTGTGATCACCATGATCAATCAAGCAATTGGAGCTTCTGGAGTTGTTAGCCAAGAATGCAAGGCTGTTGTTCAACAGTATGGGCAGACAATAATTGATTTGCTTTCAGGACAGGTTGAGATTAGATATTATGTTAATTTTGCCTTCCGTATCCAATTTATTTCGTCTTTGTTTCTCTTATTTTTTATAGCTTAAGGAAATATCTCCGCCGTTTCTTTTTCCTTGTTGACCTTGTTTTCATTTCATGTCCATCATGTTAAGCAGGTACCGCCAAAACAAGTCTGTTCGCAGATTGGTTTATGCACATTTGACGGAACTCGTGGTGTGAGGTAAGGGTCATTCATTTTCTTTGGTGGTCTTTCACGGTTGCTCCTTAATAATATTTCACACCACCTGAATGATTTGTATTCAAGGTTGATACACTCCTTTTTCCAATGTCCATGGTTACACTCCTTTTTGCCAATGTCCATGGTTGCTCTACTTTATACAAGTGCCCTAATTTACTAATTCTTTTGTAGCATGGGTATCGAGAGCGTAGTGGATGCGGGAAGTGGGCGCTCATCTGGTTTGCATGATGCTATGTGCTCTGCATGTGAAATGGCAGTTGTGTGGATGAAGAACCAACTGAAGCGGAACCAGACTCAAGATATGATATTGAACTATGTCAATGAGGTCAACCACCTTGTACTTTATTGGTTAAGATTTAAGAAGGTGCTTGTCCTGACACATATTTCTCATGAATTCTATAAAATTTGCAGCTCTGTGAACGTCTACCTAGTCCAATGGGAGAATCTGCTGTTGATTGTAATAGCATTTCTGGGATGCCTACTGTCTCTTTCACCATTGGTGATAAAGTCTTCGATCTCTCTCCAAATGAGGTATACTTCTAACATCTTAGCTTTCGCTTCCTTTGAGTGCCTATTGAATATAAATTTTGGTCTTAAGAGGCACAATCTCCACGGGGCAAGTAGTAGTTAGTATTCTGTCTTCTTTTTCTTCTTCTTTTTTCTTCTTCTCTTTTTAGGGTGGGGTGGGGGGAGCGGCGGTGATGGGCAAGAAGTTTATTTCAATTCTGTTTGCAGTTCCAATCATGGCTGAAATACTTAACTATAGAAAAAAATTGCCTCACCTTTTGTAAAAAATTCATCAATTAGGGTGTCAATACCTTGGGTTCAAGGTGGTTTATTGTCTTGGAATTAAGGCGGTATATGCTAACATTGTTCAATGTCTGATCAGTATATCCTCAAAGTTGGAGATGGTGCTGCAGCTCAGTGCATTAGTGGGTTTACTGCTCTGGATGTTCCACCTCCTCGTGGTCCTCTTTGGTACTCTTTCGTGTCCTCGATATGTTCCCTTTTGTCCTCCATCTGTGCAGTAGCTTTAACCAGTGATATGATCTCTGATGCAGGATCCTGGGAGATGTTTTCATGGGTCGCTACCACACTGTGTTTGATTATGGTAAACTCCAAGTCGGATTCGCCGAGGCAGCTTGAGTTGTTTTCCCTTTCTTTTAACACCATATCGACTCCAAGAAAATAACATGTTGTATATACATGCTAACATTCTATGAAGTTGTTTTAGCATTCAGTGGGACAAAACTATCATTAAGAAAGTTATAATGTTGGGAAAACAATTATGGTATGTAAATACAAGTGTTTCATAAGTTGCTACCATGATGCTTGGACTTCTCCTAAAGTTCGCCTCCTCTTTGTTTAAGCCTTTTCTGAGATATGCATTTTTTGTTTCATATTGTCTTTATAGCCTAGTGGAAAAGGCTCTTGCTAGTAATCAGAAGGTCACGGGTTTGAAACTCACTTTATCGCTAATTTACAAAAAAAAAAAAAAAAAATCTTAGCTCTCAACTTAATTTCATGGCTGTTTTATTGCATACACCTAGTCACCTATGATGTTTAGAGCATATCTTATGCCTCAAAATGTTTAAATTCATGATATACTGATTAATACAACGTCGCATGTTATGTTTGTAAAACAACATAAAAGTCACTGTACATTGACACGTGTAATTTCACTTCGGTAATTTTTTAATACGTATATGTCTTATTTCAAATAAGGTGATTTTTTTCTGTGTTATCTTTAAAGTCGTGTGGTAATTTTTACGCTCCATCAGAATTGATACTGGCCCCAATTTTTGTGTACTCCGAGAGTACATTTGCCTCAGCCATAAATATGCAATAAGATGAGTTCAGAAAACAAATAAGATATAGTTTCTTTGAAGGACTTTTGAAGTAGGATGACGAATGCAATACAACAGAAAATACCAGAAATGTACTATTACGAGCTAGATGGTGAACAACAAGAACCTCCAGATCTCTGAAGAATATAAGAATACAATAAAAGTTCAGCATGTTGCAACACGCAACGTAGAATGATCTATCTAGAGAAAAGGGAAGGGGGGAGGGCAAGGGTAAAATGGCTCTGGCATTGGATTGAGAAGACGAGGAACATGTAGAAGACCATCTTATGGAAAATGGAATCGTCAACTTGTCAAAGTTCATCCTGCAATACAACACGAACGTCGTATCAGAAACAATATGCAATTGCATAAGCTCTCAATCACTTCACATTTAGTAGCGCGCACATATATATGTATATTTGCAATTCAACGGCATCTTGATCCATCTTTAAATCAAATTAGAAAATACTATAGGGGCAGCGTAACTTGATTTACTTGACTTGTTCAACATAATTACTGCGACGACTATCATGTACATTAAGAAAAACATAGAACTAATTATCAAATGTGTCCGAGTATTTGAACTTACATGATAGTCATCCATGTAATCATGCCGATCATGCTGCAAAATTGACAGAGAAACATTTAGAAAGAATATTAGAAGTGTTGATATGCATTTCTAGTAGTTATATCTGGTTAATTAGCACGTTGGATAGGAAAAATCTTCCAATCCTCATTGAGAAATAAGGGAAGGAACATACTACATGGATCATATGAGTGCATATTGATTACTCACCCTCTTGTATCTGTCCCTGTACCTATCTCTTCTCCGATCATTACCCCTTTCCTTTCTTCTCCTGTCACCTTCCTCCTTTGCTCGTCGGGATTCCTGCATCAGAAGGTTAGCCGTTAGACATGATTAACGACGCCGGTGAGCTAATGATACAACAAAAAGATCAAAGTAGTCAGTGTAATAACCTCTTCTTCTCTTGCTTTCCTCACTTTCTCTGCCTCCTCGAAGCCCTCTTTTTCAGTCTGAAAACAGGTTAACCTTGATAAGTAATCTGAAAGTAACCTATTATGTACATGCCTGTATAATTGAAGAAGACACTAACCTCTCTGTTGGAAAGAACTTCCGCAATAACCTGTTTTGCATATGCTGGGTCGTCACAGATAAGAATGTTGTCATATACAGAACCCGCTTTCACCTGAAATCAGGTTCCTCTTAACCAATTACAACATAGGTAAAGTAAAACCTAGTACTGAAGTATGCAGACAATTATTAAGTCGTTATTTAAACCCAAGAACAATTACCTGCCATACTTCAATACCAACATATTTTATTGGCTTAAGCACATACAGGTCTGGATCATCTTCGAACTCTGAAGACAACAAAAGCGGTCAAACGAAAATAGTCGCTGTAACCATTCTATTAAAAAACAGCTCAAATATATGCCAGCTATACAGTCCAGATCTAGGTGATACCTGGATTATCTATCCACGGAACTTTCCATTTTCCTTTATAATTTGGATTCTTTATTTTCTGTAACAAAGATAATCAAACTGAATATGAAATTTCACTGATCTTCTCAACATCAGATATCAACTAGAGAAGATATTATACCTTAGGTTTCCATTTTCCTTTGTAGGCTGGATTAGGGATTTTGGGTGGTCTCCATATACCATCATCTTCTTCATCCCAATAGTCAGGCTGATGAAGTAAACCACATTTAAAAGATTACAGGTTAGACCCTGGAGTATCTGTGTACAACTCCCTATCAATTATTTTTTCCAAATTATATCATCACGGCTCCTGACTAATAAGCATGCCAATTAGGTCTTCACACCCGCAATTCTATGTGTGCAAAGTTCAGCATATTATAAAATTAAGGAGGCACCAGTCATCACAAAATTGCAATATTTAAGGTCTAGACTCTAGATATGAAATAAAGTGAGCAGGGATTTATTAGTCAGAAGTTGTAGTTTAATATGGTTACCAAACAAGTTACACCCCAAGTTTTAACCAAACAGAGCCTTAGTGATTTAAGATAATTATGTAATGACGACATTTGCTTCCATCAGTTTCCTGATAGCTACGCACTCGACCCACTAGAAGATAATTTCAGCAAGACTGCAACATGGTATTAATTAAATAACTATCATAGCATGAACCATCATCCAAAGGGCTAATGCGTAATGGTGCCTACATTATGATCATTGACAGTCATCTTCGATAGAGATCTAACCTTTTTAGCTTTAGGATCAGGAATATCTCGTGGAATTGAGTCATAGTCCTGCAGTATCAAGTTATTATAAGTAGATAACAAAAGAAGGCCACCTAGCTACAAGGATCAAATAATCACCTCAGGTTTGACATGATCCGGATCGTCTATATATTCTCTCTCTTCCCAGTCAGCAGGCTGTAAAGGATTGCAAGAGGGTTAATAAAGCAGAATAAAGGTTCAAGACAATTAGTTAAATAGTTTTCTGAGTCCATAACCTCAAGAAATGTACGAGGAGTTAAATGTCAGGTTATTAGTGCACATAAAGTTCCAAATGAAAAAGTTCATTAGTCTAGTATTACCTTTTTTGCAGTCACATCTTTGATTTTGGGAGGAGGAAGAATATCCCAGTCTGTATACAAGCTTCCAGAATCCCTTTCTCGGCCATCTATGAGGATACTGTAAGTAGCATCAGGCCTAAGAATAAATGTGTAGAAGTGGGTCAACTTGTCTGTTTCACATTCCAGCTCCTTTTTTATGGGGTAATTCTGGCCCTGGTACGAGTATATAATATGGAGTTTCTTTGTCTGCGTGCCGCATAAGTCAGGCCCAAACATAAAACTGCAAAGAAAAATTAGAATTCATACGAGAGCAATGTTGTTAAGAAGATCAAGTGAACATATAGCATATTTCCCACCGGTTACAAATATTTCGGACTTCCTTAAAGAGTTCTACAATTATCTTTTTTGCTGAAACTGTTTTGACAGATGAACTACAAGCGACTTTCGATCTGCTTTGGAGTGGATGATAGAACATATTTGTAAGCGACAAATGAAATACTGTAATTTGAGAAAATAGTTAACACCTGAAGGACAATTTCAAACATGGACCGAATAGAACACTTCATAGCAATTGATATACAAAGAGGAAACATAAACTATATATACTTTTTAAATTATATACCTGTAAGGAGTATCACCTCCAAACTTCTTTTGATTAACATATCCAGAGAGAAGCTTTAAATATCCCCCTCCACATTCAATATCCTGCTCAAATTTGATTGAGTACTGCACCACCAATGTTCTATTCTTGTTAGTGAACTCCGGTACTTTCGCTGATATTGCAAAGTGTTTGGCATCTGTGCTGGTCTGAAGACCTGCAATGACCAAAAGCAACAAGTTGTCAACTTAGATAGTTTGTACTATTAAACAAAACCGCCTTTCAAATTTCAACAAAATAATGAAGATCAAAGAAAAAACAAAGTTGCAAAAATAAAATAGTAATACTGGTAGATATAACACAAATAATAACAAGCAATTTACATAAATTAGTTCATGGAACGAAATGTGGTTTTCTGCATAACAAAAAGTGGGAATCGATGAAAGTTGAGCAGGAAACTTAAAATCACGCCCTACATGTTCATTAATTCAACGTCAACAACCACATAGTCGAGTCTGGATCTTCTGTAACACTTTTGTGTGATACTCTATCTTACACTTCTATTATTTGTCTATTTTATGAATTTTCAGATAGTGTCGAACAAAAGTGTAACGGAGATCCAAACTCCACATAGTCAAAACAGCTAATAGACTATACTCCATCCACTTGATATCACATAGGTGGTAGCTTATAGAAATGATAAATCAGTACGATTTCGAGAAGTTACAATTTTTTTCTGCCAGTGGCGGAACCAGGATTTTTATATTCGGGTGGCGAACGAATTTATACAAATAAGGAAAACTATAAACATTCAGTGGTTTTTGAAATATAAATAGCAACATTTTACACTTGTAACAATTGATGATGGTTGTATATGTGAATACAAATTAGGCAATACACTATGAAGCAAAAAGCTACCTTTATCATCAGGATCAGCAGCCCATTTGCCAGCAGTGTGCTTAAAGTTACCAGCTTTACCTTCAATCTTCTTCCAATCTGATTTCACCCATCTACTCTGCCACCCATCTTTTCAAACAAACCCATATCAGATTCCAAATATACCAAAATAACCCCCAAAATATCATCATATTTGAAAGTTTCATGATTCTACTTTTAGAATTTTGGACTCACATACTAATTCGATATCATGAATTCGTCTTTAAACTATTTTATAAAATTACTTTCTTATAATTTCATAACATAAGTAACAAGATTAGTTTTTAGTCAAAACATTTTTTTTTTTTTTTGTAAATTAGCGATGAGGTGAGTTTCTAACGAGTACCTTCTGATCACTAGCAAGAGCATTTTCCACTAGGCTATTCGATTAACTCCATTTTTAGTCAAAATTTTAAACACGAGCCAATAAATGGTGTGTCTTTAAGTTAAATTTAGGTGAGGATAATAGATGAAGAATACGAAACATAGCTAAAAATATCTCTACACCTCAATTTGAGGATAATAAAAATGGGTGAATGGTGATTCTATATGAACGTAGGTTAATCAATTAACTAGTTGAAAATAAAAAATGAAAAATTAGTTCTTAATGTATTAATGTGGTGGACTTAAATGTTCACCTAGATTCACTACTTTTCCCTCGATCCAAACGAACCATAAAAATAGAAAAGGAAAACGTCAGTCAAACGAACTTCATCATACAAAAACAAGAATTGGCAAGACTTTACAAAGCTGTCTAGTTAACGTTATTAGCTTTTACTTCATTTGTAAGCTACAAAGCATGATTCTTTTTGGAATATTATACTTCCAAGAAAGCTTTTTTCTTTTTGCCCATTCTATATATACACATTACTAACATGCAAATATACGGAAAAAAGAACTAGATTTGGATAAGAGAAAATGTGAGACTTACCATCAAAACGTTCTTCGAAAATAACCTCAGCAAGAAGTAAGTTGGAGAAGTAGAAGAGTGCAATAAAAAACAGTAAGAATAGTTTAGATACTCTCATTTTGGGTTGCATAGTTGGCATGATCATTGGATGATTATATAGATAGTTGCTTGAATGGTTCTAGGAAAGAGTGAGACCCCTGAGGCCCTGACTTTTCTTTTTGGAGTTGATTTCCAATTATAGCACTACTGTCTAATGCTCTATGGCTGTTGTGTTCTTCTTAGTTGACTTGTAGTCCATTCATATGGAGTCATTTCGTTATGGTAGCACCGGACATCATTAACGTCTGATTTATTTACCACGTTTATCATTGATGTTCAATTTCATGCCGAAGACATCACTCATGTTCCAATACTACTCAACCCGTCTATTATTCGCCAATTTTGGTGAAGTCACAATTTTAAGCATAAAAATTAGAAGGACAATTTAGTCATGACACTTAAAATTTTACCTGTTCCGTTTTTAAAATTGCATTTTTTTCAAGATTGTACTTGTTAAAGTTTGGGGCTTTTCAAAAACTGAACACGTGCCGTTTTTCTATAGCTTCAATTGATGGTCAATTAGGGGGAAAATGTAATATCTAGAAGTAGTTACTAATAATTTTAAGTGTTGTAACTAAATTGTAATTCTAACTTTTGTGCTTAAAAATACGATTTCATCAAAATTGGTGAAAAGTAGACGGGTTGAGTAGTATTGGAACACGAGTGATGTCTTTGTCACGAAAATAAACGTCAATGATAAATGTGGTAAATAAATCAAACATTAATGATGTCCGATGCCATTTATCTTATATTTTATTAGACTAAAATACCAACAAAATTTATTTTTCTCTATCAATATTATCTCCCTTCAAAAAATACACTCCTATATAATAGATATAAAAGGGAAGTTCATGATCACATCCCCAAAAATGAATGAAAACTTCAAAGTCTTCCCCATCTTCCACCCCAATTGAAACGTAAATGGAAGTCTGACTAAGTCAAGTCTTCGCCCCAATGAATGGTGCAACTTATACATAATTAAGCTCTCGTTTTTTTCTTCAAGCATGCTTCTTTTATGAATCTCAACATTTCCACTACAACATCAGCAATTGAATTGGAATTAATTGTACATCCAAATATTAAAGTGCCGATGCCCAATGGTAATTCAGTCAACACGTCTCTCCACTATGCAGTGGGGACCTGGATTTCATTATTCATATTTCATATAGTGTGATATTAAATGATATGATTCCAATTTGATATTTACCATAAAATTCAAGCACTACAAATTCATTAAACAGTAATGATTATGAACACTACTACAGATGCTCTGAAACATTTCCCCGAAGAATTACAAAGAAACAATAAATAATGCGTGATAACAACGAACATCACTGGCGTTTTAAAAGAAGGATCTACCTTTTTTTTTCCAAACGAGAAAAATTACAAATAGTCATACGATATGGAATACATTACGATTCTAAACTAACTAAGTGTGAGTCTAAGCTCCAAATAAACAATCTTCGTCTTCTCTAACTATTGTTGTAATGAACATCCACGTATGTGCTCCCATTCACGTAAATGCTTGAACTTCGCTTCCTAGATGTGGGTGCTGAAAATCGCCGAAACGCCTGAAATCAACCCCGAATGCAGAGGAAGTATGTTTAAATATACTCCTCTGCGAAAATCGAACCGAAACCTCTTGGAAAGAGGCTCAGACCCGATACCACTACGCTAGAAGTATTGAATAAAAAAAGTGATCTATTTTAAATCATCATGTTTTCGGACCATACTAATTCAATCAGTCACGTTCTTCAAACCGTATACAAACAACCTCTTCATATTGTTCACTCCAGCATTTCCGCAAATCCCTCAAGTTGGTTTACAGACAGTGCATAGTCGAATAGGCTTTTGAAAAGTTCATAGGAAATACTGACTGCATTTTGACAAACCCAGCAGTTTTAAAAGAGCCACATGTAAGTATACTGATTAATCTGAGGCACTTACAAAATGAACAAATACTGAGATCCCTCCTAGACAAACAAGAAAAATCTGCATACACAATACATCCCCTTTAAAAAAAACTTTACAATACATACAGAACCATGTAGCCCTCCGTAGACAGCAGTTGATGGATAAAAAATTTGTGTATTGACAGGTTGCTCTCTACTTTTATGATTGTATCCGGACGCGCTTGTAACAATTTTAGGACTCCGGTGTCCCTTCCCAAGACTATAATTTTTCTTGATATTCCTTGATACTTTCAGGAAGGGAATTTTCCTGGATATCTGGCAATGAGGATGGTGAAGAGCCCCCACTGACTTTGCTGGGTACTGGAGTATTCCGTCGAGATTGGCGTTTAGTGGGAACTAGCTCGGTCTCCCCTGTAAATCTCTCATCGTCGCTGTTGTCCTCGTCCTCGTCACTGTTTTTGAACACTGGATGGATATAGGCATTTTGAAGATATGCTTTAAGGTTCACCTTCGGGTCCCTAGCTCTTTCCAAAGTATCTTTCATCATTGCTTCCTATTATCCGCGACAATAATGGGTAAAGATTCATAAATAAATTTAAGGGCAGAAGTGCAGAACTAATAGGCAGGACTGCAGAACTAATATCAGCTATACAGTAGGCCAACACGCATCATGTAACTATGCAAACTCATTTTAAAAGGGAACATCATGCTAATAAGCAGAACCGGAAATGCCATTGTTAAAAATAAATAAATAACAATATTGTCTTGCACTCTTGCCAATGGAATTCATGGATATTGTACTGAACCCATTGATAACTAAGAAAATGTTACATAAAACAACTACAAACTTTTAACAAGTTATATGAAATAGAAGGCATTATAGTACTCCAAACCAAAATCATTGCGATTAACTATAGAACCCTGGCTATAAAACATGGACAACATGAGTTGCACAGACACAAATTTGGAAAACATCAGAAATTTACGACCATTATCGAAGAAAACATTCGAGAAAGGACACATGCAAATTTTAATTGGCAAAATTGTTCAAAGTTATCAAGAAGTACCTGCAGAGGGTAGTGGGTGAAAGCTGGTTCATAACGACCTTTACAGAATAAGTGAAACCAGATGGTCAAAACCGGAAGTGCAATAAGGAAGGGAGTCGAGAGTGCAGCCTCCTTTGTACTCAATAGGCCCATTAGAAATAATTGTGAGATAACCATGGCAGTAATTATACGCCCATGGACATCCGGCCAAAATGCAGCATAACTTTCATATTCTTGGTTATATACATTTATGATCTGCATTTTAGAGAAATGTTCTGTGAGATACAAGATAAAAGGAGGATCCCAAATACGAAAGAAAGAGACCACACATATGAAAACTTCACTGAATTATATTATGCGACCATGTACAGCTCCAGAAGAGGAAGAAAAAATTAAGACCAAAATGCAAGAATGAGGTACATGAAGACGTAACAAGAAGCTATGGGGACTAAAAACAAGCATCACTCAAATCAGAACCCATGATCATTGCACTACTTGTACAACATGAACAATTTTTTTTATTTTTTATTTTTTTTTTTTTTTTTTTTTTATTTTTTTTATTTTTTTTTTATTTTTTTGATTGTGGCATAAATAAAAATCATTTGATTCACTAAAACTGATTTGTCTTCTCTAAAATTCGTTATATCCTATGACTAACAGCACCTACAATGAAGATCTGGATGCACTAAAAATTCATCCTTATACTAAGGCCCCCCTTCTGACCCATGGGAAGTCGGATCCCCCCTTCTCCTTTTCTCTCTCAATACAATTAAGTAGAAACTACTACTTTGTCAAGTGATAGCATGTAAGGAATCACAACTTGATAAAGCTTTTCTGGTCATTTGGGAAGATATAAATTGTGGAGCCCGCAAAAAATCTGACTAGTAAAGCCCCCAATTTGACTAGGAAGAAAATTTATAATGCACATCGTTTCATCCAAAAGAGCTAATTACCTGATGACGAAATACAACATATGCCAAACCAAAAAATATCAGAATGAAAGGTAGCAGCAGTGGGGTAACCACAGCATACACAAGCCCTAGCAGAAAATAGAGTTGGATTTGAGGTTCCCCAGTGTTGAAACCAAGACTTCCTGGGTTCATTGCCTCTAACCTATCCTTTTCTGTCTTTACGAGAAAGAAATTCTTCAAGTGAAAGATTATTAGCGGCTTCAGCCTCAGAATTTCCCCTGCGACACCAGCCCAGCCATCAACCATTATGTATGTTATAAAGAAGGTCGCCTTCATTGGGATAGCCACACCAATTATCTTGGGGATACTGCACCAAAAGACAACTGTAAATATCAATAACTACAAAGGCAGAACTTTTAACATTTTGAACATTCTCACTTCTCCTCTAGCAAAAAGCTTATATCCAAAACGTAATTCAAGATGTTGGTCCTTGCATTACAAAAACTTAAAAGGGAAAAAAGGTTGTTTGTCTATAGAACTCTCCTCCCAAGAAAAACCTCTAGGCTTAATATCATTGATAAGATTCAGCAAAAGACAAATTAGTTGCACAATACCATTTGCATGGACCAAAACAACATGCATACACAGGAAAAAAAGACGTACTCGTTTGCTGACTGATGAAGAAAAGTGTTGAGTTGTTCAAACGCTGCACCAGCAATTATGCTCCCAATGAAAACATTTACAAAGTTAAATAAATAATATCTTGAAGCAGCCCTTCTCTCCAGAGCAGATATGCTTAAAAAGCCTTCAAACTTCGACATTATCATTAATATGGTTGGGAGAAATATGAGGAAGATCTTCAGAACAAGACCTGGTAAAACCCCCTGTATAAATGACTTGATAAAAGGCCTGAAAAAAAAATCCCCATGCCGAGTGAAGAAACGTGTAAGTACATAGAGAAATAACCAAAAATATCTGATGACACTACAATGAAGGCCTAGACAACTGTCTTTCACATAATATAATTTTGAAAACTAAAGTATTATGCTTCACATTCTCTCTTTAAACAATTTGCATAAAGTTTCAATAACTAACTAAGGGATTCCAATTCCATACAATATGGATAAATATTAAAATGGTAAAGACTATTTTTATCTATGGAAATATAAGCTAGCAGTGACCAAGCTTTCATATTGATATGTCACTGCCCAGGTTAGAGAAGTGGGGAGGGGGACTTTCAAGCTCACTTACACATCAATAAGATCCTTCAGAAACTTTGCTCTCTTTTGAAGACCCTCAATACTAGCCAACGACTGAACCATTGTGATAGGGATCATAAAGAAGAATGTGAGGAAAAAGAAAGCAACACCAATTATAAGCCTCCTAATTGATAATGAAACGTAGGGAATTGCTAAATTCTTCCAGTACACATCACGTGGCTCAGCGGCCCACTCTGTCAACCATAAAGTTGGATCTCTTGTTTGCTGTGTTTGTGCACATACTGCAGCCCCCCACCGGCTTTTAAAAGACACAAATGCAGCTGGCATGATGGACTTGGGATCCTTGATGGCAATTTCCCTCTCAACAGCTATCTGTACAAGAAGGTAAACCTCCAAATGACTCAGTATAGCAAAACGTTAAAAGTTAAAACTAGCCAACGAAAACAAGGGACTGTTGGAAGGAAATTGCCAATAGAGTAGCATGAGCAACAAATAGAACACATTCGCTTCACAAAGAAAAAACAGAATGTACTAGACTGCAAACAACCAGGCATTGGAGAACATTCAACTTCCAACAAAGAACTATCAAATGCTTCCATGTAGCCATATTGAAGTACAACTATTGAATATCGTTTATGTGCTATTGGTATCTGACTTTGAATTATCAAACTCATGAATAAACAGAGTAGAGTAATATCACCAAAAAGTATCATATCTTTACTTGTTAACTGTATTTGAGTATACCCATTCAATATCATTTTTAAGTGTTACTGGAATCAGAAGTGCAATTAAAAAACATATATAGTACAATCACATTAAAGTGTATTCGATAATGCCCATTCTAAATCATTTTATGTGTTACTGGAATCAGACATATGCATTAAAGACATAGTAAAAGAGCAATGGAACATAGTAAGATTACACCTAGTCAATATTTATGCAGTTGCACAGCTATAGGATGACAAAAGTGAACAAGGACCATGTCACCAGAAATTACCTCTTCTGTTAGTTTCTGGATCTCAGCTGTCTGATAATTGATTGCATCCACTTTTTCCCCAAACAGCCCCAAAAACCCAGTCTGCAAGAGTATACAAAAAGCTTAGAACCAAGAATCATTGACATGTTTGTTAAACATGTTGCTTCCTTAGTTAACAAGGGTACTTAGGATTCAACTGGCATATTGGGAATACAGGATCTCACTGTACCTTCTTCATCGGACGTTGTGATGAGTTTCTGGAATATTTCAATTGATAGTAGTCAAGCCAATTTTGCTGGCTTTTCTTCTGCTCCACCAGATCCGCAAGTTTGTTGGCATTACAAACAACCTGCATTGTAAAACATGTCATATGAAGCTACCAACAATGACTTAACTTACATAGGTGAAATTGAAATCACTGTGAACAATCTAAAAAGAGCATAAAAAACCTACAGAACAAATAAATTGGTTGGTGATGGTTTGAAATAGAAGCAGCGTCAAAACAAGAAATGAAGATTATGTGGTACATAGAGAAATCATAGCACAGGCTAACCTGATGGGTAAGGTAATTGTCCGGATGATTGACCAGGAAAAAGTGTTCCACGCATTCACTGACCGATTCATCAGGATCAGCCGGGATGTTTCTGACAAGCACCTGTAAATAGTAAGAAGGAGACTTATATTGAAATGTGATAATTAGGATACCGAAGATTGATTTAGCACCCATGAAGTGAACACTTGAATTCATTCACGCAAAAATAAAATACTTCCATGAGATGGGAAAAGGTAGACGAATACAATGAAAGTAAACTGAAAGAATGAACGATGTGGAGAAACTGGATCTTACAGTAAATTGATCAGGACGACGTCGGTCAGATCCAATAAAATGCAATCGCATTCCTGATACTTTGGCATATTCTTTTTGCAAAGTGTAGCATGCCCAGAATGTGAAGACATACGCCATTACTGTGTGAGTCCAAAACCTGCAAAATCATAGATCAACAATGTAAGAAGAACAAAGTTTTGTTAGACTGTTGTGAATTGTACATTAAACCACTATTTGAGTCAGTACACCTTTATAAATTCATCAAATTTAGTGTTTCCTCAATTTACCTTTGTGATCCGACTGGGACATTGGAAATAGAAAGTTTATCAATGTCGCTGAATGTTACATCTGATAACCTCAGCGTGCTATTTGTCCAGTGGACTGGTACTAACACAGACCAGGCAAGAAGTGTCACAGGAACAAATATTTTAAGCCTGCAGAGTGGTTAAGTAAAAATAAGCAACAACAGTGTGGATTCATGATAAAAGTTTGATATACTATGAGAAGGACAGACTGTACTATAAGACAACTGGGTTATTCAGGTTAATTGGAGCAAGGTTCTAAACATTTCATTGCCTCATAACAAGAATCAGAAGTTGATTGTGATTTGTGAATTTCTGTAAGACGTTGGACAATATGTAGGTCTACTTGCCTGGAAATGTAGCAATGCATTAAGCGAGGTTTTTAGTGGAAAATATGTGTGAAATGAAAGGAAGATGCCAATCAGCATCAGACAAATAAAGCACGAAAAGCTACGCAATATGATAGTGATTCTAGTGCAGTCAAGTGTTGTTTTAAAAGATGACCGTACAATAATTCTTGTATAGAAGTGAAAATGAAGAAAACTGTGAATGACCCCAAAAGATAATCCATAGTCAGATGCATTCAGCGAATGATTGTTGAATGCCCTCCACCCTCCAGAATATGCATTGACATGAGATATAGCATTTCGAAAATATGAGCGGATGAAGAGCATACCCCAACAAGTATATCCGTAGGTAAACAGCAGAATCTAATCCTGCATGGTCAATAAGCTCAAGCTCTGGCATTTTAAGAGCATCAGGTACCCATGTCCAGAATTTTATATAAGATCGCCAGTCCAAATTGACAAAACGTTTTGCAAACACTCCAGATTGTGTAGGGCTCGTTCTTAGCCCCTTGAGATACCACTTGGGAAAATATACTCTGTCGTTAAAGGGTTGAAGCCTCAATATGGCGAATGCCACTAGGAAAACTAATGCACTCAGGATATTGATAGCTGCAGAGAGTCCAATATCCCCAAGTGTCGCCATTAACTATCTGTGAAGAAGAAGAAGATGTATGATCTCATTAAAACTAATACACACATTCATATAGGCCTACTTTCCCAGAAAACTATATCATGATCAAATAAATGAACTAGGAAGGAAAAAAATACGAACCATTACTTGTTGTCAATTGCATAAAATTAATAGCACTTTGGAAGCTATCCCATTAGAATTAATACACATTACATATATGCCTATTTTCACCAAGCAACCACATCAAGATTAAATATAAGAGATAGGATGAAACAAAATATGAAGTATAGCATATTACTTGTGGTGGATTGTTTAAACTTAATAGCACTTTGAACGCTGTCACCACTATGACTTAGCCTCTGCTTACAAAGTGCATATAGTCACATGCATCAACTATAAATATATGTAATAAACTACATAAGAAATGCACCAAAGCACCCTACATAGCTATCGTGACCCTCAATCATCAACTGAATAATTTTCTACGAGTTTGAAGTGAGAAAAGATCAAACGATCTAACATATCTGCCCCTAGTAGCTATAGCATCTAAACCAATCAGCCCATGCTTCTCAAGGGTTGAGATGCAAGTAATCTATTTACTAAAAATGTAAATCGACCACAATCATGCAATCTTTGGCACATATTTAGTCAGATAAAGTCCTCAGTTCCAAAAAACATACTTCATTCTCTATATTTCCTCATATAAACACACATGAGCTGAAAATAAATCCCCATCTAACCAATTTATCAGGTAAAAACTTTAATCTGACATAATTCAAAGTCATACATACAAGTGTGATCAATACTTCCTCAAATTCATTTTAGTTACGTCTTTTTGCTTTTAGCATGAACCTTTAACATTAGTTACCTTTTTTTCATATTTTAATACATACAAAATGCATCTTAGACAATATTTTTCATAATATTATCTTTTTTATTTTTTGTAATATAATTAAAAATACTATTATCTGGAAACTTTCTATTTTTCTTAAAAACCTCATTCAAAGGAATTGGAGGTGGTATTTTATTCATAGACATTAATTAATTGATTCATATATATAAATAAGAAGTAACTAAAAAATATTCACCCACATACATATATTTATTAATTTACTAATTAATTACATATATACACATAATAACATAAACCGTTAAAAATTATCCAACTCAAAATATTCACACACATACATATCACAATTTAACAGTTAAAACTTATCTAACTCAAAATATTCACACACATACAAACAAATAATTTAATTAATTACATATATACACACAATTACACAAACAGTTAATAGTTATGTCCACATACAAATTACACAAACATGTACACCTATGAAAACAAACAATAATTTACAACAACTTCAAATTCTTCAAACTTGCTTTCCCAAAATTTCAACTACACAATATAAGAAGAAAAAAAATTCTCTCTAATTCAGCTACACAGCTTAACAAAATAAAACGAAAAACACAGAAAACAAAAGTGAGATTACTTCGACATTACCTAGATGAGAATTCCGAGCAGCTTAGCTGTAATGATGTTGTGAAAGTCAAAATTAAGAAATTGGTTAAAAAAATTGAGAGTAAGAATGTTGATGTTGAGAGAAAATTCTCGAATTATCCGTCACTTATAACAGTAATTTAGTTAGCTAACTCAGAATTCACCAATAATTTATGAATGAAGGTGATGAGAGCACAGTTTGATGGCGATGAGAGCACAGTTTGATGGTGTCCCAAAATGGTTGTCCTGTTGGGAAAGTTGTGGCGTAGATATGCTGCTTTTGGTGGTGGGTAGTAAGATATTTAAAGCGTGTTTATATCAAATTAATTAATTTAGTGGGCTTTTTTCTTTAATTTGTGTGTATGTATTTTGTCAAATATGTGACTCCAATAACAAAATTATTTATAATTCCATTTATGGTACTCCGTATATGGTAAACTACATTTCTTGTACCGATCATTTATTTCTTTTTTTATTTTCTCTAAACTCTTTGTAAATTAGCAAGATGATAGTTTGAATATAATAGTAATACAAAATAATGAATATGTAAATTGATTTTTCTAATAAAATATGTTTTTAAGTCACAGGTTAAGAAGTCAATAAAAAAAAATATTTTATAGTTAATTTGCATTTAAAATTTGATATAGAAAGATTTTTTAAGTATGTTACTTGTATCTTATATACTGTGTTTTATTTTCATATGTTAATGTCTAACATGTGTCCGCATATTGTAGAAAGACCATACATAAAACCTATATAAATTACTATATTAATACTCTGTAAACAGCTACGTCTAACATGAAAATATAAGATGAATTGTCCCAACAAAAATTAAATAAAAAAATTTGAGTCGAATACCACTAGACTATGAAGACATCGACATACAAAACAATTTTTTTATAGTTATAACTTATACTCTAACAAGTTAGTCGAACTTTAACGGCATGGATAAATATCACTTTTTTTTGTAAATTAGCGATGAATTATGAATATAACGGTATTACAAACAATGAATACATAACTCCAATAAACTTCATAATCATGACCTGTTACATAAAAGCTTGAGTCGGGTATCACTAGGCTATTGAGTCATTGTCAAATAAAAATCACGCTTTAATTCATGAATAGTAGGAAAATGATATGTTACAGTAGCGGACCCGGATGTAAGGCAAAAGGAACGTGGAACCCAACGGCTAGTTTAATCAACAACCGTGTTCAATCTGTGTATGAGTGTTTTTTCGGCAAATGAGGTCGCGCTGCTGTCTATTGAATAAAGGCACTCAGTTTCTGGAGGTAGTGGTCCATTACGGCCTTCTTCAATGTCTTTTCATTATTCTTTTTCTTATTTTGCTTTCTTTGTTTAATCCAAAAAGTTGTACCTTCACATGTCATATTCTAATTTTTGTTCATGTCTAATAGTCCATCCTTTGAATTTATTTATTTTTGGATTAAGAGTCTCCAATTTTTACTGCAATAATGAAAGATGACGTGTTAATAATAATGCTCCATAATAATAAATTTATAAACAGGTAAGAGATATGCCTGAAATTATTATAGAAAATTAACAACAATAAAAACGAAAAATTCTTTCGAAATTCAATAAATATTAATTATGCTTTTAAATATGATAAAAAAAAATTTATTGTCGATTATCAATGTTTTGAATTTTTTATAAAAATGAGATTTAATATGAAAGAAATTATGAAACATCTGGTGCAATTTCTATAATATTACACAATACATTTTCTAAATATCATGACATATAAGTATGTCATTTATGTTTATACATTATTTAAAAATTATTGATAATATATATATCTTATCTTAAATAAATACTAACATAAAATGCTACATAGAGTCATTTTCTTTCTAAACCCATTATTTAATCATGCTATATACTCTCTCCGTTCCTAAACGATTGTAGCATTTTGACTTTTACTGGTCAAACATAACTAAATTTGATCATGAATTCCCATTAAATAATAAGAAATAATATAGTCTTGTAAGACTTTGTTAGATTTGTCTGAATATATATTTTTGAAATATTAACTTTTATAGTTTTCCCGCATGTAGAATAATAGATATGTACGTTTTAAATCGTGTTATGTTGACCACCAAAAGTCAAAATATGACAATCATTTAAAGGTAGAACTTAGAAGGAGTATTAATCAAATGTAGCAAGAAATATCATTAATTTTTTAACACCTCCAATATTAAGTAATTATGTAATTGTACTATTTATCTTATTGTTCCTTCATCAGTTCATCATTTCACAATAATTTAGCTATACCAGTATGAGATATGTTTTATATTCAATTGTGTCCATATCCGAGTATATATAGCGTTTTCGTATAAGCACTATTTATGGAATCCAAATAAAATTAAATACAACATCGCATTTAGATTACCAAATGGCATCTTATTGCTTCTACTGATGTATACACTAATATATTTTAACATTCTAGTTTTGCTAAAAATTCTAAAGACAAAAGACTAGTTCAAATTATTGTTCGCTCATGTGGGCTGATTAGGTTCAAAATAAAATCATTTTATACACGAAATTGGTCTATTCAAATAAAATACTACCTCCATCCCTAAATGATTGTCACATTTGACTTTTGGTGGTCAATAAAACACGATTTAGAACATAAATATCTCTTATTCTACATGCGAAAAAATTATAATAAGTTGATATTTCAAAAATATATATTGAGACGAATCTAACGAGGTCCCACAAGACTATATTATTTCTTATCGTTTAATGAGAATTCATGATCAAATTTTATTGTAATTGACCACAAAAGTCAAAATGTGACAATCTTTTAGGGACGGAGGGAGTACATTGCAATTTGGAAGATAATGCATGCATCTCTCTGTTGAATCAGATCTAATTCATATTTAATTCAATATACTTCCTCCGTCCCTAACAGATTGTCACATTTTGACTTTTGTTGGTCAAATATAACAAATTTAATCATGAATTCTCATTAAACGATAAGAAATAATATAGTCTTGTACGACCATGTTAGATTCGTCTCAATATATATTTTTGAAATATCAACTTTTTATAATTTTTTCGCATATTGAATAATAGAGATTTACGTTTTAAATCGTGTTTTGTTAACCATTAAAAGTCAAAATGTGACAATCATTTAGGGATGGAGGGAGTATTAAACAATACCACTCAACATATAAAGTATCTAATAAGTCCCTTAACTTCCAACCCCCTTCCAGTTTCAAAAATATAACAATGTTGGATTATATTTCAATTTTTAATATATTTAAAATACTAAAACGTGATATATTTTTGGATGTAGGTGTTGAATTAGTTTAGTAACAAATGAAGCATATATAGTCCAACTTTGATATATACTCCCTCCAGGTTTCATCCCTAAAAGATTGTCACATTTGACTTTTGTTGGTCAAACATAACAAAATTTGACCATTAATTTTCATTAAACGGTAAGAAATAATATAATCTTGTAGGACCTTGTTAGATTCGTCTCAATATATATTTTTGAAATATCAACCTTTTATAAATTTTTCTCATATAAAATAAAATATATTTATATTTTAAATCATGTTTTGTTGACCATTAAAAATGAAAATGTGACAATCATTTAGGGATGGAGTTAGTAATACTCCCTCCATCCCTTTTTGTTAGAGACATTTCATTTGGCACAAAGATTTAGGAAAATTCAAATTCAACTCACAATCTATATTTTTCCTCCACTTTTTTGAACTAAATAGGAATCAATTATGGGATTTCTACTTTGGGAAAGTGTCCCTATCAATTAGGGATGGAGGGAGTATATAGTAATCCAAAAACAATTGATAAGCTTCTAAAAGAAGGATGTAGTTTTTTGGTAAATGTAGGACCTCCGTCCAATATGGACGACATGTCTAAGATTATTAATAGGGCAAATAAATGGGTTGATTATTTATGTTTGTAGTAGGGGTTGCGGTTGGTTAATTATGTTTTAAAAGTTTCCGGTTGATCACTTTATGTTATCTAAATTGATCTCAATTGATATTTTAGATCTAAAATCTATTAATTTTCACGTAATCACGTCATGTGACCTGTACATGTTATTTTTCATGGGTAATTTAGTCATTTCAAGTCTTTTTCGACAAATATAAGTGAGACCGATTTAGAAATATAAATTATCAACAAGGATCCTTTGAAACATAAATGATCAACCGAGACCCCAACCCAAACATAAGTTCCCGTTATAATGTAAAAAATCACAACAGATCTTGTTAAAATTAAATAATGTTGACTAATGTAACATTATAACTATTTAACTTAATAATTGAATTTAAATTTAGTAATTATGCTTTCAATAACATAAATAATAATTATTAATTGTAAATTTAAATAATAATTATTAATTGTAAATTTAACTTAATTCATTTAATATTTAACTTTTATTTGAGACTTATATGGTATCATTTTTATTCTATTAGCGTAATGGGTAATATATAAAGAACTTGCACAAATAACGCTTAAATAAAACCCTAAAAATATACAATTTATTTTAAAGTTCAAACTTAGTGATGCATATTTATTTAGTATATAATTTTATTATTTACTAATCTGAACGTATCACAATCTAATTATGAAGTATGTATCTTTAACAATCAATATACATGTTAAACTATTATCAAAATATAATTATCCCAATCGGTATGTATCTTAATCGAATTACTCCCTACCTTCCTAATTGATGGGGATATTTTGAATTTTTTAGTCAAAAGTTGTAAACTTTGACCATTAATTTTTAGGCTTAAATTCCGACAAGCCCCTGAACTTTGATCATCTGGTCAATTTGGCCCCTGAAGTTTGAAAATAGGTCTACTTGCCCCCTGAACTTTCACAACAGGTCATTTTGGCCATTTTCATAACTGTTCAGGGGCAAATTAACAAATTTTAACTTTTCATGAAGGACAAAATAGGAATTTAGTATATAATAGATATTTTGGGGTCACTTTTAATAAAGAAAATATATTAGGGCTCTTTAAAAGAAAATAAAATTATTAAAAATAAAATAAATAATCCCCCTCCCCCCGTCGTCCCCAACCCCCATCCCTCATCTCCGGCAACCGCCTTTTCCTTCCCTCGTCCCCTCCATCTTCATTGTCCACAACCCCTCCCTGAAATAACCCCTCCCTCATCTCCGGCAACCGCCATTTTTTTTAAATTTTTTATTACTTTGTCTATTATAAATTGACTCGTAATGCCTATTATTGTTGTATGCCTATTTTACCCTTCATTTCCAGGTGAAAATGGCCAAAATGACCAGTTAGGATAGTTCAGGGGGCAAGTAGACCTATTTTCAAACTTCAGGGGCCAAATTGACCAGATGAGGAAAGTTCAGGGGCCTGTCGGAATTTAAGCCTAATTTTTATTAGCCGATACGAAAATATATACTTTTTATAATTTTTCTGTGAGTAGAATAAATGATATTTACGTTTTAAGCCGTGTCTCGGAGACCGTGAAAGAACAAACGACTCCATCATTTAAGGATGCAGGGAGTATTATCTTTAACAATCAATGTACATTTTATTCTTTACTAAATATGTCATTGACTTTTTACATTATAAAGGGAACTTATGTTTGGGTTAAGGTCCCGGTTGATCACTTATGTTTCAAAGGGTCCTGATCACTTATATTTCTAAATCGATCTCACTTATATTTTTTATTTTTTTAAAGACTTGAAATGGCTAATTTGCCCCTGAAAATGACATGTGCAAGTCACTTGAGGTAATTAGGTGATAATTAACAGATTCTAGGTCTAAAATATCAACTGAGATCGATTTAGAAATATCAAGTGATCATTTGAAAAATATGTAATCAACCAGGACCCTACCCAAACATAAGTGATCAACCTAATAATTGCTGTTATTAATACAAGTTGATTATTACTATTAATTTATATCACAAAAAAAATTTAAGATGCATCTTATTTTCTTAAAATCTCAAGTAGCTAATCATGATAATTTTCAAGTTAAATGTGATTATTTGGAGCAATTCCGGTGCCCCACAATTGAAGTTTCTCGTGGAGCATGTATTTCGATTTAATTCTAGATAATGAATCTCGGGTTTTATAAAACAAACAAAACACTAGAGTATTACAAACGAATTAAGTATAAAAGTTACTAAGTTGGTTATATACTGGAGAACATAATTTCTAGTTAAATATTAGGTTTTTAAGTTAGGAAGACAACTAAATAATGCGATATTTAACAAGTTATCGAATCTCATAAAATGTTATGTGCATATTAAATTAGAAATTCATATGTATTGAACATACTATTGTTAAACAAGACTTCTAGCCTAATAATATCAGGCTCGAGTCTCTTTTCAAGAAATTTCTAGTTAAATATTAGGTATGAAGGAATATATTTAAATATTTTTCAATCCAAATAGATGACAACAGATTTTATTACCATTAATTCCCCACATGACGATGGACATAGTCTAAAGTAGATAATGTGATAAAAGTCTGGTGGCCTATATTCTTTCATGCACATTATTGATTTTTGAGAATTGGGATAAAAGTCACCTTAGCAGCCACCTGCAATTGCCGACAGTACAATAATGCAAATAATATTCAGATATTTAGTGTCAACAATTTAACAATTACAGTATCCTATTCCAAAGTAACAAGTGTTCTATCTTTAAGTGGAATTATTAGACCACTTGGTTTTGTATGTTACAATAAGTCAATGAGATAGCCTCCACATTTGGGCATTTAAAATATCTTAATGGCAAAAAGGGATTCTCCAATAGGAGATTAGATTTGTATTAGTTCAATAAATACTGTTTTGTGTAATTAACCAACTCGTTTAGGACACGGCTACGATTCATAAATAGTAGGATTCACTAATTTTCATTAATTTACATATATATTTAGGAAAATTTTTAAATTTCGGAGCTTCTTTTTTAAAACCGTTTTGGAATTTAAATTAAAGCATGAAATGATAAAAATCAAAATATTCAAAAATAAATGTACCAAGATATTATTATATTAAATGTACTGATTTAGTAAGTATGCCAAAATCCGTTAAACAATTTGATACATATTACCTAAAATGCAAAGACAA
Source organism: Echium plantagineum (assembly GCA_003412495.2). Taxonomy (NCBI): domain Eukaryota; kingdom Viridiplantae; phylum Streptophyta; class Magnoliopsida; order Boraginales; family Boraginaceae; genus Echium; species Echium plantagineum. The sequence continues at coordinate 6,347,403 of CM016565.1, forward strand.
GCTTAGATAATTCACATTAATAAATATACCAAAGAAGAATGTATAATTTATATAATCGTTCCACCTCATTTACCATCCATAACTGACAACTAGGGCTGTTACTGGACTGACAGAACCGAGATCCACGTACCCGGTCCGAAATTCCTTGTCCATTCATCCACCCGGTAAGATAACGGTCCGGGAACATGTAACAAAAATTAATCGATATCCTATAAGTTACCCGCGATAACAAATCATATGTTAATTTTTAGATGTCATATGATTGATTTTAATTTTCTTAAAAGTTTTTCTATTGAATTTGTTTTTTTATCAGATACACCCTCGGACCAGTATTCACCCGATAATTAATCGCATAAATACCGATCCAAAAATGTACCCGTTATAATTATCGGTCCGGACCGAGTAAAACAGGTAACCTATCGGTTGCTGGGGAGAGCGAATACACGATCTAAACCGGTAACAGCACTACTGGCGACCATTATTTAGGAATGCTTAAGTATAATCCTTAAAGATGTAAGTATACGCTCCATTTTATGACAACAATTTATTATTACAGATATAAGCGGCAAAATATTACTGTACGTATCCATTGTTTGAACCTATTTTAGCTCTTGAACTAAAACTATAATAACATTTAATAATACTTATAATTTATAAAATTGAAGAGGGTAATGTTGTTCTATTTTTCATATCAACAATGTTTCGGTTAAGCTTGTTACACAAGATATGTCGTCTAATATGGTTTATTTGTATAGTTTGGATCTATTTGGATCTATTACGTTAGCTTGCAGTCTACTAAATACACATTCCATGAGTTTTGCTTGCTGTCTCTGTCACAAAAGAGGATAACCTTGCACTCAATGAGTAGCATCGGCCGGTCATTCGACATGCTTTATCCGGTTAATTGTTTGAGAAATTCAACTTATTCTATATATTATGAAAATGAACAATTCGTTGAAGGAGTTGAGCTCAAAGTGCTTTCAATGTACATTAAATTAGAACAACTGCCACTTCTTTAGGGTACTATAAAAAATTTAAAATGATTCCACTACTCATATACATACTGAGATCATCTAACCTTCTCTTAAGAAAAATGATGATAAAAAGATTCCAAATAGACAATAGTCCTTCACAATTAAAGTCCTCTAGTTATCATTCAAAAACAGCAATGTCATGTAAATTTGTAAACATTAAGAAGAACTTAACATACTGTATAAGCATAAGATTTTCTGCAAGCGTTTGCTAGTATAATTATCGCCCGGACATATGATGGATTAGACCTTGCTTTTCATAGAACGAGCCAATGTCCCAATCCTCACTTGAAGACGATAATGTCATGAGCGCGACAACGATTGATCTCATGCTTGGCCTAAGTTGAGGATTGTCATGAGTGCAGGCCCTTGCAAGGTTGGCCATCTTCAATAGAGAACGACAAAATAAGCAAGATGCATCTCTTAATTCATGCTTCATGTCATGGACTTAGTACTTACAATTTTCTTGGTAAACAACTTATTTTACCTTGGTGATTGAATCAAGGGAATAGTCATCACCAAGCCCAGGATCGAGTAGCTTCTGCAACGCCTCACTAAAATTCGGCTGATTGAATGCATCCTCAAACTGTAGCCAAGAAGGAAACGATTGATAAATAACCAAAAAATCAAGTGAAATACTTGAGGCGCGGATCAATTGATAAGAAGATGGATATTCAGGAGAAGTACCACTGCAACTAGTCCCCTTGATTCTGTAACTTGTTCAGTTATCTTCACAATAGCTTCCTTACCAGATATTAGCTCGTAAAGGACAACACCGAAAGCATACACATCAACTTTGGGGGAAATCTCACCATATTGAGCATATCTGCATGAACATAAACATAGGTTAAGCCTGTGCAAGTGCCGGCAGACAAATAGAAATTAACAGGGCAGAACAAATCTTTACTCTGGAGGCATGTAACCGAACGTCCCTACAAGGCGTGTTTGCAAAGAAGTTCCTACTTCAGTCAGTTTTGTGAGTCCAAAGTCAGCAACCTGTACATAGATAGACGAGAATATTTGTGTAAGTCAGCAGTTCAGAATATCTTCAAAATGAAGTTGCAAGTATCAGAATGAAGTAGAACCTTGGCATGAAAACTTTTATCTATTAAAATGTTAGCAGATTTAATGTCGCGATGGATGTAAAGAGGAACAGTGTGCTCATGGATGTATTCAAGTCCTCTCGCTGAATCTAGCGCAATTTGCATCCTGCTAGCCCACGATAAGATGTCCTTTTCTAAATGCCAAACATATGAGTGTAACAGTAAGTGGAGGAACCAATATTTAGGATGACATGAAAGAGAACAAATATAAAGGTTTCACAACAAAGTTAAAGGGTGAACATTGATGGGACTAATTAGTTCTTACTTGAGCCACGCAAATGTTGACTTAAATTCCCGTTCTCAATATATTCATAAACTACAAACAGTGACCCTTCAACACAGTAGCCTATTAGACGCACCTGCATAGTGCGTTAGAGAAAGAAACTATCGTAAGGTCATACATATCATTAGATGATACAGAAAGTGTTCATTGTACTGCTAGTACGGAAACCATACTCAGAAGTATAAGTTACCAGATTCAAGTGGTGAACATGTGTTAAAACTTTTAGTTCGGCCAGGAACTCTTTTGATGCTTGCATATCCATTTTCTTGATTGCAGCTTTCTATAATAGGGACAGACATACGCTAAGATGGTAGAGCACTAGTAGAAAGGAAAGGAGATAAGCAAGCGGAAACAGTTTCAAATCGGAAAATATTTCATGAAATGATTAGTATTCTGCATGATGACGAAAATGGTTCAATATATTATCTTAATTAAGGCATAAAACATAAGGTTTAAGATCACTTCATAATTCATATAAGAAATAAGCTTACTGCAAATTTCTAGACTAACCTCGCCTCTTACTTCCCCATAGTAAACAGACCCAAAACCACCTTGCCCAATTTTATTAGATATGTTGAAGTTATCAGTAGCCTTTGCCAATTCTTCATATGAGAATTCCACAGATTTGTCCACTGTGATACCACTCAGCTTTGAAGATTCATCCTGAGCAAGCGGGCCATCTTCTGATCCTTTTTTCATCGCAAGACCTTATCAAGAGAAGTCAAACTGTTAGCTTATTATCAAAATCATTAGACTCAAATTTACAACAAATTATTGATTCTATTTAGGTCTCTTCTTAAGCTCGTATGCTGGTTTTCCTACTCGCAGTATCTAGATATGCATCATGATCTGAAATAATAAGAATTACCGGTAATGTGGTCATCAGTTTGTTCTTCTGATGATATGTGAGCCAGTGATGTTTTTGCCATGTTTCTCCTATAGAAAACGAAGTACGAACAGACTAAAATGAAGATAACTCCAAACACAGCTGCAACTGAAATGCCAGCAATGGCTCCACTTGAAAGTCCTGCATAAAATTATGTAGATCGCAACACATTTACCTTCACGTGATTGAACTAAAATCTTAAGATACTAGGCAGAGATAACCGACCATTGGATCTGCACAAGTCAAAAACCGAAACTAGGAGGGTGAGACATGAAGGATGCAATCATTTTGACGAGATAATAAAGATCTTGATCATAGAAATAGAGAAACAACCTTGATCTCAATGGAGGATAAGTTCCAGTTTGGTCTGCAATCAAAAGCCAAAACTGATTCAGCAGCACATTTTAGTAGAATAATCCATAGTAGCTTTACAAAAAAGGTTTAAGGTAGAAAATTGTCAACTGTTTATTTGAAAGTGTACATCCCCCAAATCCCTCTAAAGAGACCCCCAACTAAGCACGGTAAGGCCTAAGGGGGTCGATTTGTATGCAGCCTGAACCTGTGATAACATATAGACTACTTCCGAATTGACCAATGACAAAACGAAAAATATGGGTCAAATTGTTAAGCATACGTCATAGAGACATACAAACCTTTGGCCGGCAAATATGCTATCCCTTCACCAGCAGAAAAATTGAGTCCTTGGTTATACCTCTGCAACAGCTCAGCCGGCAAGCCTGATGTTACAGCTATAGACGACAAATCCTCCCCTGGACTCAGAGGATACGTTGCAAACAACCCATAATCCGCAGAAACATTTATATCACCACATGAACAGTTTACTGTTACATTGATGGGAACAAGATCAGGGATATTATTAGGATCATAGGTGTTCACCCTCCTGATCCAATCTTCAGTCGTGAGATTAGAAAATGGTTTACTAGCAATATTTCCATATGTATCACCAAACTGTGTCTTGTACTTAAAAGTATGAGCCAAGAATTCACCATTCAAACACTCACACGAAAACGGAATATGTATCCTCATGCCAGCAGATATTGAATTTTGATCCGGGACATTTTCTTTGTTGAAACTCAGTATATCTTGGATAATTCCTGGACCAAAGATGGTATCGATGTATGTAAGATTTGATCCTGCCCATACATAGTATGAGGCCAAAGCAAGATCACAACCTTTTTGACATTTTCCTTCTGCATCATTCAAACACAACAGCAGAACAAAAAAACTACATAGTTGAAAAGCAAACAACCATCTGTTTGATGAACTCTTCATCTCATCATGAGGAAGACACATAGAAAAAACTGAGATGCATGCAAATATATGTGCTAAACGACATACTGAGTCTTATCTCACTAAGTAGATCGATTATATGAAAATGAAGTCTTTGTAGGTTGGGTAATGCTTTTCGTTAAACTCATAAACATTAAGTTATTTTATATAATTTATGTCCATTCAACTCTATGTTAACTAATCTTTAATATTAAAAGCTGGCTTTATTAAAGAGGCAATATATTCATAAGCATTGTTACAACAAATTGCCGGCCTTCATGATTTTAAAGAATATACAAAAAATTAACAAGTTGAAGCCAGATGTCAAAATTGTCATCACCTTAATATATACTCCAATGATTTCTCATATGGGTGCTGAATAATTAAATTCCTAAATCTGTTTTAGGATTAAATTGATGCTGTCTGGTGATGTTTCCTACCAGGAGTAACATTAACCTTATCGAATGTCAAGGTTTAGTCCTAGATAATGGACTAAGTCTAAAGTCTCCCATATGTTACACAAATGCCAACACATCTAGAATTCTTCAAACACATTATTTGCTCAAAGTCTAATGTGTTCTAGAATTTAAAGATTTATATATTAGGCCCTTCCACTAAGGAAATTGGGTATCAAACGCCCTCCCAAAAATTCCGGATAGTAGGTAACTAAATTTGATGGATTCATTTTACAAACCGATTATATGTTTTAAATTTGATGCGGTCACCAAACACAGAATTGTTTAAGGTGAAACATGCTTAAGTATTAACTTTAAAATTCTTATGAGACCAACTTCCGTACGAGTAGCAAATATCAATATCAACATCGAGCCCAAAATACACCTAGCTTATATTCCATTGAGATAAGTACTCAATTTCTTTCTTTCTAACTCGAGTGTGTCATAGCGTTTAGGTGTCCAAACTTTTTTTTCAATTATGTTGTTCATTACATGAATGGTAATAATAATCACATACCATATACCATATAATCGAAAATTAAAATGATTATTTTGAACATAAGAATGGTGTATGTAATGCCGTAATAATTTTTATATATGAGGAACGATGAACTTGATATCATGATATGACAAGAATAAAGAAAAGCAAAAAAAAAAATTAAGGGAAAATATATAACTATTGGAAAAAATAATTAATTCAAGGAAACCAAATTAAATATACATAGAAGGGTAACACTTTACATAGAAGGATTTCATTTAATATGTAGAACATAAATAATAAAAAAATTATGTTGAAGTCTTTGTAGTGCATATCACTGGGAAGAAATAAGCAAATCATTCTCTGTTAATGTTCCTGAACTATCAACATCAAGCGCTCTGAATCCCTCCATCGCCAATGCCACATCCTCCTCATTTATCTTTCCCATCTCTTTCAGTTTGTACACAACAAATTCAGCGCCACTGCATTCAACGATTTATAAAAGTGTGAAACCGTCACACAGTATCGATGTATTCTTATATAGCAAGGAGTGGCTTTTAATCGACAATTTAAGACAATATATATGCATATGGGACAAGAGAAGCGCCCGACCGAAAGAAATTTCCTATCAGATTTGGACTGTCTCAATTTATAAGAAATGAATTTGCAATTTATACCTCACTACTCTATCATCATCCATGTCAGCTGCATCAAGATCCGAGGCTGTCAACTTCCTTGTAAGAACCCATCTGACTGCTGAACGTTGCCTTCTCTCAGTATATAATTGAGCTAAGTAATAAAAGAATTGAGCCCAACAAATAGTACTAATCAATATCCAAATTGCAGCAAATAAACGCCCTGTTTTAGTTGAAAAGCTCTTGTCTCCATACCCCAATGTAGTAACAGTTGAACACACACAATAAAATGCATCAAAAAATTCCAACCCCTCATAAAAATATAGAAAAAACATCCCGGCAAGAAAAAGAAACAAAATCACACCCATTGTAGTAAAAACTTTGTACTTTGTTTTATTAGCCTCGATTTCCTTCATCAGATCATGATTTTCGACGTTTCCCTTCTTGTGTACTATGGCTTTTACCAACAGTATTTCTTGTTTTTCAAGAATGTAATCAGCTGCATTGCTTAGGACGAATCCCACTAGCGCCATCCCCGTGAATACAAATACACACGCGAGAAATTTCGCGAATTTGGTACGGGGAACAAGGTCCCCGTACCCAACTGTTGTCATCGTGACAACACAAAAATATATGGCATCTAGCATTCCGTTTGTCTTGCTCCCTTCGATTTGATCACGAACGAGGAAGAAACAGAATGCTCCGAGGCCTAAATAGGCAGCCAAAAACATGTACACTGGCTTCAAATCTAATTTCGTTTCTGGTGTATATTTAGCATGCTGGAGAAGCTGAGAAGTGTGTTGTTGTTCCAAAGTATGAGTCCCCTTCATGTTTGGATCACTCGTACCGCGGCGTAGCCTTCTTCTCTTCAATGCATTCTTTACAATTGAAGAATCTGCAGTTGTTGATGGTAGCAGTGGATCATTAACATTTGTAACATTAGCCATTATATATAAAAAGGTTGAAACAAATTAAAGGGTGAAATATTATTGTTATGGAGATGCATATATGAAGATTTAGAAGGGAACTTTTCAAGATTATATTGCTGACATTTTCAATTTAGATTTCCCAAATCAGATCTATGATGGTCTCCATTAAATTAGAGGATTTTTAGTGCTCAACTGTAACCAAACTCTACGGAGAATTATTTTATTATGATAATGAAGAATGGACTGGTTAATACTCAATGTCAAGATGGAATTATAGCAGATTATTTAAGATACTGTACAAAATTGAATAAACATGAAGTAACTATTGGAGCAAAATGTATTGGAGCAAAATGTGATCACGCTGACATTAAGCGTCCCTCACGCCGAACCCACAGCTTAACATGAAGTAACTATTAACATATGAGATTGTGGACACTAAATAAAAATTGATCTTTTGACTTCTTATTCGATTTAGAAGGAATAACTTGAGATTGTGGACACTAAATAAAAATTCATTACCACTAATCCACCCTCATTATCATTGATTCCCCTCAAATTTTCTCCCCTCCAAATCGAAGGAGAATCACATTTTTAACTATATTTTTCTTCATTCCCCTGATTCTCCTAGTTTATAATAATGGTACCAAATAACAATAAAATATATTCTCACTGATTCCACTAATTCCCTTCCCTAGAATAATTTTAAAAAATTCTCCTTCCTGTGATTCACCCCGATCCAAGCACACCATAAATGATTGATACATTTTGACTTTTATGGTCAATAAAACACGATTTAAATGTAAATATCTCTTATCATATATGCAAAAAAATTATAAAAATTGATATTCTAAAAATATATATTGAGACAAATATAACAAGATCTCACATGACTATATTATTTCTTATGGTTTAGTGAGAATTATTGATCAAATTTTTTTATATTTTGACCACAAAAGTCAAAATGTACCAATCATTTAGGGGGTGTTTGGTAAAAAAATTCAAAACTTAATCTAGATGGTTTTAGACCTTTTTTTATTAAGTTTGTTTGTTAACTATTGTTTTAATGACTGAATCAAATCGGATCTGGTCAAAATCCTTAATAGAATTTTAAGTTAAAAATCTTAACTTAATTTTATTGTCTGAATAAAATCAGAAGGCATTAATATTAATTTTTCATATATGTCATCTCCCAATCTTTTTCACATATTTCCTTTTCTTCTCTTATATCACGTTTGTTTATCTTCCCATCATCTTTCTCAATTCCTTCTCTATAAATTCCTTCTTCTCCTAAAAAAAATTACACTTTTATTCATAAATACCAAGCAAAAAACAAGTCACTCAATCAAATAAGGGGAAAATTTAACCCTTTTTATTTATTCTATATAAAATTGATAAAATATTTAAATATTTATATTTTCAATTTCTTTTATTTCTTCAATAATAATTATTTGATTATGATGTTCATGATGTAAAATGGATTGGAGCTTGATTCCATAAATTTTTACTATCTGAATGATTTATTTGGGAAAATATTCACTTGTGTGTCCAAATAATGCTATTGGACTTTTGTTTACTTGTAATTGTGACAAACAATTAGTTTATAGCTTGGAACAAACATTGAATTCTTTTTCAAATATGAGATATTCAATTCTCTAGAAACAAACAAAATCAGTCATCCATTATTCGTATATAGATACCACAATAAATCAAGAAGGATGTTTAGGAATTTTGGAGGTTATGATATTTATTTTAATAGTTTTATGTTTATTAAATTTAAATTGTTTATTTAAACATATTTATCATTTTAAAATAATTTATAAGTCAATTAATATTTATATGTAATTTTTGGAAGGTGAAATTAAAATATATAACTAAATTGTCAATTGATTAAGATTCGGCCAAAATTATCTAAATTGCTCATATTCAATCTTTTTATTTAAACCATTATCAAACAACTAAATAATTTCAGTATTTAGATTCACCCATAATTCAGTCTCACAAATTCAACATTGACTCAGTTATCATAAGAATTCATAATCGTTCCCGCACATATTTTTTGTACTTGAAACCCCACCAAAACCTTCTAGGTTTTCACAGACCATCGTCTTACCCCAGATCAAAGACAATCAAACACCTTTCACAACAAAATGCAGGCCCCTGTTCTTGTTCTCAGTATGTAGTTTGATTTACCTTTGAGTATTTCCGTTATAAAATGCTCTACACTTTGCTCAGACATATGTATGTTTTAATTATCATTATTTATTTATTTATTTTGTACTATGTTGAGCAGAAGATTCGCTGAAGCGTGAATCGGGGACCAAAGTTCATTATCAGAATATTCAAGCTTCAAAGGTCACATTTTTACTTTTCTTTCATTTTATATATATTTCAGTTTGTTATAAAAATTGAAAGTCGTCATTTATATGTTAGAAAGACAGGCAAATTGATCGTTTTATTTTGCTATAAGTCACAATTTTTGAATTAACGATAAATGAGTTGTGCTAGTGCCAAATTCATTTGTTCAGTTACTTGTTTCTTCGGTCCTCTCGGCAACAGCTCCCTGTGATTACAGGGGGTAAGGATACGTACAAAGCGAACCTATTCAACCCGCTTACCGAACATTGTTAATTGAATTTCGTTTGTTGACATAAAGCCTTCTAGATATTTTGTGGACGAGTCGTGAAATGTGGCCGTACTGATATTGACACTTATTTATAATTCTTTTATTATCGAGTTAACTCGGTAATGGTTTATGCGTACATTGATTTTCTAAGAGAGCTATGAGCCATGTCTTATCTAGTTTCTTTCTGAGTTTGTCTTGAAAGAACTTGAAGCTCATATCTTCAAGTTGTTTGAAAGGTGTCTATTTAGTGAATACCAGCATGCATTCGTGATGTGGTATTTAGCGATGGTGTGTTTCTAGTCTTTGTCACACACCAACCTTTTGTTGGAGTTGTAAGATTCCTATTAGTCCAATCTCCACCGTTGAGACACTTGAATGAGATTTTAGGTAACAACAAAGGTGATTCATGGTGTAGGAAGTAGGAACATCTTGGAAAGTGTTCCAAGAATGATTTTCAGCATTTTATTTGCTTGGTGGCATTATAGATATACTAGGTTATTTAGTTTCACATTTCTTCAATTGGTACTGTTATGAGATTTATTGGACATGCTCTGCATCTTAACTCAGATTGTATGGAAGAGTAAATTGTAGTATTCCTTGGAGGACGGCTAAAAAGGTTGATATATGCTACTAATAAATACTCTGCTGGTTCTACTGTAGTATTAATTGCTTAAATTGTTTTCGTTTTTTTCCCACAGGCTGTTGCTGACATTATTCGCACCACGTTGGGTCCTCGATCCATGCTAAAGATGCTCCTTGATGCTGCTGGGGGTAATCTTTATATATCATACTCCTTAACATTACTATAGCTCCTCGAATTAATAAATATAAGACAGGACAATGGAGGACAAATATGTTGCTTATTTCTTGATGCTTTTGGTGTTCAATATTAATCTGTGCCGATCCGATACAGGTATTGTTGTGACTAACGATGGAAATGCCATTCTACGTGAATTGGATCTTGCTCATCCTGCAGCAAAGGTACATTGCACTCACTGTTTTCAGTGACTTACCTCTTAATAAGAATTAACTTTTGTTCTGCATTTCAAATGATTATGTCTCTTTCTTTTTGTGGTGGTGCAGTCAATGATTGAGCTAAGTCGTACTCAAGATGAGGAGGTCGGGGATGGGACAACCTCAGTCATTGTACTAGGTATGATTAAAAACAGTTCTTAAAAGTAATGTCCCCGAAATGAAAATTCTTGCTATCTCGGAACTTGTGGCATTGGAAACTCACCACAATTTATTATAACTATTTTTTTAAGTTTCTATGTTTGCACCTTGGCTAATTTGTCCTATTGGTTTAAACTGTCTAACTTCTGTTTATATTTAAGATGTAATGTTTTCTAAAACTGTTGAAAACCATGTTATGCTCTTCAGACTTCTGCCATGGTTGAGAAACACTAAACATAAAATTTACAAATCCTGTGAACATAATTCGTCTGTCTGGCTTCATGTACTAACATATGAGTCATCTACTGTAGCTGGTGAGATGCTTCACGTCGCTGAAGCCTTCATCGACAAAAAATATCACCCAACCGTTATATGTCGAGGTAACAAGTTGCACAGTTCTGTTAGACTTGTTTAATAACTTTGTTTTTAATTGATTTTTTTGTGGTTTTCTTGTAGCTTACCTTAAAGTTTTGGAGGATGCTGTTGCTGTCCTTGATAAAATTGCAATGACCATAGATCTAACTGACCGTAAGTTCCTTTGTTGTACTGCTTCCAATATCAGCCCCTCCACATACTCATCAAGTCCTGCTCCAGCTAACCACCGTCTCCCATAAAATAAAATTCCAGTAATTAAGTATATATGATAGTCATTGCAACCATGAGTATGTTTATGTGTGCATGGTTTCTCAAATGCTACCTTCTGTTACGGACTGTTGTTTTGTATAGTTTTTATCTAAGTCCGTAATTGTTCATAAATAAAAATATTAAATGAAAAAGGAAGGTAAAAGAAGGAGAAATATTGCAACCATGAGTATGTTTATTTTTGCATGGTTTTCCAAATGTTACTCGTAAGAAACAAACAGGAGGCTCAGATGCCTGTTACAACTATAGTATTCAACTGTGGAAGTGAAAAGACAGTGAACTACTGGGGCTATAAGTTTTCAGGAAGCTTGTTAGTTGTTGCATAAGACATAAAAGAATTAAAATAAATTCAACCTAATATCCTCAATAATACAATATAGGGATATTCTTGCTTTTTAAGAAATTGGAGCAGTTTTCATACACTTTACATATACTAATCTGTATGATTATCATGGCAGGTGAGACCGTGTTGGGGTTGGTAAAGAGTTCCATTGGGACAAAATTTACCAGTCAATTTGGAAGTCTTATTGCGGTAAGCTACCTTCTAAAAATTATGTTATTATGCTAGTTCCATCTCTACTTACACACACATGTATGAGTAGATGTTACATTGGTTCTTTTCTTCTTTGCTAGGTGCAAGGTGGGATATGATGTATTTACATGTGTACCCATATCTTCAATCCACTGCACCTTATCTTGTTATTAGTATGCATTCCATGGTTAATTTACAAACTTTTTTTCTGGCCTTCAGGATTTAGCAATTGATGCCACCACAACAGTAGGGGTTGAGTTGGGGCATGGGATTCGTGAAGTGGATATTAAGAAATATGTGAAAGTTGAGAAAGTTCCAGGTGGTCAGTTGGAAGATTCTAAGGTCCTGAGAGGGGTTATGTTTAATAAGGACGTTGTCGCCCCTGGTAAAATGAGAAGAAAGATTGTCAATCCACGCATCATTCTCCTTGATTGTCCCATGGAGTACAAAAAAGGTGAGAATCAGACTAATGCAGAATTGTTAAAAGAAGAAGATTGGGCTGTCCTTCTAAAGATGGAAGAGGAGTACATTGAGAACCTTTGCACACAGGTACTGAAGTTCAAACCAGATTTGGTTATCACGGAAAAAGGTCTCAGTGATCTGGCATGCCACTACCTAAGTAAAGCTGGTGTTAGTGCGATCAGAAGGGTAAGAAAGACCGATAATAATAGGATTGCTAAAGCATGTGGAGCGGTCATTGTAAACAGACCAGATGAGTTGCAGGAATCTAATGTTGGTACTGGTGCTGGACTGTTTGAGGTAAAGAAAATTGGTGACGAGTTCTTCGCATTTATCATTGATTGCGAAGATCCAAAAGCATGTACAGTACTATTAAGGGGGGCCAGCAAAGATCTGTTGAATGAAGTTGAAAGAAATCTACAGGTGTGTTCGGTCTTCTAGAAAAAAAATAAGTTTGAAGGTTGTATCTGCAATGTGAGCTGACTTCTATTTTCTATGTTGAGCAGGATGCAATGTGTGTAGCAAGGAACATAATTAAGAATCCCAAACTTGTTCCTGGTGGTGGCGCTACTGAGTTAACAGTATCTGCTGTGTTAAAGCAGAAGAGCTCAGCTGTTGAGGGTATAGAGAAGGTGAGTTCAGTAGGGCCTCTTTCATTGTGTATTGTAATTGAAACGGTGCAAATAGTTCACTTTGAAATCTTACAATTGTTGCTCAAATTGCTTATTGTAACTCAGTGGCCATATGAAGCTGCTGCAATTGCATTTGAAGCGATTCCACGAACTCTATCTCAGAATTGCGGAGTGAATGTGATTCGCACAATGACTGCCTTGCAAGGGAAGGTGAGAGTTAATACGACGTTCTATGAGTGTTGATTTTATTCTTTTGAAGTCTACTAATAGTATTCTGTTTGTTTCTAACTAACGTTGTAGCATGCCAATGGTGAAAATGCTTGGATTGGTATAGATGGAAATACTGGTGAAATTGCCGACATGAAAGAGAGAAAGGTATTCTCCTGTCTTTCTTTATACTGTAGTAAGATTTACATGATTTACGCTGCTGCTGGTACAGTGGAAATTAAGACACTTATTAATGAACTCCTTGTAGATATGGGACTCCTACACTGTTAAGGCGCAAGCATTCAAGACAGCCATTGAGGCTGCCTGCATGCTTCTGAGAATCGATGATATTGTAAGCGGGATTAAGAAGACGCAAGCGCCTGGAGCAGGTCCAGCGAAACCTACTGTAGAAGGAGAGGGCGATGCCGATAACGAGGCATTGATTCCAGAGTGATGAACTTCAGTTAGGAGATGACTGAACTTTTGCCAGCTTAAGCACAATGCCTTTATTTATTTATTTTTCTGGTTTTTGGATCAGTTTGATAATTAGCTATAAGTCATAGTCCATTGCCCATTAGGTTCATGATCTGTTCCATCCCTGGAACAGATTTTCATAACAAGTAATTGGACTGGTTTTGCCATAGGACTTTATTTTAAAAGTTAGTCACTTTTCAGTTTAAAACGACCTGCTTCAATTCCGAGAAATTTAAGGGGGCCATTTATGAAAATTATCTTAATGAGGGAGATTTGGTCACAAAATTACCTATTTGAGAAAATCTAAAAGAGGGAGAGGCTGTTGACTCTGAGCATTTAATAGGGGACTTCAATACTAATCCCTTAATTGTTGACGAGAATGTTGGGCAGTTTAATTAATGTGACACCAAAGACTCCAGATTCTTGGGAATATTCAAATTTTTTCATTTCAAAACTATCCAAAACCTACAGGTTCAATCAAGGGAAAAAAAACGTGCTCAATAAACTAACAAAGAACAAATTGGAAGCTCCGATGGTTGACTTGTAATTTCAATTGTTACACTTGCAAATAATGGGGGCATAATTGTAATTTCACACCCAAAATAACTACTTAGGTGTATATAACAGATCAGGTTTTTAGCTAGGGCAATTTAGTCTTTTCACTATTAATCATCATCATCTTCCTCCCTCCATCTCCTTTCCCCATTTTGGGTCATTTTGCATATTCTTCTTCGTTAAAGCTATGTTCTTGTTAGTCATTCTATTCGAAAATCAAGAATCTTCTTTTTCTAGATTAACCAAGTCAACCATGGGAGCTTTCAATTTGTTCTTTGCTGGTTTATTGACCACGTTTTTCCCAATGATTGAACCTGTAGGTTTTGGATAGTTTTGAAATGAAAAAATTTGAACGTTTCCAAGAATCCGGGAGTCTTTGGTGTCACATTAAACTACCCAACATTCTCGTCAACAATTAAGGATTAGTATTGAAATCCCCTATTAAATTCTCAGAGTCAACAGTTCCCTCTTTTAGATTTTCGAAAACAGGTAATTTTGTGACCAAATCATTTTCATAAATGGCCCCCTTAAATTTCTCGGAATTAAAGCATGTCGCTTTTACTCTCATAATTAGAAAAGGGAAGTTACATGTCTGAAAATCAAGCTGTTTGACCTGCTTCAACTCTCATAATTAGAAAAGGGAAGTTACATGTCTGAAAATCAGGCTGTTTGAAATCTTGTACAAGAATAATGCTGTGCATTTATTTCCCATTCAAGCGTTATTACAGCAAAATTTGAGTATATATATCAGACAGCGTCAACACATTTCCTTACACATATCAATTGATCATCACAAACTGATTGAAACCTTTATCTATCAATGGCATCAAGATACTCCAACTACATGACCACCACCAATGCATCCTCTTTCGGTTCCATGTTGAAATTGGACCACACTTCCTCACGGCCACTTACCAAACCGGAGAAGAACAAAACCAAAAGCTCGAACCTCGCCTCGGTGATGAAGAAGTTGGTCGAAACTAAGTCACGTCTCGGGTCTTCATCCAGGAACAGAACACTCCATGAAGAGAAAAAGTCTTATATATCGGGGGATGTTGTAGCGGAGGACTTGAAGAAAAATGGGGGGAGTAGAGGTGGGGTGTTTGGTATACAGAAGAAATTGTTTAAGGTGTTAAAAGGGAAGAAAGAAGGAGAAGGGGGGAGTAAGGCGTTGATGGAGAAGAATAATGTTAATGGGAATGCGAGGAATTTGGCGATGGTGCTGAGGAGTGAAGGAGAGTTGTTGCGTGCAAATAGGGATCAAGAAGAGCAGATAGCTGAGCTCCGATTGTTGCTGGAAGAGAAGAACATAGAGGTTAATCAACACTATATTTACTGGGTTCAATTTTATTGTAGATTTGTAATTATTTTTCTGATTATTTAGAGTAATTGTGTTTAAATGGAGTGAAATGTGAATATTGTATGAATGGTATTGCAATAATCGACGTCTTATAATGTTAATCAATATGTCGAGAACTCTGAAATGAACATTAGATTTCAATTACACGAGGCTGCTCCCATTGTTTCATCCTATATTATATTATATCTAACTGGTTTCTACGTTCTATTGGTAATGTTTAGGTTGAAAAGCTGCAAGATTTATGCTTAAAGCAAAGGGAAGAGATAAGACATCTGAAGAATTCCATATTGTTCCCAGACGAGAAGGAGAGTTCGGAACTGACTCACGCTAAACAACTTATTCCGTGCATTCAAAGGCAGGTCACTTCCCTAACAGGAAAATTGCAATGCCTTGCTGAGGATCTTGCGAAGGTATATTTCGTGTAAGCAAGATGATGCATCTATATTAATTAGCATTATCATGTCGTCCTCTTGATCATCTATTTCGCATGAATGGCACCCTAGAACTGTTAGGCGCATCTAGCCAGAAACAATATCTTAAAATCTTGTTGCAAGACAACAAACATTCACATGCGGGAAAGGTTGTCTTGAGGGATTTTAGTTACTGTTCGTAAATTTTTCTATTCATGAGACTCTTTAAGGATTTAATATTATAGACTACACAGTATAGTTTCAAATATCAACATTTGTCGCTTTATTTCAGTATGCAGTATCAACAGTGGCGGATCTAGAAGTTTTAAAGTGTCAGTTCGAAATTGATATAATTTTTAAAGTGCCTGTTCAAAATGCTTAAATATATTCAAATATAAATTTAACTGATAATTTTTACATTAATTTTTACTTTAAATATATATAATTTTTTTTTCGAAAAAAAAAAAGTACCTGTTCGAGTGAACGAGCCTGCACATGAGCAGGTCCGCCACTGAGTATCAAGAAGAAATGTCATGTATGAAAGAGGCGGGGGGTATAGTTGAGTTCCAAGTTCTCTTCATACTACAATATTATGAAGCCATTCTAAATTCGTGATTTTGTTTGTCTCAGGTAAAGGCCGATAAGATATATCGTGGAAAAGGATTCTGTGAGGGTAATGTGCCATCTCCAACATTACAAGGATATTATACAGATGAATCAATTAATCCACTGGTAAACCGAAAATGATCATCAAACATGTCATCCAATCACTCGAAATATATGATTTACTTGTTTGTTTCTTTTCGTGTTCTGATGTACTATCGACAATCTTAACCAGGAGTTCAGTACAACCCCAGCTAGTCCAGATGATTTATTCGACAATGATCTTAATCCCTGCTTAACACCATATACTAGTACTGCAAATACGAAGTCCAAGGTAAATTTATGTAAAAATCATGGAATGTTTTTAGTACATAATTATGTTTCTCAGCGGTGCAGTTTAATGTTTTCTAAATTCGTGATTTTGTTTGTCCCAGGTAAAGGCCGATAGGATATATCGTGGAAAAGGGTTATGTGAGGAAAATGTGCCGTCTCCAACATTACAAGGATATTATACAGATGAAGCAATTAATTCACTGGTAAACCGAAAATGATCATCAAATCCAGTTACTCGAAATATATGATTTACTTGTTTGTTTGTTTTCGTGTTCTGATGTACTATCGGCAATCTTAACCAGGAGTTCAGGACAGCCCCAGGTAGTCTAGATGATATATTCGACAAAGATCTTAATCCCTGCTTAACACCATATACTCCAAAGACGAAGTCCAAGGTAAATCCATGGAATGTTTTTAGTACATAATTATGTTTCTCAGCGGTGCAGTTTACCTGCTATAGCTTTTGGTTACATGGAACTCTAATGAAATGGACATACATTCTTGTAGGAATTCGGATGGTGTGATTCAACAGAAGATGATCGTTTTTCGAGTAGATACAATATGCTGATGGGAGACGAAGTCGATTCTGGTTCTTGCAATCAAGAAGTATCAAAAAGTTCAGAGCATTGCACCAAAGTGACTAATGGTGCATACAAAGCTTATAGATATCATGAATGCTATTGCACAGGATACAATAGTTTTTGGTAGGAATGTATTTCTTCCTGAATAAGCTTTTCATTTTTTTTTTTTGTAAATTAGCGATGATGTGAGTTTCGAACCCAGTCACTAGCAAGAGCCTTTTCCACTATGCTATTCGATTAATTCCAAATTTGGTCTTACTTATGCTCATTAATCAGTTGTTTGTATGTCTTCAAATGCACTGGGCTATAATGCTATATGACACATCCGATACATGTAATTGTCAATTGAATATACAAACCAAATATGCATACACGCAAAATTGAATAAAATCCACTTAATTAGAAAATAAAAACACCTTAATACAAAGCTTGAGATATATAATGAGAAATATTGATCGATTTCAATTTATATCCTCGAGGTTGATGGACTTGCAACTTTATTGATGCAAACCTAACCCCTTCATCAAACAAATGTAATTTGGAGCAAACCTAACCCTTTTTTGAGCTCTTGAATCATCGACGGCCCGTTGTCTATGTCAACTTGTTACAAAATGCTTAGTGTGGTGAGAGAATTAATTGTAATATATAAATTGAATTTTTTGAAACATATAGCTAGTTTACATTGTCGATTTGACATGATATATAGCACTATTTATTAAACTAAATCAAAGTTTATTCGAATAGAACTTTTCAAGCCGAATCTTGTCGAGCCCTTTTCATTAAATGCGCCACACACGGCCTAGAAAAAGTTGTGAACAAACCGAATTCCAGCCTCGAAGCTGCCAAATTGTTGATCAATGAACAATTCAACAACCAAGTTAGCAAAACCCATAGCCCTCCTCACCATCACCTTCAGCACCACCATTTTATTGCTCTCACTCTCACAGTCAACCCCATCTTCTAGCTTGATAAACCCCAAATTAATGAATTCACGAAGCTTCATTATCTGGCTTCATGGTTTGGGTGATTCAGGGCCTGCTAATCAACCCATCAAAACCATCTTTACTTCTAATGTGTTTAATCACACCAAATGGTCTTTCCCTTCTGCCTCATCCAAACCCGTTACTTGTAATAGTGAGTACTACTACGTGCAATTAATTGAGCTTTTCATTTTTTCGTGTCAATCTTTTACCATGAGTTACTTGGTCTCGTAAATTTAAATTTGATACAATTAGATTTGTCTCGATACAATTGGATTTGTCTCAATACAAATTTTATACAATTGGATCTGATATATGTATATTTTTGTTTAAATTGGGTGGATTTATGAGTTGTTTATGCGAGTTATTGTTAAAGTTACGATTTTTAAGTCATCCTCAGTTCCCCTGTGTTTAAGCACACCAAATGGTTTTAGCCTTCTGCCTCTACCAATCCACTTACTTGTAAGTTGTAATAGTAAGTATTAACGATCATGTTTTGATTTGTTGTTTTTATAGTTTTGGATGGGTGATTGTTGTGTAGCTTTGTTCGAATTGAGTGGACTTATTAGTTGGTTTATGCGAATTATTGTTATTGGTTTAGGCGATTTATTATTATTGAGAATTCAGACCCACATTAGTCTCACATTGGTTGAGTAAGACCTTTTGTGTGTAATAGTAAGGTCGTCACCTTTATCCATCTATAACCAATTGGTTTTAGTACAATTGCCATGGACTATTGACAATTATTAAAGATACATTGTTTGTGTGTAATGCTCGTGGCTGGCTAATGGTTGGAGGGATGCTCATTATCAGTTAGCAATTGATTCTTTTGCACGAGAATGGAAGGATTAGAACTCGTAGGTTTTCACTACGAAGTATGTCTGCTTTTGTAGCAAAATCGTAAGTTGGCATGTAATTTTTTCAGATTCAATTGGTAAGTGGTAATGTAGAGTGGAGTAAGTATTTGTTGATGCTGATCCCTTGTAATAGGAAGGAGAAGGATGGGATTTAAGTTTGATGCCTTTGGGATACATATTATTAGATATTGTACTATTAGTAAAAAGAGGAAATTTCGCTTTCTAGTTGAATATATACCACATACTGAGATTTTTCTACACGTTCATTGAATTAAATTGCTGATTTAGTAGTTCTGTATGCTTAGCACATCAAGTTGTTAGGATTACATTCCAGTGTTAAAGACGGAATTTGTCATGTTTCTTCCCCAATATGTTGAAGTAAAGTATCACAAAATCAAGTTACCTTATAATTTTCTGATGGTACATCACCATAGAGTAGTTTGTGTTTCCTTGGCTGTTGTGTCTCATGTGATTTCTATATTTTCTTTGTAATGTATCATAGCTTGTGCAATTTTTCCTTTGTGTTCTCATCTATTACTAATTTGTTCCCTTTTTCAGATGGAGCTGTAATGCCAGCGTGGTTTGACATTCATGAGATACCAGTGACTGCTGTATGTTTCTGACTTTCTTCCCTTTCATTTTCCCCTTTTGAGTCTTCCATCACTCCATTGTTCTACTGGATTCTCTATATTGTTTCGTGAAATGAAGTATTGGTGATGATTAACACATGAAGAGTATATCGGATTGTTTGATGTCACAATGCATCTGCTAATTTATTTCAATCGTTGCCAGCACCCCCAGAACGACGAAAGAGGCATTTTGGAAGCAGTGACTTCTGTGCATGCAATGATAGACAAAGAGATAGCTGACGGCACTGATCCCAAGAATATCTTTGTATGTGGATTTAGCCAAGGAGGTATACGGTGCTCACACATACATATAAAATTAATATACAAGATTCTTGCCTAACATGATGAATAAATTTAGGTGCACTAACCTTGGCAAGTGTTCTACTGTATCCAAGAACTCTAGGAGGAGGTGCTGTGTTCAGTGGATGGGTTCCTTTTAATTCATCCATATTGGGACGTGTCACTCCAGAAGCAAAACAAGTAGGTTTTTTTAACTAACCTTTTCCTGTAAGTGAATCCCCTTGGACAAAATTTTACTTAATTCTAACTATCAATGTGACAAGTTCTCAGGCTCGCATGACGACTAAAGGTTGTTTTATGGACTCAACAAACTAATCTGACACTTGTAATGTTTGTGTTCAAAATTTGATGGCATAGATAATTTTGATTAGAGATGCTGACAAATATTACATACAAAAGGATCAGAACAGATAGGTTGTGTGGTTGGGACTTGGGATGGGCCATTTGCTTTTGGTGAAAGATTGGTGGGAAATGGCAAAGCTAAATATCTTTACTTTTATTGATTATTGCAAAGTGGAACTTCGTTATCCTAAAATTTTTACGCTTCGAAATTTTCATTCATAAAAAATTGATTTCTCTAATTATTGCAGACGCCTATGTTGTGGTCACATGGTACAGCCGACAGAATAGTCCTGTTTGAAGCTGGTCGTGCAGGTCCACCATTCCTTGAAAAAGCTGGTATGAACTGCGAGTTCAAGGTGTGTGCATTGTCCCTTTTCTTTCCCCTTGCCTGCTTCTGTTGAATTGTGAACTATATGCCCATGGTATAATTTTCAGGCTTACCCTGGTCTTGCTCATGCCTTAAATAATGATGAACTGAAGTACCTCGAATCCTGGATCAAGGCTCGTCTACCAAGTTCTTCCTAAGCAAGCACACCCGAGATTTTTAAAGTAGATATGTTACTCGAGCCAAACAAAGTGGACAACCATCATAAAACTTTGCGGAGTAGAAAAACCCATTTATTAGCCCTCACGTAAAAATGATTATTTACCTCTTATGATCTTTTTGGAATGGAGGTGAGGGAAAAATCATAACATTAATCTCAGGAAGGGGAATAATGGTGAATATTTTGAAATTATTCCTTCTCCTCTGGTTCTTTGGTGAATGAAAATTTGTGATTATGAACTCGAGAAACTATCTCTCATTCATCCATTTAGAACAGTACTACACTTTAACATATTTGATAATTTGATATATGACCCTGGAAGGTTAAGATTTATGTGGAGAATTTCAACTCCAGTTGCTAGCTTAACTTTACCCTGGAGAATTGTTTTTTCACTCGTAATCTTACTGTCCCTAACATTAATTGTTGCATGTAGTATTCTTGAAATATTTTTAACATCAATTAATAATATTTAATTATTAGAATAAAGTGAAGTTATATAGTGATGAAGTGTTAATGTATCATAAAAACTATGATGCCCCTTATAGTAATCATGGCATTTTGTTAGGGGCCTATTTTTAGAAAAATATCATAGTTTCATTAAAGTACGCATCTTTTGATAGGAAAAATAATTTGTATCATTATCAACATAAACTACTCTCTATGTTCCTAAATGATTGGTACATTTTAACTTTTATGATCAAATTTGAAAAAATTTGGTCAAGAAATCTTATTAAACGATAAGAAATAATGTAGTCATATGTGATCTTGTTAGATTCGTCTCAAAATATATTTTTACAATATCAATTTTTATAATGTTTTCGTATATAGAATAAAAGACATTTACGTTTTAAATCGTGTTTTGTTGACCATGAAAATCAAAATGTATCAATCATTTAGGGATGGAGGGAATATTAAGTTGGTGTCTTGGAAGACAAAAATCTAACCAAGTAAATTATACGCGTTTTTTATTTGATAAATAATGTAATATATTAATTCAAATGAGAGTGTATACCGTCATTACAGATATTATATTGATCGTATCTAAATGAGACGACATTAAATCTGCAATAATATCTTTCAAATTCCAAAAATACCAAATACAACTATATAATGGAAGACCACATTCCATTCATCAGTGTTCTTTAATTTATTTTTACGTAGCATGATAATCAATTGTCGTACTTTTTATTCACTATTCAAATATATATGAGCTCATATATATGAAGTTCATATAATTGATTAATTGGACACTCCTAAAAATATTTTCATAATATTTTTTAATATAATTAGAAATTAATTCCTTATACTAGAAAACTGTTGTGTTCCACATGCTTGGAAACGCAAACATATATGTGTTCAATACGCTAACGAGCGCACATTTTACAGACACCTACTTATAAAAGGGTTGTTCGATTTAACCCCAATATAATTTATACAATAAGAAAAAAAATCCTATTGGTCGACTGTCCCAATTTGAGAATGTAGTGAATCATGATTGGCCAATAATTATTTGGCTGTAACTGGTGCTCGTTGTCTGTACAAGTGACTGTATATATACCAGATACATTCAGCACCTACAACACTGAAAATTATTTCTCTCTCTACGTTATTTCTAGAGAGAGAAGGATATAATTAAACCCAGAAAAAGAAGTTCGAAAAATGGCACTATGGGTATTTGGGTATGGCTCTTTGATATGGAAAGCTGGATTTAATTACGATGATCGTGTCATCGGTTTCATCAAAGGCTATCGTCGCGTCTTTTATCAAGGTCTCTATTTTTCCCGAATCCTACTTCATATGTTTATCGCTTTTTTATCAGTTTAACTGATTGATTTAAGATGATTAACCTGCATTTTAGGTAGTACGGACCACAGAGGAACCCCTGAATACCCTGGTAGGACAGTCACACTGGAGCCTGCTCAAGGGGAAATCTGTGTGCGTCCTCTTCTTAATGACTAATTTTAATTATGTCCTAATCCTATTTAATCGATGTGCGCTTTATCCCAGTGCTATGGGAGCTTCTCGACTTCGAAAAATTTAGATTATACTATAATATTATAAAATTGCTGGATATTATATTAGATTGATTTAGTGTATTTGGCTCATTGTTATTGGTTCAAGATCATGTCGAATGTACTTCTAATTCTAAATATAAGTTTAGTTTGTGATGGAATGGATCCATCACCACTGAGTATGGAGTACTAAGTAATGGCTAAGCTGGAACTGATTCTGTTGCTTAGAAACGTAAGTATGGAACATAAAAACGTTAGTAAAAATTACATATTTTTCTACATGATTCGAAATGAGAATGAACTTAATTTTATTATTATTCCATACTCGCGGTATTGCCTGTTGGTAGTTGACTTTTGTAGGTCGTGTAGCTATCTTTTAAAACTGAAACATCAAATTCGTGTCAATGATTTCGGTAAACTCTCAAAAGCAATAAGTGATTAGGTACTGGTGAAAGGCAAGAGTATGAGAAATGCTTCGAAAATTTTGAGCCAAGTATTGATTTTCAAATGTCATGTGATACGGGTTCCAGAGTGTTAACCTTAGGTATAAGTTTAGCATATGAGCACTCACATATGATTAAATTGATGCTGATCTTTAATAGGACATGCACAATTTTTTTTAAAAGTTTCCACTGGAGAATCCTTTTGTAATATTTATTATGTTCATTTTAATGCTACTCAACAAAATGTGAATAACCAATAATTGAAATATTCATGTTCTTATAATTGTGTTCCTCTATTTCAAGATTAGTGGGGTGTTGCTTACAAGATAACAGAGAAGGAAGATCAAGAGGTCGCCATAACAGTAAGATCCCCTTTCTTCCATTATTCTCCTTCTGTTAATGAATATGTTAAATGAATATGTTAAATGAATATGTTAATGAGGCCAACGATCTTTCGTAAAACATAGTCCATCGGAAGGCTGATGTTTCAGAAAATCTGTCATAACAGACACCGCTACATCAACCTTGCAGTAAACATTTTAACATTCAACTTCTTAAGGCTTACACTCTAACAAAAGTGTTGATAACGCCTTTACTATCGGCTCTTTTTTTTTTTAATACTTAAGTTGTACTGGGAAAAAAAAAGTGTACTGCATCTGTTGTGCTCCTTCATTGATATCTATCTTTAATTATTGTGACATTCAGTATCTTGAGGTCAGGGAAAAACAGTATGACCAGAAACTTTACCTTGAATTTTTTACGGTAAGTTCTCATACCATAATGTATTTCAATGGCGTAGATGGGCAGGAGGTGCCTTTCTTGGATCGTGGTTTCATATTCATAATAAGCATCCATGTATATATTTACGTTTGCAGGAGATAAACTCTTCTGTGCCTGCTATTCCTGACGTGTTGATGTAAGTCGGTAAAGGGACAGTCAAGTTATTTTATTGCCGTTACAAAATACAAGATCTTCGCTGCTAACACTTTTTTTATAGATATGTTGGGTCTTCAGACAAAAAAGTTAACAAAAACTATCTGGGACCAGCCCCTCTTAAAGACATAGCTAAGTAAGTGTTAAGATGTTCTTAGTTTCTCATGTTTGTTACTTGTCTTTTCATGCATTAAATTTCTTATAATTACATCTACCTTCTTGTTGTTTCAGTCAACCAGCTGTTTACGCTCTTTTATTGCATGTTCAACCGGAGTTATATTGATTTTAGAAGGAATAACGGACCTCAGACTGAAATATGAAAACAGATATCGAATCTAACATTTGAATATACGGAGTAATTGTTTTTTGTTCTGCAGTCAGATAGTCAATGCGCACGGACCATCAGGACCCAACAGAGACTACCTTTTCCATCTTGATGATGCACTCAAACAATTAGGTATGTCGGCCTTTGTTCTCCTCTTCAGTCGCTTCTTTGATTTTTCAGTTTCCTTTTCGTGATTTGCTTTAATATTTGGATCACTTCAGCATTGATGTATTTGTTCCTTTTCTGTTCCATTAATAGGATGTATAGATAAACATATAAGTGATCTTGCGGACGAAGTGAGGAGCATTCTTGCAAGGGAAGGTTAAGAAAATTATTTATTTTAGAAGAGATGGTCCATGATAGGTCATTTTATTTCAGTATTCGCCTCAGCTCCTGAATTGTGTTTGGTACTGATCAAACATTAAGTGTAAAACATAGTTGTAACTTATATAGACATGAGTTGCACATATTATCCCCCTCTCTGTTTGTGGTTTAATTATGATCATATATTGATTCAAAACATCGTCTACATTTAATTCTGGTTGGCGACGATAAATGTTTTGATGGATTCCTTGCCCTTACCGAGGATTACGTGAACCTTAAACCTCAGTCTTTGTTCGCCTGCTTGAGTGGAGGAGAAATGAGTTGCACAATTGCTCTTCGCCTCTTCCTACATCGTCTACCAATACTTCACGTCATTTTGCATGAAACTAATAAAAAGCCTTAAGCCATTGTAATACACTCCAGCATTCATTTATGTGGGACTCATACCAGAAGTAACAATTTGGTATGAGCTAAGATCACTGACTCACTGTAAGAACACACTGAGACAATATGAAATGGTCAAAAGGCATTACTATGACCACATTGCTTAATATCACAACTTACATCACTCGCTAGATGTCAAAACGGCCAAACCAACTTCAGTAGTTATGGAAGGTTACTTTAGATTCAAATCAAAATTATATGACAAATTTCTAGGAACTAGGACTAATTTTTATAGAAAAGCCAAGGTTATATACTGATTCATATAAAACAAAAAATGGGTATTGCACATCACCATATGCCTCAGAGGGTAAAAACTAATTCCAAGGCCCTACTTTCCAAGGCCCAACGAACCAGTGAATCTAAGGTTGGATATTCATTCCAACCAATGAATTCAAGGTTGGAATGAATACTCAACCTCAGATTCATTGGTTCGGTTCTAAACAACAATTCAATTTTTCATTATTATATAGCGAACCAGTGAATCTAAGGTTGGATATTCATTCCAACCTTGAATTCATTGGTTGGAATGAATATCCAACCTTAGATTCACTGGTTCGTTGGGGCCTTGGAAAGTAGGGCCTTGGAATTATATATACCCGCCTCAGAGCCTCCAATAGTCAACCACAAGTACAACTCATTGTCTCATAGATTCACCACTCTCTTTAACCAATGAAGAAACATGAATATAATTATTGCGTCAACTTATACATAAGAATATGTAAAAATTATAACCGACTTGAAGTTTAACGATGAGCGGGATATGTACTTTATGGAACCGTGTAATTACCCCATCATCTAACATCGATCAATAATTTTTGCCCAATACATTGTTATGAGTCCGGATCTTATGTAACACTTTCTGTGACACTCTGTTACATTTTTATTATTTGTCTATTTTTTTGAATTTTTAAGCACCATATATACTACTATATTTTATTCAAAATAATTCTCATTTATATTTGTAGAGATAAATATTTGACTATTCGTAACTTTTATCGATAAAAAAAAAATTACAAAATTTTGTCATAAAAAGCAAAAATACCTAATTTTTTTATTGGATGTGGTAGTAAATAACGTTATGAAGATTATTTGTTAAGGTAGTATGCTTAAAAGATTAAAAAAAATAGTCAAACAATAGAAGTGTAACAGAGAGCGTCGCGCAAAAGTATTACATGCGTTCCAAATCAAGGGAATCATTAATCGGGTGGAGTCTTTCTAATTATGTGCCAAAAAATGTACCGAATTTCCGTGTTCCTTAACGTCCCTGCGGTTTTACTCAATACTCACTACTCATAAATCACAATAAACGTGACCCCAATGTTTCCCACCAAAACGAAACAAGCGCGGGAGAATTGAAACTATCTTCAATTTCTGAACTGAAATACTCCGTGAAACAGAAAACACGCATAATTCACATTTTACACATTACCTTCACACACACACACTCACCCCCCCCCCCCCCCCCCCCACACACACACTGAAGTAGAGAAATCAGAGAAGTTAGGGTTATTCGATTATTGTTACCCAGGAAGAAGAAGGTGAACACTAATGGCGGATTCATCGGAATCGGCGGAGACTGTTCTCCGGATTGGAAATAAACTCGGAACTTACAAAACTCGCCCTAACAAAGATGTTATCCTTAAGCTACTCAAAGTAAGCAACACCTTATATTTCCTGCTATTTTATCGGAAATTTGGGTATAATTTATGTCATTAATTACTTGTATGATGAATTTGTTGATGTAGGTATATGCGTGGTTGTTTTAAAGATAATGTCTACTCTTTGAATTAGTCGTAGGCAAGTGGTAATTTTCGGGAATATATGCTTCTCAAATAGCCTCTAGGTTTGGATTTTGATGGATGATTTTTACTTTGATCATGAATATTACATTGTTGATGTAGATATGTGAGTGAATGTTTTTAGGCTAAGGCATACCTTTTAAATTAGTTGTAGGTCAGTGGTAATCTCACCCAAATGTATTAGTACTTTTTGTGATACTAACAACATTTGAAAATATCCTTTAGTTTTCAATTTTACTGGTTGACTTTTTATAGTTTTGAACAAATTTGTTTATATATAATAATGTTTGGTGATATAAAATGAATCCAGTCCTTCAGCTTATGTGTACTATTGAGTATGAAGTTTCAGTATGATAAATCATGCTTTATTTTTTATTTTTAAATTGCAATTTTACAAACAACCGAAACATGTTTGT
This sequence comes from Echium plantagineum, assembly GCA_003412495.2. Classification (NCBI taxonomy): domain Eukaryota; kingdom Viridiplantae; phylum Streptophyta; class Magnoliopsida; order Boraginales; family Boraginaceae; genus Echium; species Echium plantagineum. Next base: position 6,375,426 of record CM016565.1, read on the forward strand.
CAAAGTTAATTAAAATTTTATGCCAATTAATGTTGTGATTTTGTTGATTTTTACTATTAAAAAAATGAATCAGATGATCTTTTTAAAATGGAGGTAGTGATAAACTATCTGATACTTATGAGTAATTTGGACAATATTACACATTGATACGAAATTGTTTCCGTAGATATGTGTGAATGTTTTTAAGCTAAGGTTCAGTTTCTTAATTAAAACTAGATCAGTAGAATATGAGTGCTCGGGTAGATGGGTATGTCTACATAATTTATGTTCATAATCAACTTTGTTGAAGTGTCAAATGATGATCATGCGTCTTGTCCCATATAGTTCAGAGTTGGTGTTCGGCTTCTATAATACTATTTATTACTGCGTCCTATATGTTGTAACTTACTCCCTTCTGTTAATTGTAGTGCATAGTCCTGATCTCTGGCGTTACTTCTTCTCTCGATTCATATTTTTAATTTAGAAATTGGAAACAAACAACTTTTAGGGAGTAATGGCTAACTCTTGCACACTCTAAAGTGTAGAGATCTATCGATGTTAACAGATTCTAACTCTTCCAACAAAAGTATAACATATTTGATGTCTTCAAGTCTTCGGTTCAAAGCCTTAAACGGAGAATACACAATGACACTGTTGTTCCAAAAGACTGAGAATTGTGTCAATTATAATCGAATATAACAATAAGCTGTTTCTTATTAATATAAGTTTTAGGTTGAAAGAGGTAACAACTTCCTTTAAACTTCATGTCCTTGTTCCCTTTTCATAGTTACATAATTTCATTTAATTTTCTTTCAGCAAGCTGCAGATGCTCTTCCTGAATTGAAACCATCAGATACTCTGAGGAGATTCATGAAGCCCTTGAGTGATGCTCTTATTAAACATGACCTGCTTCAGCATGAAGACAAAGAGATAAAACTTTATGTAGGCTTCTGCTTTGTTGAAATAATAAGGGTGCTCGTTCCAAATCCTGGTTTTGAAGATGAAGTACTCAGGGTGAATACTCCCTTTGTCCTATGCCATCGAGTTACAAGTTTTTTCTCAACTCTTTACATTACACAATTATCTGACTCTAACATTTGTTTTCCCGAATGTTGTTGCAGGACATTTTTGAACTTCTTATAAGTATTTTTGAGGACCTTACCAAGCTTAAGGATGTCTTCTTCTCAAGAAGGATCGAACTATTGCAGACTGTTGCAAAATCTCAATTCTACTTGCTGATGCTAGACACTGGGTGTGATGATTTAGTTATCAAAATGTTTAAGACCTTTTTTAATGTGGTCAGGTATATTTTATTCTTATAATGTCCTATTAGTCATCTTGATAGACCTTGACCATTCATGACAATTGTCCTAATTATATTTATATTTTGACTGATGTATTCCTACTTTTTGTTACTCCTTTGTAGTTACTGTAGTTTTATAATTTTATAGAACAGATGGATTTTCTCTCTACCTTTATCCAGTTCAGCTTCCAATGAAAACTCACAAATCTGATACCTTTGCCATATGATTCTAAATGATTACAAGAGTCATTTACTTCAAGTGAGGGTGAAATTGAGCAAAATTAAGGCTTTGATGTAACACTTACTATTTTAATGCAGGGAGAAACATCCTCCAAGTTCAATTATTGCAATGTCCTCTATCATTACACGTATGTTGGAGGAAAAAGCTCAAGAGAACGTACCTGGGGATCTTATTTTAAAAGAAAATGTGTTTGAACCCTTGTTAAATGTGATTCTGCGCAATCTGAAGGAAGCCGAGGTAACTGGTAGAGCTGATCCGAGTTACTTTAAATTAGTTATCTGTCAGCCAGTTTACTTTACTGTAATATCATGAGATAAGAGTTTTATTCGGAGTATCTATGTATGTGGTTTCTGTTTTACTACAAGAAAAAAATCATATTTATTTGAATTAGGGACTCTGTACAACTAGAAGAAGTCCTTGATTATCTATGCATCTGATCATTTAAATGGAAATAGTGTGGCGTATGAAATCACTTGCACAGTAGATTATATAATTGAAAGACTATTATCTTTATGTTATATATTTGTGTGCCATGTAATCAGGGACCGTATCAGATAATTTGTACAACTATTATTAGGCCAATCATCTAGCTAAATCTGCATGATTATAGAACTTTTTCTCCTGCAATTATGTTAAATTGATGGCCAGAATGCCACCTGCTTTAATCTGGTGATGTGACTTGGCTGCGGCTTGATAGTCTGTGCCATTGGCAGCCAAACTAAGTTCTTTTCCGACAATTGATATTCGCAATGAGCTGTGAGACGTATATGTTTGGTTTCAAAAATAGAAAAGAAAAGACATATATGCTTGGTTTCTGGTTCTCTTTGCTTAGTTAGCACTTCTATTCACTTCAAAAATTTCTTTCTGCAGGGTACATTGCCTTCTACAAAGCTTGCCGTCTCTGTCATTCAAAATTGTGGTGAAAAGGTTGAGAACACAATTTCTCTGTTTCTCCGATCCTGTATAGTGAACAGGGAGTCTATCAAGACTGACTTGAAAGAATTTCACCATGAAATTATTCTTCAGATCTTTCGTTGTTCTCCTGGGATGCTTTTATCTGTCATCCCTAGCTTGACTTATGAACTACTGGTTTGTTAGTTCTTTCTTGTAATCTTATATAGTTGTACCATACTTGATATTACCTCAACCTTGTGTTTTAAGTATCATGTATTATCATGTATTTGCAGACAGATCAGGTTGATGTCCGGATAAAAGCTCTCAATTTGATCAGAAAACTGTTTGCGATGCCTGGACATTGTATCGGTCAAAATTATCGCCATCTTTTTATGGAATTTTTGAACAGATTCTCTGATAAGTCTGCTGAAGTAAGACTTAATGCTCTTTCATGTGCTAGAACTTTCTATATTACCAATCCATTAGGGGCAGAAGCACTTGAAGTTCTTGGTGAGCTCTTGCAAATTATCTTCTCAGAGCATTATGTGGCTGTGTAATTATATCTTAATTTTTCTGGTTTTGTATCGAGCAGCTTCTATTGAGGCACGATTATTGGATGTCGATGATAAAGTGAGAACAGAAGCAGTAGCTGTGGTGTGTGACCTGTTAAAGGCTAAACCTATGTCCATGCATTTTGAGCTGATATCTAAAGTAGCTGAACGCATGCGTGACAAAAAAGTTGGTATCATGTGATATATTTTGTTTAATGATTTCCCACTCCTTTTTTCGAATGATGACACTCCACTTGAATTGTAAAAGTCAAACCAAAATAACAAAGAGATGGAATTTCATTATACAAAAGTCACGTGGGAAAATCTTTGCCCTATATTTATGCCTTTTGAGATATTTTTTTATGCTTCTTTTGTTATATAGGCAGTTGTGAGGAAGAAGGCCTTGCAGAAGTTGCTGGAACTGTATCAACAATATTGCATACATTGTGCTGGAGACGTCATGGACTTAACTGATCAGTTTGAACAGATACCATGCAAAATCTTGATGCTTTGCAATGATAAAACCTTGAATGAATTCAGGTGATCATGTATATAATATGGTAGATGGAAGAATGCATCTTTAACTAAGTCTGAGATTAAATTCTGAATCTGCATGGTTCTCAGGCCACCAATCATGATTTCTGTGTTGGCTGATGATCTTTTCCCCCCTTCACTTTCAATTGAAGAGAGAACTAAGCATTGGGTCTTCATGGCTTCACTTTTTACGCCATCTCATTTGAAGGCATTAAAACTTATATTATCTCATAAACGAAGGTATTGTTTCTAAATTCTGATAGTGTCACTGCAAAATGTTATTTCTTATGGGTTCGTATTCCTTCAGGATGCAAGATGAGATGAAAGCTTACTTAAGGCTTAGGAATACAGCAGAGGTGTGTTTAATTTTATCAACTGTTTCTTAAATACTTGTATTCTATGGATCATTGTATGGTTCCAGCTTCACAACAAGAGCATTCAGTATGAGACCCCTTTATAAATATATATTTCACACATCTACAATTTCAGAATAGAACTATTTACACTGATGAATGTGTACATTTTGATGTTCAAGCCTATAACAAGTATCAAGTTGCAGAGTACCATTAGTTTCTCATGGTCAGAAAATGCATATGGGGCATAAATTGTATAAATATGTTTAAATTTATGTACCTACTATAAATTATCTGTTGTGAAAAATACCACGCTATTGCAGGAAAACCATGATAAAGCAATGCGAAATGAAATAAAATCTTCATTTCTGAAGATGTCAGCTTGCTTTCCTGATCCTGCCAAAGCCGAGGATTATTTTCATAGACTAAATGCAATGAAGGACATGAGCATTTTTAATGCCTTTGAGGAGCTGGTAAATGAAGGGAGTCTAAATTATGCCCAGATTGCTAAGGTATGGTATGCCAATTTAGCTTCTTGCTAATGAGTAATTTGTAGTTACATATATGTTTCATCAGCTGACATTGATTTACTAGGATTGGAACTATCGCAATGTTATGACATTGTACCTAAAACTCAGGATGTGTGAAACACAGGAACTGAAATCATACTTTATTTTCTCTTTTCCTGTAAATTGATTATGCAAGATTGTGATTATAAGCTTATGTGCTTTTCACTTATGCAGGATAAAATTTTGGAAAAATTGGGTCAGAGCAATCCACTTTTCAAGTTCATGCAGTCAGTTTTGCTGAAGTGCATGTTCAACATTTTTTCTTGTGAGCAAGTTTGCTTAATCATAGACCATATAACTGGTCCTATATCTGAAGAGAAGCACATCAAGGATTCTTGTGTTCAGCTTCTTTTGGTAATAGAATTTCTTATTAAGTTATAAAATCTTGTTTTCCTCTTTCAGTTGCAAATTTAGATACACCTGCCAATTTATATTCTTTGAGATATTGCTAAACGTACGTCAGAAATGAGAAAGTGTGGGAGTAAGACTTGTACAATTTGTGTTATAAAGCTAGCATAGGCCCTCAACGAGGTTACTGCTTAGGATCTTAAATAAGTCAAAAGTCAAAACCTGTATTTATATTCTCTAGTGAATAAACCATTCTCATTCACCAAAGTGCCACATCTATTGCCATTTGTCTGATACGTATCTTACATTTTTTAATGAGATGTTGTTACCTCCAACTCCCAACAAATAGGAAAAAGGTAGTGTATATATTACTGTAGCTTGAGCCACTCGGAGCAACAGTTTCATCATTAGAGGACTCAGCAGTTAAGGTTGTCCCTCTTCACTTCATGTAGGAAAACAGGAAATTGTTGTCTCCCAGAAAAAAGTTTATGTCCTCATCAAAGGACTTATAGTTTTTCTCTATTACCCCACTCAAAATATAGACATTTCTGATATTTGGCTTTAGAGACAGTTCACCAATTGTAATCTGTATAATCGAAGTTACAATGTCACATTTCTATCTTTTTTACTAGCATTATTGTCCAGGCTGTTATCAGTATCTTTCCGTCACTCCTGAGAGGCTCAGAAGAGAAGTTCCAGTCCTTATTAGAAGATGGTGTTATCCCTCTCAGTGATGAGCTACTTCACATTTTAGCAAAAGAAGGATCCTTCTTTTCTATTAAGCTTTGGTAACTTTGATTTTCTCTTTTGCTTTCTTATTGGACATCTATATGATGCTTAAGTAATATGATGCCATATTGAAACATGTGTTATTATACAACAGATCTGCTCAATTCTCTCTTCCCCTGTTTTTATTCGCTGTTCATAGCTCGAGTGCCAACCTTGCCTATATACTGTTCACTGCTTTAACTGATAATATTATACTTCGCTATCAGCAAATTTGATTAGAAACCCGAGAAACATGAATAATACTTTGCGAACCTAAACTTTTGACAGTAAATTGAAGAACTATAATGAAAATAGCCTTCGACTCTCGGCAATGTGATGATGTGTTCTACTAAACAGCTTTTAGACCTTGGCTAGAGCAAAATGTATCTTGCTCTTTGCAAACTGAAGGAATGTGAATCCCATGCTATTAAAGTAATTAATAGTGGATTTTTAGTTATAATTCACCTACAGTGAATTAGATATCTACCTGGCTTGGAAGGAATTGGTTAGTAGGAACATAGGGCATGATTTTCCAAAGAACTTGCATAATACTTTGTTGGTCACTAAGCTATTCAAATATAAAATCATACACATCTTTTCAGTCAGGATTTTATCATCTATAATTGAATAAGATAATGTACTCAACATTTTTTTGGAGATTTTCTTACTTCCTTAACACTTGTCTTCTTGAGTGTTGCTGGCATTTTTTTTCAATTGAACGTGTGCTCTTTAAAAAGCTAAAAATATTTTTGTACCTTTATATCTGTCAAAGAAGTTTGCATCGATCTATTCTAAATCCAAAACCCATCATTCGTTCTTGTAGTAACATATACCCCTTCTTGGAGAGGCTCTGCCTGGAGGGAACTCGTGCACAGGCTAAACTTGCTGTATCAGCCATCGCTGAAGTAGCTGGTACCCAAATGCAATTAATATTCTCAAAGCTGTTCAAGGTTCGAACATTTTCAGATTTGATGTGTCATTTGTCTTTCACTTCTAGTTGTCCCTTTCAATGGATTCATCTGCTCAATCAATAAAATCATTCCTTTTCTGGCAGCTACATGTATCAGTTCACACTCACTGATTTGGCTGAATGAAACAGTCACAGATACATTATATTTCAAAAAATGCACCTGAGCAATAATTTGTTCTGTGATCGTGAACTGATATTTAAAACCATAGTTGCGTCTTACTTTTTGGTTGCATGTGAACTTATGCGTCACTACCTTTGACTGGTACTTCAATGTTAAACTAGGTTGATCATTCACTAAAAATCTTATTTCTTTTAACCTTTATAGGCGCTCTTGGATTCTTTACAAAAGGGGCAGAATATAGCGACTGGCTTGCAATCTTTAGGCTGTGCTGCTCAACACTCGGTTTCAGTGTTTGAATCCGAAGGAGATGGATTGTTTGTTATATTGGATGAAATACTTGGAGCAACTAAAGTAACCCCTGAGTTTGCCTTTTTTTTTTCCGTTTCCAATTTTATTTTGTTCCTTCTTCATTTATTTTCATGATTTCATCATTTGATCTATGGTGCAGGATGGCATGTCCACTGACTTGGATTTGCTGGATAACAAATTGGACTGTAGCAGTTCATACAAGCTGAAGGTAAACAACATCAGTTCAAAAATTAAATCTTTTTGAAATACATTCTCATTCTACTGTTGTATCATGTAAAAGCAATTGCTTAAAACCTAGTGTCTGATTCTGATTAACTATATGCATTTAGTTTGCAGCTGCAGTATACAATTTGGAAAATAAAGAAAAGTTTGAAAGTTTAATTTCCTAGTGTAATTGGAAGTGAGGATATTGGAGGAACTTGCAAATTCTCTTTTCTTGCAGAGGGTTGCTATTGATTTTAATTATTTAAAGTCTGCCATTTCATATAAAGAATTTACTCAGTATTATATTGTGTTGTGTGCATGTCTATCAATTTATCTTACACTATTATTATTATAAGTTGATTTCCTTATTTGGTAGGAGTATTGTTTTATGCACTTTTGGTATGTTTTTCTGCCTTTGTTGCATGGTTACCTAGGGATCTACCTAACCTTCATTCTTGGAGAAGTAATTGAAACAATTTGCTTTGACTGGGTTTATTCTTTCAAAGTTGCTAATATTTGTTTTTAACCTGATAAAATTTTCAGATCTATGCACTCAAAGCACTTGTGAGGAGTTTTCTGCCACATAAACGTGCTGATGTTACTCGCCCGATCACGCCTTTGTTAGACACTATTTGCCAAATGCTGCAGAAGGCTGAATATTCTGATGGTTCAGTCACTTTGTATGTTCTGAAGCAGCAAGATTATTTAAGCGCTTCAATAGCTTTGACTACTTAATACTGCCTTTCCAACCATTTGTTACATTTTCTTTCAAATAATACTATTATTACCTTTGAAATCATTTAGTTTTCCGTGATTAGCGTGATCTTGTACATCAATCAGTGCATGAAGTTAGTTTAATACTTGAATGTTAGTAAACATGACCTTATTTTATTGTTGTATCTCCATCTCCTAGAATCAATGGTGCCAGTATTCCTTGATCCTCTGGACTCTAAAGCTTTCTTACTTGAACAAGTATTGAATTGTGAGACTCAACTTGCCACTTGCTAGCCTATTGTTAATGATATCCGACTTAGTAGCTGATACTAATTCTTATCATCCTTGAGATTTATTTTCAAATTCTTCTACCTTTTTAAATGCTTTGCTAAGAGTTATCCTTGCGAGCCATTTCATTTTCTTCTATTTCCTTAAAAGTTTTGCTAAAAACTTTGTAACGAGCTTACTTAATCTTTCTGTAGTGATTCTGAGAAGAACTGCATCAAATTAGCTGCAGCCAAATCCGTTCTTCGACTTTCAAGAAGATGGGATTTGCACATTTCTCCACAACTTTTCACTTTTGCCATTTTGGTGGCCAAGGTAAAGCAATCCATCAATTAAAATTATTAATTTTTTTTAATATTAGTTCAAACAGTATTGAACATCTCAGTCCTCTTTTTTTCTTTTCTGAAACACCATCTTGCTTTTTGTATCTACTTAGTGGTAGCGAGGACTTCAGTTAATGGACTAACTGCAATCAGCATTTTGTAGTAACTTAGCACATTATATGGCATATTTTAGTTGTATCATCAGTTTTATGGGTTGTTGACGGATAAACACAAATAGCACTTGTTGTTTTAAGCGTTTTGGTTGTAGTTGTGGACTTGTAGTAATAGCTTACTTAGACATACTATTTATATATCTTGAATATACTATTTTGTGTCTGGGCATTGGATTTCTTGCAGTCTAATAATTGTTGGATGGCTTTTTCTAGGATCATTCACCTATGTTGAGCGGACCACTACTTAGTAAGATCGACAGACTTCTATCGCGGCGTATGTTACCAAGTAGATATGCATGTGCATTTTTTATCACAGCTGGAGACTGCTCTGGAGATCTGCATGACACTGTATGTATGCCTCACATGTATGAAAGTTAACAACCTGTATCCTAATCTTTTGTATATATGCTGATGACGATTTCATTCTAGTTATGGAAGTATATGGAACGATTTATCAAGGAACACGGAAAAGCAGCACCAGGCCTCCATAGTTCTCCTGTGGCAGTGACTAATTATCCTCTATATGTTGTTGTATACTTGGTTTTTGTTCTTGCTCATGATACAAGTTTCCCAAATATGGATAGTCAAGTTGAAGAGCATTTTGCCGAGTTTTTTAGGTATCTAGGCCCTGTAATTCCTGTAATTTCTCTTAACTAATTCCGAGGGGATACTTCATTTAAGAAATGTAATTGTGATTAGAGTTGGTGTTCTTTGTCTTCTATTTTGCAGACCACTTGTTTTTGTTCTAGAGGCTCTGGTCAATCCTAGTTTTGTGGATGGTAATGTGGATCTCATCAACAATACTGTGTCATTTTTAAGGAGTATCTTTCATGCAATTAAGCTTGCTGAGGACTGTGTTGACAAGGAGATGACACCTGTAATTATTTTACTTTCTTTAGAAATTTGTTTTTCTGTCTTGATGTGTTAACATCTGGTGCAGTGATCATCATCTTTTCTTCAACTATTGCAGAGACTACACATTTTGGCAGATTTTGGTTTGTCCATATTAAGAGCTATGACCTGCACCATTGTTCCTGTAAATCTGACCCCTGGACAAATATTTCTGCCATCATCGATGTTTAAAGTATGTGTACATATAAATAGAACGAAGTTAAATAGTAGAGTTATGAGATTATGAAGAAACATTCTATTTCATTGTTGTCTCATTGCAGGCTAGTGCCCATTCTTCAGTACATAAAGGGAATGCAAATTTTGCCAAGAAATTGATTCACAAATTCAGAACTCAGATTTCACAGGTAGAGGGTCAGCTTCTAACTGTAATTAGATTAGATGAGCAGTTTAATGATTTTCTTATAACTATGTCAGGCTGTGAGTGCTCTCTCCAAGCATATATCACAGAACAATGAGAATGCTGTAGCCACAGATACAGCTTACTGCAAGTTGCCACTGAAGCCACATAAAAAGGTTAACTTGTCAACTAATGTAGAAGATGCATGCGATCTTGAAAAAGAGGCGCACAGAAATATGGATGAGAATGCTAGTCATGGTGGCAAACCCCGAGCTGAACTTTTTACTACATGTGATGAGCTTAGTAAGTCAAAGGAGCATGAACTGGATGCACGTGATCTTGAAAAAGAGGCGGACAGAAATATGGATGAGAATGGTAGTCATGGTGGCAAACCTCAAGCTGAACTTTTTACTATGTGTGATGCTCCTAGTAATTCAAAGGAGCATGAACTGGATTCATGTAGAAATTCTGACTTACCTCCTGTAATTGAGAGGAGCATGGACTGGCTTCATGAACTGGATTTGTGTGGGAACTCTAATTCCTTGACAAATGATAGTCTACCAGTTATACCAAAGGAATTCTTACTTTCTAGATTGAAAGAGGATGTAATTACGAAGTGCAACAGTATTGACACCCAAGTGTCTAGAGCTGAAAAGACGGATCATCAATCTGTATGTTTGTTTGTGCTATACTGCAATTTTTTGAACTTATATTTATAGATCTAACTCTCACATGACTTTACAGGGAACTCGTAAGAAGGGGAGATCACTAATTGGGCACCGTATTAACCTGTGGTCCCCAATTAAGAAGTGGTGAGAATTGGCAAATATTGATTCTAGGATTATTACATCCATCATTTCTTACCGTCACCTTCCTTTCCCCCTCAGTTATTATGCAGGCACTGTTGATGAGTTCCATCCTAAAGGTAGAACTTACAAGGTAAGGTCATGCTTATGTTTTTGAGTATTTCATTATTATACTATTAGCCAATTCTCTGTAAAGAGGACAGTTCAGAATACTTTATGACTTTGCATAACTTCTCTTGTATGAAACTAGTTGATACAGACATGATCTGCTTTCTTACTTTTCCAACTTAGACAACCTTCTCATGAGTGACACATGAGTTTGTTGTTACCTTATTTTATTGTATAAGAATAGTGTAGAAATTTACGTAACTTACCTTTGCAATGATCCTCCTGCAAAATTTATCTTTATTAGAAAATTGATGGGCTCAGATTCTAAGAAACTTACTGCTATTGTATGTTATCTTGAAAGCCATGTCTTGTTTAATAATAGGAAAGTAAAATATTTGAGTTACTGCTTTGTTAATATCAGTCTTCGGATACAATCTTTCGTTTCCTCATATATTCATGTCATGTCTGTATTCTTTGTATTAATAAAGGCACCATGAAGTGGTAACTAGGTTTGGGGCCAACCCTTGGTTTTTAATGTAACTTCGATTTGTTTTGTTGTCACTGTATCCATATATATATATTTGTTGATTTTGTACAGACGGCATGTGCACATGCACATATCTCTTGTGTTAGCATATTACCTCTCCATTAGACTCTTGAGAAGTTGATACGTTATCAAGTGTAATGCATCTTTGACAGGTAACATATGAAAATGGAGAGGCTGATATTATAAGTTTGGATGACAAACAGTGGGAGATTAGCGTAAAATCTACTGTGGACAAGGTATTGTTGAGTAGTAGCCACTCCATCCCTTTTCTAACTTTCTTTGCCCTTAAGTTTTTCTTTGGTCTGGGTGTAATCAATGTGCAGCCATGCCACCCTCCTATGGTCTCTCTGTCAAATATCTGTCTATCCCAAGTTTGATGGGTGATGGCGACAGGAACTGTATATTGTGCTTTCCTACTGCTGCAAGTTATATAAACTCTTATCTAAGTCTTATCATATTACTAAATGATATGTATCATGGGTTGGATACCTCCCCCCCACCCCCTACCCCAGCTTAGGCTGGAGCCTCTTCATAGGCAATGGGGTATGGTGATTTTGAGGTATGAAAGACACCAAGACTACGTTTTCTGAATGACTGATCATTTTCTTTCTACAGGGCTTGAGAATTCTCCAACCATTGAACTGGTAAGCTGTTTATTTCTCGTCTTCATATTTCCACTATGCGTTTCTGAGCTTATGTAGGTCTGTAGGTTGCGATTTCAATTATTCTCTAATTGGTTTCCTCCTAAGCTGCTCCTCAAGTCCTCCTACTTTCCCTGAGCTTCGGTTTTCCATTCTTCTTCATTGTGTATATGTATTTACAGTTCTTAATATCTGGCTTTCTAACCTTCTGAAGTTATTGCGCGTTTCATGTTCACTTGAAATGTTTGGAAAGTTGACCAAACCATCAGTTAATAATTGATGTATCATTGCAAGGTAAATGAATAACAATGGGAAAAAACTGAATCTCAAAATAGTTGGCTTCCCACAAAGACTTATGAGGGTGTTTAGTGGAGCTTCTTCTCAGGTGGTTTTAGTTAACCACTAAGAGAATAATCTTGAAGTTACAACCCAGCCAACATCTACTATGTATGAAAGGAAAAACCAAGGGTTAAAGCTAGTTATGGGAAGTTGTTTTTTCCTTTAGCCCCCTCAAATCTGGTCTGTTTCTGTAGCTAACCTCTGAGTTGAACTTTTGAAGCAATAAATTGGAGAGATCTTCTGTAAGCTGTCAAACAAATGCTGCTGAACAGCACTCATATGGTTGCAAACAACAGAAATTATCAAAGGGCGAGGAGAACTTTCCAAGTAAACTGACTGGTAATGTAGCACACAATTTTTGCTTTTCAACTACATAAGATGTCTTAACTCAACAGTCACCATTTTTGTACGTGAAAGATGTATACCATTAGTTGTTTTGTATCATAAAACCAGAGTAGATTGGAATGATGGTATAGTTCAAGGTAAAACTTCTCGTTATCTTTATGGACCGTCATTGTTTCCCTTAGTCTTTGTAGGCTTCTGATATGTTGCTGAACTCCTCATTATACAATTTCTCTAGCTATCATGAGTAGGCAACATCAAGATTTAACCAATTAAAATGGTTCATCTTGACATCCTTTCTGTGAGGTCCAAGGTCCAGCAGTTATGCCCCTACTAATTAATTTGACTGCTTCAACAAATATCGTTACTACCCAAACAACCCTCTGAAAATAATATGTAGGAGTGACTGACTATCTGAAACTGCGACAAATCTCTATTTCGCTAAAGCTATTGAAAGAACTCATTATGCACTTCGTGTTGACGTGTCTTTGCTAAAGTTATCAATATGTTTGAGTGCAGCCAATATGAAGAAGAGACACAAAGGTATAACTGATACATCAGCATCTGAAGTTATCAATAGTAACACAGCCCCTGTAAGATCTTGTTTCTTTTTACCTTTTTGTTAAATGCATTTCTCTCATTCTGTTAGACAAATTGTTTTGTCATGCTCTTAGTTTAGTGGTAGTGTTGCATGATACAATGGTTGATGTGCATGGAATGAATGCTATGCAGCATCGTCATTCTGTGGTAAAATATCCAAATTGTCAACTTTTAGGTCCATATGTCACATCTATGCTGTTGAATCTGATAAATATCTCCATATTGAACATGTTTGAATATATCCAAATTTTCACCCTTAGAAAAAGTGTTTATGTTATCCAAAGTTGTCACGTATTGCAGGCATAGTTAGAATTCTACCCCCCCCCCCCCAATTGTGGTTCGTGTTTCTTGTTTGTGGCTTTCGAATTTTACGTGTTTTCCCTAAAATGTGTTTGTTTGTGTTTTAAGTTTGGTAGGAAGAGTAGAAGAAAAGCTTGAAGGAAATGGAGACAACGCTTTACATTTAGATCCAGAAAGCGAGCACCCAACTAACGTATGATATAGGGCAACAAGCAAGATCGTTGATTGACACTTGTTAATTATGTAAACTTATGTAAATTGTTTAATGCTATACTATGCTGAATGTTTGTATTTAGTTTTGAGGTATTCCCGAAAGATTCTGTATATATTATGCGTGAGATCAAATTTAGCACTACCTCCATGCCCAAGAGATTGCTCTGTTTGTTTTCCAATAATCATATGATAATTAAGAAAGTTTGTAGTAATTTGATATGCGACATTGTGAACTATAATATTAAAAAGATCGATGAGCAATTAAACTAAAGAAAATATTCATATCATGAATCTTCTCCATCAAATAATATTTGGGAGTTTGCTTATGATATATAGGATATTCCTAATAAAGAGATGCCAACAAATCACAAAGAGACCATTAAGAGACATCCAAAATTTCATGTCTAAATCTTTCAATCCGACATCTAAGTGTATGATTTTTATGTATATGGCACTATGTATCCTACCCCCAACTACGCCTTCCCATGAAACAATGCCTTGCTTTTCAACTGCCTCTCAGTATTGATGGAATCAATTCGATCAACCTTCAGCCTCAAAATGTCCAACGTTTTAATTAGACAAATCTTGTAGATCTATGCCTGCTTGCTGAAGAGGGCGAGAACGTAGTGACTCCATCAATTTCGGAATGTGTCTACAAAAAGATCTGTCGAGGTTCGATACACTTCCCTACTGGTGATGTGGTAGCATATGATGCAATATGGCAATTTATACCAACCAAAAGTATCTCATCAAATGTCCTTGGAACTGCCGATTAATCATCAGGGTCCATTTCCTCATCCTTTTCAGAAGACGAATCAGCAGTGGTCCTCTTTGACGCTTGTTCAAGTGCCTCTGAATCTGTACCGTTTTCTTGTGATTCAGCCTCATCTGCATTCCCATCTTTTGAAGCTATTTTCTGAGCCTGTTTTATTGATTCAGGGCACTCATCTAGGCCTTCAAACAAAAGCCTAATACTGTCATCATTCTCTCCCTGAAAAATCTCAGCTGTCTTGATAGTTGTGCATGAACAATATCGGATTGGATGAGAAAGGAATGACCCTAGGCGAGACTCCCGCAAAAGACCCTCAACAGCTATGCTCTCATTAAGATGCTCCCTTACAGAGAGGGTCCAATTCCGTGGTGGATAGTACAGATGACCACTGGCGGTCTTGAATAGCTCAACAAGATATTTCCTGTCTTGGTCATCACACAATTAGCAATAAAGAAGAAGATATGAACATGCTACATCTACTAAAAGGATATAGAAGTTCAAGGCCTATAGTAATTCGATGTTGTCAAGCAAAGACCATCACACTAGTCTTCAGCTTGCCAAATGGCAAACCAAGATGTATAATACAAGTTCTGATATCACCAACAATGTGAATGAACAGGCTGTCCACTACTTCAAAAGTAGAACAGTATTCGATATAATGACTTCATGAGCAACACAGCAACAACAGCTGATAAGAAGCTTACATAGAGTAATGAGCATATAAAATCAATGAAGTCATCACGATTATGACAAATAGATAATAAATGAAGTAATCATGATGATAAAATTCAAAAAAATGGGATATATAAAATTCACAGCTGCACACCAACCACCACCTGAAGCCAATGCTGACTAAGCAAAAACATTATACAATTGAAACAATCAGTTGAAGTACAGAAAAATCTCGGGAGTTTAAAGAACGGCGTACAACCCCCATGAGATGTAAGAAAATAAAATAAAACACAGACGTCAATATAGAGTCTAATACACCATGTGCAACCTCATCTACATATCAGACAATCCAGAATGTAACTGAATCACTTTTAAGTTTCTTTATTTAAATTGTTTTGAGGGTTTTGTACAATCTTATTAACATTAAAAAAAAGGGTCTACTGTTGTTCCAAATTTTTGTTGCGATTTTGAAGTTGCATTTAGATTTAAAGCACATTTAAAAAATTTAATCAGTGGCATTTTAGGACATGCAGAAGTTTCAATTTTTATTTATATATTTCTTTTTCTTATAAGTAAATGTTTTGTTTGTTTATACCCATATAATTTGCTGATTGATAAGCTAGTCTTGCTCTATCACTTAGAATTCATTATCCATCTCATTACTAGTTGACAAAACTAAAAAATAAATGGAAACTCTTATACCTGTCTGGTCGATACGTTCTTGCAGATGTAGACTCATATAGCCGGTGTCCCATTACCAAACTCGAGAAGTCCGGTGCCCCACTACCATCATTGTCATAACCTGGGAAAAATGCATCAGCTTCCACAGAAACAACATAGTCAAGAGCATCCCACAATAACCTATGTGCTTGATCCCTCAGATTAGCAGGTGAAGGATCTGGCTCAGAATCTGTCTCAGCTACCCAACCATACCAACCTTCCTTTTCATGTGTATACAAAGGGCGATCAGGAGGTGGGGGAAGGGGCCTGGGTCTTGGACCAGCTTTGTCCCAGTCTTCTGTCAGCTTCTCAATTTTTGCAGGTGGAGGTAACATTTGATCTATCGGAAGTGCAGTTTCTGGCCCAACTAAACTGACTAGTTCTTGTTTACTGCACAAAGAAGTTCGATCCACTAAGTTGGTGAACATGGCTCGTAAAGGAATCAGAAGCCGTTGACCACCAAATGTTTCAGAACCTGCGAGATAAATTCTTGTTCTGGGAGGGTAACCCATTGCTCGAAGAAGTAGGCCCACCTACAATGAGATGTCGCCACAAGTAATCACTATCAGTTTGGAATTGACCATGCAATAAGATTGTGGCAATGAAGAATAATGATAGAATCACAAAGATCATATTGAGATACACACTGCATTACATTGCAGAGTTATAATCTTAGACAAGAGGAACTACTGTACTACCTAATGATCTACACACAGAAGAAAGAACAATATTGTATACAGAACGGTTTTGTATTGATAGTTTTTGATATCTTGCAGTAGTGATTCATGCTGTATATATGGAGAAACTAAGATGACCTTAACTACCACAAGTGTTATAATCTCAGGTCTCAGCACATTTTTGGGGATCTGGAGGTCGCTTAACAGACAGAGAGACCAATGTTAAGGGAACTTACAGAACATTTGAAAAGCATCAGGGGTTATCACGTGGCTTTAATTTTACAAGGGGCACTGATGCTCATTCTGAATATTTCAAGGGTGTTGAAGTCATTTGCAACAAGTTCACAATATATCTAGCATTTGTTACCTTGCATTATATGATTTATCATCATCTGAATGATAAACAAAGTTAAAATTGAAGAGTAATACAAGTTACAAGAGAATTAGAGTTTTGCTTAGCTTCAAGTATTATAAACAAAATGTTTGAAGCATATATTGGACCCACCTAACAGATGTATTTTTTTACTACGAATGATGATGGAACGTTACCAAGCTGTTGAAACAAAAATTAACCTATTTTTGGTACTAGAGGAACTACCAAGTTAATCAGTGTATAATCTACTTAACTTATTACACTTCATGTTGGGGAGATTCATACTCTAAGATAGAGAAGGAAACTTAAGCCCGCTTTTTTAAATTGATTCTACATGTTCTGGATATGTTTGATTAATTAACTATGTAAGATCTCTTACTTGAGAGGAAGGAAATCAACTATAGCGTAAGTGACCCCGAAACAGCAGAAGCAGAAATCCAAAGCAAAAACAAAAGAAGCCTTATATAATTAGGTAAGTGCAAGACTTACTTCCTCTGGCATAAGTGGGCAAGAACCATTTTGCTTCCTAGCATGTGAGTCAACATTTAGTTTTTCTTTGATGGTTCCTTGCTTGATCATTTGGGCCCTCCGGAACTGGATCAACTCAGTATGAACATCCTAAACCAAAAGTGGATCCGTCGAATCCAAATTGAGTAAGAATCTCACAAAAATTGCACAAAAAATTATAGAGATAACAAAACACTCTGTGCAGTAACCACAAAGCAAATTATCTGCTTATGCTTCCTACAACAAGACTATATCATCCTATAAGTCATCTAGAGTTGGAAATGCATTTCAAGGAACAATGGACCACAGCAAAACAAGCATTACAAGTGTTACATAGAGATGAATCCAAGAACTCATGAGATGAGCTGTAAAGACATCATGAGATAGATTTAATATTAAACAGATAGAATTCGGTTGTGAAGGAGACTATTCCAGTAAGTTGTCTATCTGGGTGTGATCTTCAGGAAACTGGTGAGATGATGCAAAGGTCCGACAAAACAATGTAAAAATATTGAGAGATTATCATTCAATTTTAGATAGATAATCTTTTCCGTGTCTTATGGAGTCATATATATTTTCTGGCTCTTGGACATAATCAAATAGATCAAATTGGCTAATCACACTACCTACACGTCCAATCTATTGAAAGTAGTAGATAGTCTTTGCACTTCATCTTGGTTCAATCAGGAAACAGCCCCTATTATCACAGGGGTAAGGCTGCATACAAGTTAACCCCCTTACCCAGCTTAGGAAGGGGCCTCATCAACTACCTGAAAAAGCTCAGCACAACCATGGTATGCCAGAGTATCTCTTTTAAGTCCTGGATGATAAACAAGGTAAGGTTGACCCGCTGCTCGTAACCTGTACAAGTATGAGGAAATTATTCTCTTTCTAAAAGTTTGAACAATTAAACTCTAATATGTGAAACCAATTAACAACATAGATAATAGGTTCTTGTTGAGGATTAAACTTTTATTTAGTATGATCCAAGCATAAAATTATAAAATAGATAGAACTTTGTTACTATTAAAATATACAAGGACATGCCGATGACTAAGATTATTTGGCTACTCCTACTTGCATGCATATAGAACATGAAAGGTGTTAGGTGTATATAATAGTAGTATAGAAAGAGAAGATACAAAATAGACACTCCCTAATCTACAAATGAACTACCTCCTCCCCAAAAAGATTTTCTAAGATTCACATATTAATATGCATTGCAAATTTGGCAATATTTTTGGTTGTTGAGTGCTTAGAGAAGAAAATTGATTGTTTTATGATTTAACTGTTTCATCTCTAAAAATTGAAAACGGTAACAAGATTGAACATTTGTCTGCAGCAGGAAAGTACTTGCATCAAATAACCAGCTTACCTGTCAACCATAAGTCGCCCAAGGGCTACGATCTCGGGACGAAAATGAAGTGCATGAAAAGCTACTCGACATCTGAGCCTTTGGTATTCAGAAAAGTTTGGTGGAAGTATATGCTGCCAAAAGAGCCGAATGGAGAAACTTGTTCGTTAAAAAAAACAATTTGATGATTTATTTTCTCATAGAATAAGGTATTTTTAATCACATGAAATCCATTTCAGTCTGTGAGAGCTTGTTGATAAATGACAGAAGCTTAACCTTTTTGGAACACTTTTTGAAGTTTCAAAAACTAATAGTGTACAACTCGGTTAGATTCATACAGTTAATCACGTGACTGTAATTTACCTGTCTTATGATTTAATACAAGAGGTCTACTACTCCTCTCATCCACTTTTTATCTGTTGTTCTCATTGCTCACTTTTATGGTAAGATGGAAAGTAAAAGCTCTGAACTCGCCAATCTAAGAATTTACATAACAAACATGTGCATGCTTGTCTGATGTGATTCTATTATAGATCAACATGTAGCAAGATCGAAAAGCTCTAGTAAGTCAATCGTTGTCTTTCTCACCCTTGGCATGATGATAGATACTCTTGGATTAGCTTAGTTTAAAACAGGAATATGTTCAACACTCGGTTAACTAAGAAAGCTCCCAGTTGGACAAATCTTTCCGACCAAAAGGTTTATCAGGTGTCTAATAATGTGTTTAAGCAAACACAGGCAAAGAGCAGAAACAAACCATACCTGCAAGCATCCCCCATCACCAAGTACTAATCCAACAACCTTTGATTTTATCAGTTCCGGGAGAACTTCAGCGATATAAAAGTCTGGACCAGCTGAAATTTTGGGCTTAAAAATTGGATATTGTTTCCGTTTTCGAGCTTCCTTGAACTCTGGAGGTAAACTCTTCACTATATTTACATCGTTTGCTAATGCTTCTATGAAATGATCCTCGTTATAAATATACGAAAAGCTCTTGAACTCTGAGCTGAGGAACCAATAAGCAAAGATATCACTGCTAAGGGCACATCAGATTATTAAATAAATACAACATCTACTCTACCTGATGCCTTTTGAACGCAGGCTTTCTTGGAACTCTGGAATAACAAGAGTTGCGTTTAAAAGCCTTGCTATAGTGACAAGGTCACAAATCTAGAAAATTGGACTCATTATCAGCATTATGTAAAAAGCGAAAGAAAAACAGCAGAACAAGCACAAAGGCTTAATGGGGATCTGACAGTACCGAGCTTCTGATCCTCTCAAACCCACCAAAGATTTTGGCAAAAATAAAGCCATTGTTCTGTTCATTAGCAACTGAAACATACAATGAATGTCAGTAAATCACTGATGCTGTCGATCAGTACCACAACTGAAACAAGAGGTAAATTTAAAAAGTTAAGATTCACCACTGTCAAGCCAACAACTTTGATGGTGTACATAATTTTCTCAGAAAATATTTCAAAGTTTACCAACTATTTCACTTTGTATACTAGCAATTTTGTTATAATACATATCACACACAGCATAAGATCTGTTCAACTGTTCAAGTAACAACAAAAGTCGTAGACTTCATGACATCATGCTAGTCCTACCTAAACCTACTTTGTAAGATTTTAGAGATTAGCAGCAACGAAAGTGCATCAGCATCCAAAAGAGATTAAATATTTTTGCTAAGAATGTTAGAACGCCCTCATGCTCGTCTCCAGCTTTTGAAATGCAGGAGAGAACTTCAACGATCATTCTTGCATCTAAGTACAACCATGACTATGTGCATATGCACTTCAAGATTACATAGGAAGGAGTAAAACAAAACATTACCAGGATAGGTATTTCTAGGGGCGGCATGAGGCTGCAGATTCTCCAAAATTTTGACACTTCCCCATAACTTCCTACGCCAAGCACCCTTAGAAAAATCAAGGAATTACAAAAAGAGTAAGTAAGAGATAACAATAAGCTTTGCACCACAAAAAAGAAACAGTGCTTCAGTCATATAGAGACTAACAAAATATGAGAAGAGGATCAACTCGATCCCATAAATCGCTATCCCCTCCCATCGACTTCCTAATTATATATCAAAATCTAGTTCTGAAGGTATATACAATTATGTAACCACTAACCACACATAAATACGCACATTGATCCCAAATAACACCTGAGGAGAAATCATTTCATTTTGAGATTCCCCATAATGATACAGCTAGAAGGTTGTAAAATGTAAAAGAAACGCATGTGGAAAAACTTATGAGCAAATTAACATAGAAAAACCAAATATATAGATATCCACATCAATACATGTACACAGAGTTCAGGCTTGAATGCTATAAAATGTAATATAGCACACACATAGACACATACATCAATCCAGAGCCCACCAAAGCCTTAGTCAACTAAGTAAGGTCGGCCAAATGAATACAACCTCTCGAAGTCCAGATATATCATAGATACCTAATTTCCAAAAATGATCTTAGTAATAACACAGTAGAACAATAATCTACAATAAACTATAATACTCCCTCCATCCTATGGATATTGTTTAGTTTGATTGTAATCATCATTATCACTTCAATGCTAATTTACACTAGAAAACATTAACATCTAATACATTGTTCACCAAATATCACGCAGTGCACGAAAAAGCACCCAAGCTCAAATCAATACTCAAGACTTCACAATACTCACGGTACAAAGTTCCTACCATAATCAGCAAAAAATCACCTTCAGTCCATCCGAATTAACAAACTCCGTACAAATAAATTCAATTTCAATTAAAAATTATCACTCTGATAGTAAGTCAGAGTCCGAATTAAGAAACTGTGTACAAATAAATTCGATTTTAATCAAAATTACCAATCTAACAGTAAATTGAACTAAAAACACTGACACTGAACATATTTTTTACTCAAATAAGTTCAAATCACCTTTAATCGATCCGAATTTGTATAATTCAAATCCTCCGTAAATGAGTCGATAGCGTAAAACTGCATTAGACCACTACTGGACTGCGTCAACATCAAATGAACAATTAACGACGAAAACGACAACACTAATCCCACTAATGCCACCCATTTAATCTTCGCTGTTATCATCCCCGATTAAATACATATAAATTACGAATAAAATAAAAATTATATAATATATATCATCAGATCATGTGTAGTGTAAGGGAGTGTTTGGCTTTTGGAGATGTTATTTGTGTGATCATATATTATTTGTCCCAAATTGATTGTCACGATTATGGGAAATGTGAGAAATTAAGTGTCCCAAATTGATTGTCCAATTTCGGAAAATGTGTGAGGCGTGATTGAAGAGGTGAAAAGGAAGAAAATGGAGGAGAAGTGATGTTGAAGGCACCGAGGCAGTAAATAGAGAGTTCCAGACCTGCTATTTGCAGTCTGCAGACTCTGGCATTGTCTTATTATGGTTCATTCACGATTTTGTCCCCGTCGTGCAACCCGGATGCTTGGTGACATTTTTAACGTCCTGAATGGCGTGGCCCTAAAATTTAATATTCCCTCCAATCCAACATTAATGGCTTTTTAGAATTTGCACAAAAATTATAAAATAAAAAAACACTCTTCCATTGACATTTTTACCCTTATTTAAGTCGCCTTGGAAATGATACTCCAAATACATGCAACTAATGTTAGTAGTATTCAATTTGATTTGAGTTTTTTCATGTAACTAGGAATAGTAACAAAAAAAAGTGGTTAATTTTACATTGGTTTATGTGAAATGACATTATTTTTGGATAATTTAAAAATTGCTAAAAAGCTACTAATTTTGGATTGGAGGGAGTAGGAAATATCCTTCTACCTCATTTTGGGGATTCACTATACATATACTAAAATTATATTTTCAAAAAAATGAAATGACTACTTTGTTTCCGGATAAAACTTTCTGAAATATTATACATGTAAATAGAGGGTAAGATAATCTTTTCGCTCCTCAAAAAATACTATTTGGCAACTCATCTCATTTTATGTATCTCGTTTTAGTGCATTATTCATAATATTGAAGAGATTACGAGTATTTATAATTTAATACGAAATTAAAACGACGAGCAACAAAAAGAGGTAGATCATCTTTCTTGTGATATTTGATCTCTCTTGTACGTATATTTGACATTTCAACCTATCAAAATAATACTTTATATTGAAAACTAACAAGTATGGAGTCTCTAATTGTAAATTTTAATGCATGAACTAAGACATTTTTTCATACTTTGATTGTCTGTTACACTTTAACATAAATTATATATTACACTATATAGAATTATGACATGTATTTTGAAGCTCATACTTCCCTTAATTATATAGTGTTACAATAAAGAAATTAACCATGTAACTCATGTATTCAACTGAAGAACACGACCCCATACCCACTTAAATTGATCGAAACTCGAATATTTATCCTATGATAATCCTATACAAAATTAGGGAAAGGAATAACTAGCAGTTTTTTGAAGCTCATACTTCCCTTAATTATAAATGAAAAGATTAATGATATTATTGAATTTATATAATTATTTTGTATAATAACGACCCACGAATATCATCAAATATATTTACCTTGATTTAATTGAAAATGGCTTGTGAAGATTCTACGTTATGTTACTCATTGAATTTAGACTTGTATTTTTATGTTGCCTCTATTCTTTGCGTAAGTTTTAAATTGTGCCCTGAAACTATTACAGTATCATTTCAAGAATGATCTTTCACATAGGTGTTATATTTGTTAATTAATAAAAAATCATATATCATAAATTTAATGAATGAATACACACGCTTGGTTATGCACAAAGATAATACTCTCTCTATCTATTTTCTAAAAATTATTTAATTTAATAAAATTTAAGAAGAAGTTCGATTCATCTCATAAACATAAATTTTATCCAATTTATTTATACCAAATTTAATAAAATGAGATACTCCTATTGAGTATTAAAAGACATTGTTATTTTAGTAAAATGATTATTCGACATCATAAATGAAGCCATAATGATCCTACTCCTGGAGTGTATCTATCCAAGCAAGTAATATCGACCGTAATCCAAACAACGATAGAAAGGTCACAAAAGAAGATAAAAGATGATATCTTGACCATCCATAGAAGCAAATGAGAAGATTTCATCATTTGAGAAGTCCCCACTCCCCCCCCCCCCAACACACAAGAATCTCCTCTTCTTAGACCATCTCCAATAGGAGATAATTGATCTCCCCAATATTTCATACCACATCACTTTATTCCTTCACCACATCATCAAATATCCTCAATTATCTTTCAAATATTCTCACACTCTACAATAGGAGATATTTCAAAAAGTTATTTCATTTTATCTCTCTTCCACATTATTTTCTCTTCCTTCCACATTATTAACATCTACTCTACTATATATTTATCCCCTCTCTTCTTATTTTATTAATATTAATATAATTTTATAATTCTATATTTTTTATTATTAATTGTGTTATATATATAAAAATATTTAAGAGTTGAAGAAAGAATCAAAAAAACTAGAGAAAATAGATAAAAAGAGAGAAAATTACAAAATAAATTATTGTCCAAATCAAGCAAACATAGTCTCTATTTATAGAT
Source organism: Echium plantagineum (assembly GCA_003412495.2). NCBI lineage: Eukaryota > Viridiplantae > Streptophyta > Magnoliopsida > Boraginales > Boraginaceae > Echium > Echium plantagineum. The sequence continues at coordinate 6,399,898 of CM016565.1, forward strand.
CTTGAAAAATTAAAAATTTTGATTGTAAAAAAAATTAAAAATAAATAAATTTATATATCAAAAATATCATTTAAGAGAGAAAGATAAAACAAATATCTAATTGACCAATAAGGAGTCAACACCTCATGAAGCCCATGTGACTTACCTCTTCTCTCTCCACCACCTCTTTCCCTCCCTGGCCCACTTTTCCAATAATTCCCAGAATTATTGAATAATTCTTTGAAAAATGGGAAGAAAGATACTCACCTCAATTATTTCCTATTGGAGCACTTTATCACCTCAAATATCCTCCAAATATCTCCAAATGGAGATGGTCTTAGAGTGCAGCAAACATGTGGAGATCCATGTCGCCACGTGCCAACACCCAGAGCCCCACCCCTGCACACGTGGCATCCCATTTCCGGACAGTTGAGATCGCGCCAACTCTTCATCTCTTATCTACAAAATCCACAAAACACTCAACGTTTTGGTTTTTCTTCTAATTTCTTGTCCCAAAACAGTTGTCAACTTTGAATGAGTTGAACACTGAAAAAGAAGATATGAACGCTATTGCTACTGCCTCTTCTCTCTCGCTTCCCGTCTCTTTCTATCGCTCTTCCAAGTGTAAATCCAAAAGGGTATGCTCGACTTTCATTTTTTGCATCTTTTTGTAGTTTAAGTTTTTCCTTCAATTTTGCATTCTTTTTCGTAGTTAATTTAGTTCGTCCGTGTGTTTTTGGATAAACAGATATTGTTTTGGTTATCTGGTAGTCTGATTATGTTTTTCTGCATTTTTTTTGTAGTCCATTTAGTTCTTATGTGTGTTTAGATAAGAAAGGCTACTGTTTTAGTTTAAGAATCGAAGACAGTTTAGTTAAACCAAGTATAAATCCAAAAGGGTGTGCTCAACTTCGGTTTTTTCTGCATTGGTGTAGGCAATTTAGTTTGTATGAGCGTTTTTAGATCAAACAGTCATTGGCATATTGTTTTAGCTATCTTTGAATACATAGTAGTCTGATTAGTTTCAACTAAGTCCAAAAGGGTATGCCCAACTTCGATTTTTCAGCATTTTTTGATTGTCAATTTAGTTATGTGAGTGTTCTAACATAATCTTGTTCGTTTTAGGTATCTCTCATACAAAGTAAACTGCTTATCTTCAACCAAGTAAAAAAACAAACAAAAGCGCATGCTCAATTTTGACGTCTTCCTCTGCCTTTAGCCACTTTAGTTCGTATGTATGTTCAGGGTCAAGAGTTATTGTTTTAGCTATCTTTCCATAACTAACAGTATGTTATCTTGATATTATGTAGTTAACTAGTTTAGTTTCGCTTAATAGTGGGTTCAGTTGCTTTGGTTTAGGGTTGAATTGATAATTAACCAGTTGGGGCTGCTTTGATGACATTCTAACCTTGATGGTTTTGTTACAAATAGTAGATTTGTGGGCCTCAATTGAAAACAAGTTAGATTAATTAGAACAATCGGCTACTTTTATACAGCAAAAACAACATGCCACAATTCTTCTAAAGAGCCCCGGGGGGAAACATGTTCACTATGAGTCTTTGAAGCACAAATATCTGTATCTCTTCTATGTTATCTGGAGTATTAATTTACGCTTGGATAAGGAAGTGCGCTGCAGTAGCTAAAACCAGATTTACAGTTGATAAAACGATAGAAAAAGATTACACATCATAAGAGTATATCACATTATATAAATAACATGGATATGTTCCTTTCACCCTTACCTATTTTAATATTTCTATTATTTTGCAGTTTGCCAAAGGAAGATTTAGAATTCTTGCCATATTTGGAGAGGAAGGCGCGCTGGTGGACAAGAAACATTCATGGAGTACTATCTTTGATGTTGAAGATCCAAGATCTAAAATTCCACAAAGTAAAGGGAAGTTTCTAGATGTATATCAGGCATTAGAAGTAGCAAGATTCGACATACAATATTTAGATTGGCGGGCTCGACAAGATGTTCTTACGATAATGCTGCTACATGAAAAGGTTGGTTACCCTGAAATGGTGTGAGTATTCAGTAATGTGAAACCGGTTATCATTATTATTATTTTCTGAAAATGTCGTACACTCCAGGTTGCTTCTCATATTTATCTCAGTATAAGAAATTGATTTTCTAGGTTGTCGAGGTACTGAACCCTCTGGCACGGGATTTCAAATCTATTGGGACCATGAAAAAAGATCTTGCAGAGTTGCAAGACGAACTTTCACAAGCACACAAGCAGGTCTGTGAATATGTTCTCTTTACGCCTATTTGTAGATGATAAACAAAGGGTTTATGCTTAGAAGAAATGGCCAAGCATAATTACCTATAAGGAGATTTTTTCGCTTCTATTTACAAATTGTAGGCATCTCATGTTATCTTCATTTAACATCATGTGTACGTCTCCTTCAATACAGGTACATATATCTGAAGCTAGAGTTTCAGCTGCTTTAGATAAGCTTGCTTACATGGAAGCATTGGTTAATGATAGGCTGCTTCAAGGCAGGGACACAACTGAAGCTACATCTGAATCTTCTTCACCGAGCACTTCCAGAGAACCATTTGACACAATTAGAAGGAAGCCTCCTAGGAAAGGTCTGGACGTGTCAGGTCCTGTTCAACCATACAGTCCTCATCTAAAGAACTTCTGGTATCCAGTTGCCTTTTCTAACGACGTGAAAGATGACACCATGGTACGTCAACCTCAAAGTAATTGTAAATTTAATTACTCATGGAATCATAGGTTGAGTATCCTCATGTGGGAAAAAGAATTTCTGTTTGAACTAATATTCTAAACCATGTAATGCAATATGGAAAAGGGTTTGTGATCGAAAATTAGAGGAGCCATGCAAATTCCATCTTAATTTGATCATACCCTTTTTAAGTATATCCGTGATACTTGATTTTGTTCTTCATGTACATTGAAAGCAGGTACCAATTGATTGTTTCGATAAACCATGGGTCATATTCCGAGGGAAAGACGGAAACCCTGGATGTGTTCGTAACACATGCGCTCATCGTGCCTGCCCTCTAGACTTGGGTTCAGTGAATGAGGGTCGGATCCGCTGTCCTTATCATGGTGAGAATCAACATATTCTACTATTGTGTTTTAAAAGAATCTTTCAGAACATGTTGATCTAATTTAATGTAATATGTATTCTCTTGTTTGAGGAATATTTATCGAGATTGGTTCTATAAATTTATGTGCTATTATTCATATTAAAAGACAGTATATGGTATGACTATGGATTTAGAGTGCTTGCTAATTTTGTTTGATGTTATGAATGAAAGGGTGGGAGTACTCTACTGATGGAAAATGTGAGAAGATGCCATCAACAAGGTTGCTTGACATAAAGATTAAATCACTACCGTGCTTTGAACAGGAGGGACTGATATGGATTTGGCCAGGCAGTGATCCTCCTACAGCCACTATACCTTCTCTTCTGCCACCTCAAGGATTCCAGATTCATGCTGAGGTACGCTATATTAAGATCGTGTTATATATTATATTTCCAAATGATGAGACACACTTAATCACAGTTGAAACTATTTGGATACAACAGATTGTGATGGAACTTCCTGTGGAACACGGGCTACTTCTGGACAACCTCTTGGATCTTGCTCATGCTCCATTCACACACACTTCCACCTTCGCTAAAGGATGGAGTGTTCCAAGGTATTACCAATTTCTTGCTTAGATGGGTTACACCGCCAAGTATTGAACAAACTTTCTACATTGTATTCGAAGACAACAGAACAGGCAAAAGGTTCATTGATTTGTTTATTATGTAGCTAGCATGAAGTTCCCATACATCTGTTTCTGAAGCCGATGGCAAGTGCAACTATGAAGAAAAATTATTAATATCAAAGACAAAAACAGTGTATAATAATAATATTCGATATTACAATTGGTTGAGCGTTGCACGTAAAAATCATGGAAACCGCAATCCTGATCTCAACTCGGCAAAATGATCTTTATGCCCTTATGTGATTAATTTTCACCTGTCTCGTAGAACATATTTATAGTATTGTTTCGAGCCTTATCGAGTTATTTTCTCCTTGACAGCTTAGTGAAGTTTTTGACACCTGCTTCCGGTCTTCAAGGCTATTGGGACCCATATCCAATTGATATGGAATTCCGACCACCTTGTATGGTGTTGTCAACCATTGGGATATCAAAGCCTGGAAAACTGGAAGGACAGAGCACTAAGCAATGCGCGACTCACCTTCACCAGCTTCATGTGTGCTTGCCTTCATCGAGACAGAAGACGAGACTGCTGTATAGAATGTCACTGGATTTTGCTCCTGTGCTAAAGCATGTTCCATTCATACAATATTTGTGGAGACATTTTGCGGAAAAGGTAAATTTCCTTTCTGGGAAGACCTCCAACTTTCTTAATGGACATAGTATTAAATACCCATAAAAAATATAATGGAATGAGCATTACGTTACTTGCACTCGATAATAATTTCTTTATGAATAAATCAAAATGGCTCATCACACTGCAACTCTTTTTATTGTAAAACATTGTTGTTCATGGTTTTGAAGCAAACAAATTGTTGCCTTATCATAATGGTGATCAGGTTGAAACTCCTGTGTTGCATAGTATGTCGCAATCATCTTGATACCCTACCTTCAACATGCTTATTTGTTTCTTATATTTTTTTTATAAGCGGCAATTGTAACCTTTTCCAATTTTTCACGCTGTTATGATTAACACTCGAGCTGATCACCTGCAGGTCTTAAATGAGGATCTACGACTAGTATTAGGTCAACAAGACCGGATGCTCAACGGGGAAAATGTGTGGAATTGGCCTGTGATCTATGATAAGCTAGGTGTAAGGTACAGGTTGTGGAGAGAAGGCGTGGAGCAAGGAATTAATAAGTCGACATTCAACGAGCCATCATCTTAGAAGCAAATCTTATTGTTTCGGATATAGGCACGTCTAACTTACAACAGTCCTGCTTCCATCAGCTCTTCTCCAGAATGCAGAAAATACGATCATCCTCAAAGTGCAGTGACGCGAGTCACTCCTCCTGAGATTCCTTGTCGTTGAAGCCGAGGAAGGGGGGGGGGTGTAAGATCTGGCTGGAGATACATATATCTGTGCACAGTAAGAGTGACTCCTAGCATAATTACTCCTCTTCTGGAATCAAGAAACTTCGCAGGATTTTTTTGTTTCTTTTTTTTTGTTTTTTGTACAGTTTTAAGGAAATTTACTCTCCTACAATCCTGAAGTGTATTTTTTGGAGCTTAAGTTAACTTGCCCATCTTTTCTGATCCAATATAAATTGCCACTTGTATCATATCAATGAAATGAAAGTTTTGAATATCTTGTTTAGTCAAGGAAGTGTTACTGAATCATTAATCACATTATAGAAGCCTGTACCTTCTGACATATGTTCTTTTTCTAGCTTGTCTTGTGTATTCAAATGATTGCTTGATTGGTAGCCGAATTACTCGATGTTCAAGTACATTTTCTCACATATGTTCCTCTTCTAGCTTCTCTTCTTTAGTCTACTGAGCAGTAACTTGACTAGGCGACTTGAAAAACTCACAACCGCCTATGGACTTTTCCCTTATCCCGCTTAGGCGTGATCCTCCCCGGGAATGAGTGGAGTGCATAAGTGCATTTGCATCAGTATGATCCAATTCCTGCTAGGCAAGATCCTCTTCGGGAATGGGGTATGGTGATGTTGAGGTATGAAAGTCACTGAGTCCACCATAGATTATGTGATATGACTTACCATTATGTTTTGATTTATTATTTCCAGAGCCTGAGAATTTTTCAACCATACAACTGATATATTGTTTATTTTTGGTCTTTATATTCTCCAATTTTTCTTGCTAAGCTGCTCCCCGAGTCTTATTTTGCCTGAGCTTGGGTTTTGCCATTTTTTCTTAGTTGTGTCACTTGTTTGTCCGCAATTAATTTTTTTTATTAGGTTCTCTTTTATTTTCAGATTTTTTTGATTTATAATATCTATCGTGTAATTTTAATTTGATCGTTAGTTTTTAGGAAGTGCTTATATTTCAATTTATGTGAAAATATCTTCACAATTATTTGTATTGGCAGTAATCGTACAATTTATGAACAGATGCTATTCGATTCCTTTTGAACAAAAACAAAACAATGTTATGAACATAATACTTATAACGAATCTGAGCGAAACGGCTCGAATCGACGATTTCATTCGAAATTGCATACTTTATTATATGAAATAAGCAAAAAAGTGAAATCAATAGAGCTACCGATCCGGTCCTTGGTATACCTTGTTCAGCTTCTAGTCCAAATTTTGACTCGGAATCACACCGGTTCTATTTCGAGACGGATTTCAAGCCAAATTATCGGTCCGAGTTCCGAGCCGAGTTCCGAATAACGCGGTCCAGTCCCGGATCACGCGGTCCGCAAATAGCCCTAGCTGGATATTACGTCAGCCTGATATGTTCAATGAGAACTCGAGGAAAAAGATAAAGAACAAAAAAATAATTGGACCATTAACAAAACAAAAACTATAGAGTTCGAAATTAGGCTTCATTCAATATATAGTAAGCTCATTGAATAAATTGTTATGAATATATTACTTATAAGTTATAACTCAAATATTGATTTACACTATATATAGAGCCATAGAGTAACATGATAAACTAGTTGTCTTCCATAGAGTAACAAGTTCATGGAACAAAATGAAAAGAATACATTATAAAACCATCAATATGGCTCTAATCCTTTAATTATATTCATGATCATTACATTTCAATCTCATCTACCAAACTTGACATAAGACATTATTGTCATAGTAGTCTCTCCTATATTGTCTATGACTCTATGCCAAGGAAACAACACATGCACCCTCATAGACCTCAGTCTCCAGTGTCACATGTCACCTTGATTACTTTAGGGTCATGTCCCTTGATCAAGTAGGAGGCCAATTTTTAACAATGTATTTACCACTAGACTATGTCGTTACGAGCATCTATGAGTACAACTTTAATAATGTATCTACCACTAGATTGTGTCCGTTACGTATGGCTTAACAAATATGGCTTCACAACTCAACATTACGAACATATCTCCTTACGACCCCATGATTCCTTCTCAATATGGCAACATCCCCATGAACATATCCTGCACCTGGTAATTATTCCCCTCAAATTCATCATTCATGAAGAACCCCACGTTGTCCATTGTACCCCCTCCGCCTCCTATTCCACCGCCTTGAGAAGGCGGAGCAATGGCGGCGTCCTCCATGTAACTGAACGGGAAGTAGAAGCCATTGTTATCGAAATCTTGAACAATATTCAATTTCCGCTGGCTCTGAACCTCGGAGGTGAACTCGGATGAGCTCGAATCGGTGTGAAGCTTAGGGATGGAATCCGATGTGTCGAAGTGCATCAGATCACTATTGAACACATCTTGTTCCTCCTGTTCCTGCTGCTTCTTCCCCTCTTCTTCTTGAATTGTGGAGAGTTTTGTTGTACTTTTCTTCTTCTCAATTGTACCTTTCTTGTTGTAAATGCGACATAACACCCACTCATCCAGCTGTGTCAAATAAAATAAATTGCAATTGTTGCGTTAGTCCACTTATTGACAAGAAAGTGTAATAAAATAATGTTCTAAATATACATTATCATCAATTTTCTACAATAGATGACTAATCAACACTCAAATAATTATACTCTTAACAATGGCATTTAAATTAGTTAAAAACTAAAATTAGTATTCTAAGTGATTACTCAAATCAGTTAAAATGAATGTAGTCAATAATAGACTCATAGTATTAGTTAACTTGATATTTTACATCATCCCTTATTTTACATCATCCTTTATTTTACAGGCGAAAAAATTATAAAAATTTGATATTTCAAAAATATATAACACGAATCAAACAAGCTCCCATGTGACTACATTATTTCTTATGTTTTAATGAAAATTATTCATATACCAATCATATATTTCTTATGTTCTAATGAAAATTATTCATATACCAATCATTTGGGGACGGAGGGAGTACTATTGTAATTTGTAGTAGATGACCGAAGCTGGTAATAACTCACCCTTAAGTTATTCTTGTGCTTGCGAGCAGAACGGTCAACATCGGCCAATCTGTACTCATGCATAATCCAATTAGTCTTATCCCCTTTCGGAGCTTTTCCGGCATAGAACACCAACGCCTTCTTAATCCCGACCGCTTTCGGCTGCCCGATCGCCTTATCAGCTCCGGTAGCCTTCCAGTACCCACTCCCCGCGGCCCGATTCGGCCTCGAACCGTTCGGGTATTTCCTGTCCCTAGGGGAAAAGAAATACCATTCTTTCTCACCATACAGAGCCAAATCTAAATTAATCAAATACCATAATTAATTAATTCACAGACAAATTTTGAAATAAACAATATAATCTAAGAAAAAAGTAAAGAGAGGGCTATTAATGAGTATTACCAGGAAGTTCCCATGGGTTGTATTTGTACAAATCAATTTCAGCAATAATTGGGACAGCAATATGCTGAGATGCACATTTTTTTACCAAATAATGCATGACTAGCTCTTCATCAGTTGGGTGAAACCTGAACCCTGGAGGCATATTTAGATCACTTTCCATTCTTTTTAATAAAATAGTCAAGAATAAAGACTACTTTTTTTACTCAAACTTCCTACTAGTAATTTATTAGATTGAACACAGTTGGAAGTGGAGTAAGCTGAAATTAGAAACTTCAGACACAAGTGAACGAGGAATAATATATATAGTGGGATGGGAGGACACGTGGCGGGCAATGGGTGCGAGTTTATTAGACAAACGTGTGAGATAAATTATGAAATGATGATTGATAATATGGACACGTGTCGACATGCGAAGATGGGCGATGGACTTGCGCACTTGTGATGATTTGGTCACTGCTTACGTCTTGCTTCTTGGACTCGTATACCTGAGCCGAGCTGACGGTGGAGTCGGCTTGCCTTATATTTACTGTCCAAGTGTAATACTCCCTAGTCCCTATATTTCATAATTGGTTCTTTTTTTTTTATCACATTAGCAAATAAACAAAAAAATTAGTGCTCACGAATTGAAATGTATTTAATTTTATGATCATGTGGAATCATCGATCATTCACATTTCTTAACAAGTTATGTTTCGTTAGATCATTACCTTAATCTTCTATTTTCGTTGGTTGTTGTCACTTCAGTTTGGTAATTATATATGTATGAAACTAGTTATATATTCCCGTGATATTTTGCGCAAATAAAAGCACAGTCTCTTCCAATTTTTATGTTTTTCTCATGGCATTTTAGTCATTCCCTAAACATTTAATGTTACCACTTATTATTAGCAAAATATATCATTTATTTTAAGGATGCAATATGAAGACATTATTGTTACTAACAATTGCAAGCATGATGCTGTTACATGCAAGCTATAATTTTGACACGATTTAACGAAGCAACTAGGTGTCTGCTAGCGTGAAATGAGTTGAACTGCGGACAAGGTTAAGTAGCTTTCTAATCTGAAAAGCATTTTGGCTTTTACGAATTATCCTCACCGGAAAAAGGTGGGAGATAGAGTAAAAAGTGATGCTTAGATTTATATTGTCACAGAAGGCACTCCCTTTGGCCTACACTCAGTCCAAATGCATGGCTTCCTTTCCTTTTATTGTTGAGGCAATTTGAAAAATTGAATTGGTTTGGTTTCTAAAATAATTGTAAAAAAAACAAAAAAGGTCAATAGTACCTTACTTAATAAATGGGTGTCTAAAATTTGAAGGAAGTAGAGTAATCGGATAACCTAATAAAAAGGTTCTCACAAGTGACCAGAAGGTCCTAAGTTCAAATCTCACCTCATCGCTAATTTATAATTATTTGGTCCATTTTAATTTTAGAAATGTATTTTCTCTTTGTCAATTCCATAATTAGTGATATGTATGTCTAGGGATGTAACTCAACTGATAAAAAAACTATAGTGTAAAGTATTACCAGTCTCGCCTTTTCTCGCAAATACTCAAATTGTGCCACGAGTTTTCAATAATGGCAATTTCCATTGCAATTGGCCTTAAATCCACCACGGTATATAATATGAACATGATTATATAAAGCCGCCTATATCTATATATATATATATGAATTGTCAATTGATTAAAGCAGAATTTTTATACATATAAAAGGGTCTTTTATGAGAAAGTTGACCCAACAATAAATTCGTAATGAAGAAAGCTAAGGCACCAAAAATGCTACTCCGTATCTCATCTTTGTTTGAGTGATACACTGAACTGGGTGCAACTTGAGGGACTGAGGAATATAACACCAAGTCGTCAACTCACAATTGCGGCTATACACGTGATCTAAAAATGTCATTACAAAAGACATTTTCTCGTGGAAAATAGAGTTGCAAACACGCCTAATAGGACAATAAATCAAGAATATTATTCCTATTATAGACGGACTTAATAATATTCTTGATATATTTATCTAAATTTTAAACAAAATTAGTTCGAGATTATGAGTTCTACTCTTGACCACAATAATAAATTTTAAAGTTTTAAAGACTGATTATGACTTATAATAATAATAAAAAAAACGTGAAATTGATAAATTCTTAAACTCTTTGTAGTAATATCTTTTACAAAGTTACCCCTATTTTATTTTTCAAATTACTCTCTTCATTCTCATTATGATTCAGTTTATTTTTTGAAATCAATATAATATATTATAAATATGATAAGATTAATAACAACATTAGGTATATCAAATTTATTAAAATACTTACACTTACTAATTTTAGTTTCATAAGAGTATAATAATTTTTAATGAAAGGTAAGAACTGCTTAAGAAATCATGAGGGAAAAATAACAAAAGGGCTTGAGATAGTGTTGGAAGAAAAGAAAGGAGAATCATTGAAATTGACACAAATATACGAACCTTGTTCATTTAATTTTCTGTCGTCCTATACCTACTTGTTCATTTAATTTTTTGTCATTCACTTATTTAATCTATTTTTGATCTCGCAATCGGACTTATTCATTTTCATTTAATATATAAATTCTTTTTTGAATTATTTATTGTAGTAGTAAATAAAGGTCGAGTTGACATCATATTTTGCATATGACCACCAATATAAGATTTGTATTATAGTATAGATTTATATATTGACTATATTTCTTTTAGAAGGGGTACCCTTTAATTTGCCTACTTGATTAGACAAGTGGTAGAGTGAATTTCGTGTTGGTTAGTTTTCGAAAATGCAACCATTACCTTTGCTAGATGTCATTCATTATATGTTGTGGAAAAGGTTAAACCTTTCACTTGAAGTATTTTGACTGTCCACCTTCAAATTGGTTTTCTCCATGTAGCATGCTCCTTTGAGCATTTAAGTTTTATCAAAAAGTATTTTTCGACATTATAGTATATATACAATATACTAGAGGAAAATGACCACTTATGTACATTTTGAAACTTTAAAATCAAGACTGCAGGAACCAATTAACCATTACAAAATATAAAAACCAATTCTCAAGTATTGTCAAACTTTAGATTGTTTGTTCTATTAACTCCATGTTGTAACATATTAGTGGTGAAAGTTACGGAATTAGAATTTTAATAGACATACAAAATAGTAAATTTAAACAAATAAATATATACATTTAGTGGAAATAACTTAATTTTTTAATAGATGACAGAGAATCATTTTATTTTATCTTTATAGAAAAATATCCTTATTTCCTTCTACTATTAATTAATCCATATATGAGATTTGTATGTAAAATAGGTCACACACATATGTATCAACCGGGCCTGGCCTATCGGGTCGTCTCTGAGCCAGACCTGATAATGCGGCCCCTTAGTCCCCTAAATAGTTAATAAGTGGGCCGAGCCTGGCCCCACGTCTGACGTCCCCAAAAAACTCCCGGCATTCGGCTTTGGCCCGAACCGAGGCCTGTCAAGCTTGACTCACGATACACCATTTCTTCTATCACGAAAATGGTTCCTCGAAAATCCTATTCTGGTATATTGTGAAAAGTTAATAGAGAGATATGTCTCGGTTGATTAAGGAACTACGAATGACTATTGATTTGCCACGAGATTCGCCCCGTCGGCACATCTGGGACTCCCCGACTCCTTCGCGTATCTCCTCTCTCAACTGTTGCGGTGCTGCCCTGGAATGTGCTGATGGGTTATTCTGACGAACCCTATTTAGCTGGTCTCTCAGATCGGGCGCACTTTGAGATCCTCGATCTCCTTCGTCTCGTCCGCTTGCAACTCCCTTTCCTTTGCTAAGTTGTGTCCGTAGGTCCCTGGCTGCATCGTCAGGTTGTGGCCCTTGACGGGACATAGTCTGAGTGCCTTTGTGGATGGGTGGACGAGAGGAAGTGGCTTTGCTTGTATTGCGTGTCTTGGGCGGCATCGACCTGAAAGCGTGGTCGGGGTACGACCACAAACACTCCGACGATCAAGTCAGTCAACGGTGTTTGAAAGGTATAGTTTAGGGTAAAATAGCACATACCTCATCTGGGGAAGTGTGCCCAGTATTTATAGTGTGAGGCTTCCGTAGTTCTCGCCCTAGAAGGGACACATGTCTCCTCCTGATTGGGTGAGGTTTAAACCCTATTCACCTGTGGGCTCTTATACAGATCGTGTCTGTCAAGCGCGTCTATTTGGATCAAGGTCCACTAGACGAGATGGGCTCTGGATATATAAATCCGGGTACCCGTGAAGTGGGGTCCACATCATTGCCCCCACCATTTCTCGAGAATCCTTCCCCCGTTTCGTTCCTGGGCGACGATCGAGAAATGGATCCGTGGTACGAAAGACAGCTGGATCCCTCTTTATGGGATATCCGTCAATACGTGTACGCGTGTCCATATGGAGTTCCTGGACCGCTCCGTCTCCACTACCTTCCTATAAAAGGTACTGTTTCTTTCTCCATTTATTCACTTTTCATTTTCATCATCCAAACTCTCTCTCCTAAGTTATTCTCTGCAACAAGTTCAATTCTTCTTCTGCTCTTTTCTCTGTATTTCCACGCCGGTAAGTAAACTTTCTCCCTCTTCTTGTGTAATGTACATGTTGGGGTATGTTCATATCACAATATAGAGGATGGTGGTAGTGTTTTCTGGGATGATGATTTAGGACATGTTTGTTTAATTTTATCGATGTCTCATAATGTATGAATATGTGTGAGATAGGGAAAAGGGCTTATTTAGTGACTAAATGTGTGATTTTCTGGCTGTTTTGTGAACTTTCCCGACCTTTTCCCGACTTGTGATGGTGGTTATGACTGTTTTCCGGTCACCGGAGAAGGTATTTCCCGGTGAACCGTTTTCTTCCTGGAAGATGAACAGTCCTGGCAACTGTTCATCTTTTAGGCGGGAAAATCAAAGAACTCTTCATCTTCTGCCACCTGTCTCTTTTGACGCGTGTGAGCTATTATTGACGCGCTGACATCCCATTTTCCATATGTAGATCTCCCCTTAATGGCTAACGACGAATCTAATACTTCGGTGATCAATGTCGACGAAGACATTGTTCCTTCTACAACAGAGGCTGTCGACCCGATCCCGGAACCGCCTCGTGAGGTATGGTACCGACATTCTGTTTCCCTTAAGTTGTTTTACTGCCTACTGTCCGTGCTCTTGTCTTCATCTTATTGTTTTTCCTTCAGGAGGCCTCGCAGGGTCAGGAGGTCTCGCCAGACGAGACGGTGACGATTCATGGGAGACTTCAATTGCTTGAGGTCTCCACCTCAGGACCTAACGAGGGAATAGCTCCCAAAAAATCCAAAGGTAAGAACCCTCTCGGTCCGACTTACCTTAGACACTCGTTGCCTTCCATTATCGAGGAAAGGCATTTAAGCGGGTTCCGGGAGTATTTTTCCATCCCTGACTTCGTTGAGATGCGACTTCCTCATGATGACGAGACCCTGGAGTCGTACGAGGAGGGGTGGACCCCTATGTACATAGAGAACTTTACTTTAGGGCTCCGCCTACCCATGTCCCGCTTCGTAGAGAATCTCCTCCGCTCCATACCTGTCTCCCCTATCCAAATCCATCCCGGCTCTTGGTTATTACTAACCGCTTTTCAAGTTGCCTGTAGAGTCGTAGACGTAGAGCCGACCGTCTCTCTTTTCAAAGAGAATTATAACATAGTTCACAAAGCCGATAGCTTAGTAACTTTTTCAACCACTCCCTCTGGGGCAGCCATCTTCGTGCGTCCCAATAAAATTCAAGATAGGAGATGGCACAACCGTTGGGTCATGTTAAGGGGTGGCATGAGTACAGACGTCCCTCTTAAACCTGTGCCTCGAAAGGACATCGGGCGTTTGGGGAGCGTCTCTACTTCTGTTGTCGAATCCTCCTTTAGGTTGAAAATAATTAAGGAATTTAACCCGCCCCTTCAGTGGGCTTTATTTGTCGAAGAGGGCGTACTGATCCGGGCGGGCTTGGTGCCGTCGAAAGAGTTTGAAGACGCCGAGCCTGACTGGGGTATAGACATGACCTTTATCATATTTCAGCCTTATTATTTTTGCTTGCATTTGTAACTTTGTTTTCTCTTTTTCAGTGGCCGTTTTGTCAGCTGCAACCGCCACGGAGGATCCGTCTCGCGTGGAGTTGGATGCCATGGCAGGGGATCGAGTCCCCTTATTCCCTGCCTCCGTCAGAGCACGCACCGTAACTGATCCTTCTACCGTCCCTTCGACTTTTACACCCTCTACCCTCAAGCCTTCTTTGTCTCGGGGTCAGAAGCGGCCAGCGGTGCAAACCATCTTACGCCCCTCAATTTTCAAAAGGAATAAGGTGGCTAAGGCGGCCGGGGCCTCTTCTGCGGTCATTCCTCCTCCTTCTCCCGTGGTTGTATCTTCTCCGGTGGCGCGGGCTTCCGTTTCCACCCAATCTACACCCTCACCCGTTATTCCATCTGCCCCCCCTTCTACGAACGTAAGAGGGGAATCGTCGGAGGCTCCTACTTCGAGGGCTTCATCTGTTGAGGCTGCCCGTTCACCTTCCTCCTATGATACGCCTCCCCGAGTCGCTGAGCAGTCTCGCATGCTGAAGTCCCGTTTTAAGAATCCGGCTTTCCAGCCTCCTCCTCTGCCAGCCTCTCTATGCCTCAGCCGTGCTCCCTACACCATTCGTCCGGCTGGGATAGAGATAGATCGGTCCACCTTCACTTATACTCCCCAGCAGGCGATGCAAGCCTTTCAGCCGATGATTACTCCTGCGGAGATTGCCCCCTTCGTAGAGGCTAAAGATGCGGAGACCCAAGGCGAGGCTGTTATGTATATGCTGATGAAGGTACCTATCGTATATCTCTCGTCTTTTCTTTATAACCACAGGATTTATCTTACATACTTGATTTCTCCCTTATAGGCTGCGCACGGGGTGTTCGCCATGGCTCGTCGTTCCAGCTTGGCGGAACGTGCCTTCCACACGAAGGACGATGAGTGTGAAGCGGCTCAGCATAAAATGGACATTATGCTGGAGCACGAGGCGGAGCAGGTAAAGCTTCATGAGGAGGCAGTGTTGGAGGCGAGGAGGTACCGGGCTCGGGTGGAGGAGCTTGAAGTGGAGGTTGCTAAATTGCAGTCCGAGCAGGGAACATGGTCCCAGAGCATAACTGAATCCCAAGAGGCTCGAGACGCAGCCCTACTGAGAGCGGAGGAGGCGGAGAAGGTGACTGCTGCGGCCCAAGCAGAAGCAGCTGAGGCGTCCGCGGCTCTGGCTCAACTTCAATCAGACCAGCCAGGACTGATTAATGCTGCTGTGGAAGAGTATGCGAATAGTGACAAGGTGACATTCGCAGCGAGGGTGGAGATGGCTGAATGCCTGACATCTTTCGTGGAGGCATACTCTGACGAGCTGCCTGTCTTGGCTGAGAAGTTGGAGGAGTTCAAAGCGCAGAACGAGCTGGACCCAGCCTGGTTTGAAGCTGCTCAAGACCGTTCTTGATTTCTCCACTGTATTTCTAAAACAATCCTGACCATTTGTAACTAAACAATATTTTAATTTCTGTCTATTCTCTGGACGACATAGTTGGTAGTTTAGTGAAATGAATTTCGATTTCCTCATTCTCATTCGCCCATTCGTATTTGTTTATTCCTCGTACATCACTCGCTTCATATATTATCCCTTGCCCCCTTGTAAAACTGTGTTGTAACACTTTTTTACAAGTCTTGGATGATGATAACGAGGATAATGTATCACTTGACCTTTTGACGAGGTTGTGGTGTTTTAAGGTTCTTCATATATTGAACCTTGTTAACGGGGATAATAGTGTCTAAAGTTCCGGTCTTTCGTATAGTTAGACTCGAATCGTACCCTGAACTTCGTGTAATTATTATATGTACCGTTGGAAGGTAAGGTTTTTCGCATATTGAAATGTGAAGCGTACCTTGACCTTCGTATATCGATTAAAATGTGAAAGTTAAGGCTTTCGCATAGTGAAATACGAGTGATACCTTGAACTTGGTGTAATTATTAGTATAAAGTTAAGGTTTTCGCATAGTGAAATACGAAGTGTACCTTGAACTTTGTATATCAATTATAATGTAAAAGTTAGGCTTTCGCATAGTTAAATACGAAGCTTACCTTGAACTTTGTATATCGATTATAATGTGAAAGTTAAGGTTTTCGCATAGTTAACTACGAAGTGTACCTTAACTTGGTGTGATTAGTATAGTGTGTAAAGTTAAGGTTTTCGCATAGTGAAATACGAAGCGTACCTTGAACTTTGTGTTACTATTTTACATGATAGTTGGAAGGTAAGATTTTTCGCGTAGTGAAATGCGAAGCGTATCTCGATCCTTGTATGACGGAAGGGATAATGTTGAAAGTTAAGGTTTTTCGCATAGTTAAATACGAAGCGTACCTTGAACCTCGGGTAACTATTTCCGTGATAGTAGGAAGGTAAGATTTTTCACATAGTAAAATGCGAAGCGTATCTCGATCCTTGTATGACAGAAATGATCGTGTTGAAAGTTAAGGTTTTTCGCATAGTGAAATACGAAGCATACCTTGAACTTTGTGTAACTACTCATGATTAGTGAAGACGTCTTTATTTCATCGACTGTGATGCGTTAACTGTTCAGAATACGGAAATTAAATATAATACAATCTCAACTTTGATACGTGCCAAGTCCTGGGCACTGGTGTGCCATCGATGGCTTCAAGTTCATAAGTCCCGGGTCCCAGAACTCGTCTGACGCGATACGGCCCTTCCCATTTTGGACTGAGTTTGTTCACTTTCTGGGGTTGACTAGCTGAGAATAACCGTAAGACGAGGTCACCGGCCGAAAACTGACGACCCTTGACTCTTTTATTGTAGGCCCTCGTCATTCTTTGTTTGAAGGCTTGGCTTTGGTAGTGCGCCTCGTCTCTAGCTTCGTCCATAAACAGCATTCGGTCTGTGAGCCGTTCTATATTTAATTCCTCGTCAAATCCTCTCAGTCTGTACGTGGGAAGTCCGACTTCTGCGGGAATGAGAGCTTCAGCTCCATAGACCAGACTGAATGGGGTCGTTTTGGTGGTGAAGGATGGTGTGGTGCGCATGGACCACAAGACCGTTGGCAACTCGTCTATCCACGTGCCCCCTGTAATTGCTCCTTGGGTTAAATTTTTGCGGATCCCATTCATGATGACCCGATTCATGACCTCCACCTGTCCATTGGATTGAGGGTAGTACACGGGCGCGAAGCGTTGTTCAATGTTATACTTCTCACAAAATTCCTTGACGGGCCTGCCCTCGAACTGGGTACCGTTGTCCGAAACAAGGATGCGCGGGACCCCGTACCTGGTCAGAATGTTTTTCCATAGGAATTTGACCACCTCTTCGCTTCTTATCCGGGACAAAGGAATGGCTTCTACCCACTTGCTGAAGTAGTCAACCGCTACTAAGATGTATTCCATATTTCCTACTGCTCGGGGCAGTTTTCCTACTATGTCAATTCCCCACATAGCAAAGGGAATGGGGCTGACAACGGGAGTCATCATAGTGGCTGGGATCTGTGGAGCGTTGCTGTGCTTTTGACAGGCTTCGCACTTTTTAACATAATCCTTGGAATCCTTAACCATTGTAGGCCAATAGTATCCAGTGCGAGCCGTTTTTAGAGCCAATGCTTTTCCTCCGATATGACTCCCGCACCATCCCTCATGAATTTCAGCTAGTATGAGTGGGATATCTGCTTCTCCTACGCAATACATGAGGGGTCCGTCCCATGATTTCCAGTATAACTCCTCTCCGATGACATGGAAGCGAAGGCTTCGGCTTTTTATTTTCAAGGCCAAGATTGGGTCATCCGGGAGTGAATCGTGAATTAAGTATTTGGCTATGGGGGTTCGCCAATCAGGAGATTCGTCGAGTACCATCCTAACTTCTTGGGTCATATGCGCAGGATGCTCTTTTACTTCGACCCGTACGTCTGTTGGGAGCTCGGCATACTGGACCGTAGCTAACTGTGACATGTAATCCGCCTCGACGTTCTCTTCCCGGGGTATATATTCAAACTTAATCCGGGTAAAGCCTTCAATTAGAGCGTCTACTAACTTCTTATATTGGATTAAGGACTCGTTTTTCACCTCTGCTTGCCCTTGAACTTGATTAATAATTAATTGCGAATCTGCCCTAACCAGAAGTTCCTTTAACCCGATCTCTCCCGCGAGTTGCATTCCCGCAATTAATGCCTCGTACTCCGCCTCGTTGTTGGTCACGGTGAACGAGAAGCGGAGTGCGTACCCCAAATACTCTCCACGGGGGCCTTTAAATACTATTCCTGCCCCACTGCCTTTATTATTACGAGCTCCATCAACATAAACCACCCATTTGATGGGTTTTTCTTCCGAAGGTTCCGGTGTCTCTGTTCCGCCAACGATGGTACATTCTGTGACGAAATCGGCCAAGGCTTGTGCCCGTACACCCGTACGTCCTTTAAAAGAGAGGTCGAATTCGCTCAGCTCTATGGCCCAAGCTGTTAACCTTCCTGATAGGGCTGGTCTGGCTATGACCCTTCGTATGGGTTGATCCGTTATTACGCAGATTGGATGCGCTTCGAAATAAATCTTTAACTTACGGGCCGAAACGATCAAAGCTAACACGAACTTGTCTATTGTAGGGTATCTGACCTCTGGACCGTTCAACACATGGCTCACGTAGTATATGGGCTTTTGTATCCTTTCCGTTTCCTTGACCAGAACACTGCTAACCACTTCGTCGGATACAGCTAAGTATAAGAACAGTGTTTCGGACGGCTCGGGATGTGTCAACAACGGGGGTGATCCCAGATACTGTTTTAGTTCTGCGAAAGCTTTGGCACTTTCCTCAGTCCATGCCATAACTCCGCCAGAGTCTTTGGCCTTACGTAGAAGCTTGAAGAAGGGCAGGTTTCGTTCCCCTGACTTAGATATGAACCTATTCAGCGCGGCTAAGCACCCCGTCAACCTTTGAATATCCTTGTAGGTTTTAGGCTCCTCCATGTTTATCAACGCTTGGATCTTATCTGGATTGGGTTCGATGCCCTTTTCACTTATCATATAACCCAGAAATTTTCCAGACCTGACGCCGAACGAACACTTATCTGGGTTGATGCGTAACTGCGTTTGGCGCAATTTTACGAATGTCTCTCTTAAATTGGATAAGTGGTCGTCTTGCCTGCGACTTTTAACGAGCATGTCATCAACGTAAATTTCCATATTTCGTCCGATCTGGTCGGAAAATATACTATTCACCATTCGTTGATATGTTGCTCCAGCATTTTTCAATCCAAAGGGCATAACCGCCCAGTAATATAACCCGTACTCGGTGATAAAGGCGGTTTTTGGGGCATCCTCTTCCGCCATGCTGATTTGATGATAACCCCTTGAAGCGTCCATGAAGTCAAAGACCTCGTACCCTGCGCTTCCATCTACCAATCTGTTTAAACAGGGTAATGGGTAGAAATCCTTGGGACATGCCTTATTTAGGTTAGTAAAATCTGTACACATCCGCCAGCTTCCATTCGGCTTTTTTACCAACACTACGTTGGCGATCCACTGGGGGAATTGGAGCTCCTTAATAGCCCGAGCCTCCAATAGGGTCGTAACCTCTTGCCTAATGGCCATACTCTTCTCGTCACTAAAGTTTCTCTTCTTTTGCTTCACCGGCCGGTAAGCAGGGTCTACATACAGATGATGCGTAGCGATTCTTGGGTCTACCCCGGGCATATCCTCCGGACTCCATGCGAATACATCTTGAAATTGGCGGATCAACTGGATCAACTCCTCCTTGTGCTGTTGCTCCAGTCGTGTGCCAATTTGGAAGGTTTTGGCTTCATCCGTGTTTGAAAAAGGGATTTTCTCTATCTCCTCATGCGGAGCGGCTCTCTCTCTACCCGTCCATTCTTTAGGTGCAGCATCCCCTTCTTGGATAGTATTAACAGCCAACGAATGTTCTCCTCTGTTTCGCTTCGTCCTAGGCGCTTCTTCCTCTTGGACTCCCTCCACTGCTGGTACTGAAGATAGATAGCATTTCCGGGCATTCTTCTGTTTTCCCGCCATCTCTCCGATCCCATTTACTGTGGGAAATTTAAGCTTTAAATGTATTGGGGAGACTATGGCGCGGAAGTCTGTCAACGAGGGTCTTCCAATGATTCCATTATACGAGGGATCGTCTAGCTTTACCACCGTAAACGATATCCTCTTTGTCGTGACGGTTCTTCCTTCTCCGAACGTAACATCCAGGTCAACCTCTCCTACTGGGAAAATGGAATGCCCAGTAAATCCCGTAAGAGGTGTGCGTATGGGCTGTATGAGAGACCTGGGCAACTGAAGCGCATCAAAAGTACGCAAGTATAGTACGTCCACTGAGCTGCCCGTATCTACTAGCATACGTTCCACTTCCACATTAGCTATTATAGGCATTATGACCAACGGATCTTCATGGGGCAATTCTATCCCCTCTAACTCTTTATCCTCAAACACGATCGGGGCCGTACAAGGTGCCTGGACCTGATTGGTTGAGAATATATCTCTGCGAGCATATTTTTTACGGGCATTTCGTGAATCGCCGCCACCTGCCCTGCCCCCAGAGATTGTTTCGATCCGCCTACGAACTGGTGGAGGTGAACGATCTCTTCGCTCAGGTGGGTTAGGATCACGTCCATTGCCCCCTGTTCGCGTGTATTCCTTCAAATGTCCTCTTTGGATCAGCCTTTCGATTTCTGCTTTAAGCGTTCTGCACTCTTCAGTATCGTGACCGTGTTCTTTGTGATAATCGCAGTATTTGTTACGGTCCCGCTTTGCCGGTGCTGTACTTAGGCGTTTTGGCTTGGGAAGGAGATTTTGGTCAGCAATGGCAACAAAGATTTTAGAGACGGACGTGTTCAAAGGTGTCCGAACGGGTTCTGCGTCGCTTGTCCCCTGGCCCATGCGATCAGAGTCGCGTTTGGGAGGGGGAGAGTATGTTTTCCTCTTATATGGGGGCGTAAAATACGCTCCTCTATCCCGTTGCAATCTTTCCCAGACTTTGGACTTTGGGGGAGATCGTGCGCGTTCTTTTTTGGTGGGGAACTCGCGCGTCTCCCGTTTAACTTCTTTCTTTTCGCGGGCCTTTAATTCTTCCACATCGATGAATTGACGGACCCTGGCAGTCAATTCATCCTTCGACAGATTTTTTTCAAAAAGCAAATTTTTCTTAAGAGGCCCGTATTGGAGTGCTCTAAAGAAAGCCATGTATGCTGTTTTGGAGTCGCAATTGGGAATATTTAGTAAGACATCATTGTATCTTTTGTGAAAGTCTCGGAGAGACTCGTGTTTACCCTGCTGCATTTCCATCAGCACTTTTTCATCCACTGTTTCCCTGATGGCGGCTCCAAACTTAGCCAAGAAGGCGGTTGCTGTTTGGGCATACGTGTCTAAGGACTTCGGCGGGAGCTCCATATACCAATCCAGCGCTTTGCCTTTGAGACTATTGGCGAAAGCTTTGGCTAATAAGTCCGGTTCGTTGGTGGCCATGGTCATTTGCGTAAGAAATCCTTTAAGGTGCTTTTGAGGATCTGTTGTACCGTCATATTGCGTGAACTGTGGTAACACGAATCCTGGGGGAGGTGTTACGGCGTGCAAACGGTCAGAGAATGGCATTTGGGTGTGAGCGACGACCGGTTGCGTACGGGACGCAGACATGGAAGTAACTTGCTGCCGGAGCAGCGCCATCTCTTGTAACAACTGGGCCATGACCGGATCAGGAGTTGTTGATTGTGGTGGGGGAGGTATGACTGGTGGCGGGGTTGGAGGTATGTTGATGACTGGGATTTTTGCCGCGGCAGCTGCATCCCTTGCCTCCAATTCGAGGCGTACGCGACGGCGTACCTCTCTGTCAATTTCCTCTCCAATGTTGAGGCCAGCCAGAAGGGAAGCCTCTGGTTCATGACGGGAGTCCGCGTTGTGAGCTCGAGCTTGAGAACGTTGCGGCATATTTATTCTATTCCCCACAGACGGCGCCAATGATTTGCCACGAGATTCGCCCCGTCGGCACATCTGGGACTCCCCGACTCCTTCGCGTATCTCCTCTCTCAACTGTTGCGGTGCTGCCCTGGAATGTGCTGATGGGTTATTCTGACGAACCCTATTTAGCTGGTCTCTCAGATCGGGCGCACTTTGAGATCCTCGATCTCCTTCGTCTCGTCCGCTTGCAACTCCCTTTCCTTTGCTAAGTTGTGTCCGTAGGTCCCTGGCTGCATCGTCAGGTTGTGGCCCTTGACGGGACATAGTCTGAGTGCCTTTGTGGATGGGTGGACGAGAGGAAGTGGCTTTGCTTGTATTGCGTGTCTTGGGCGGCATCGACCTGAAAGCGTGGTCGGGGTACGACCACAAACACTCCGACGATCAAGTCAGTCAACGGTGTTTGAAAGGTATAGTTTAGGGTAAAATAGCACATACCTCATCTGGGGAAGTGTGCCCAGTATTTATAGTGTGAGGCTTCCGTAGTTCTCGCCCTAGAAGGGACACATGTCTCCTCCTGATTGGGTGAGGTTTAAACCCTATTCACCTGTGGGCTCTTATACAGATCGTGTCTGTCAAGCGCGTCTATTTGGATCAAGGTCCACTAGACGAGATGGGCTCTGGATATATAAATCCGGGTACCCGTGAAGTGGGGTCCACATCAACTATCAATTTAATATTCTTTACTAACCAACTATACTTTTTTTTTGTAAATTAATGTTGAGTTACTACTTTCTCCATCCCAAAATGATTGACACATTTTGACTTTAGTTGGTCAAATTATATAAAATTTGACCTTAAATTTTTATTAAACGTTAGGGATTAATATAGTTTTATGTGACCATGATAGGTTTGTGACGAAAAGTCAAAGTATAATTTTTATATATGTTGAATAAGAAATATTTACATTTTAAAACATACTTTATTGACTACGAAAAATCAAAGTATAAACAAGGATTAGATAAATTACCAACTATTGTAACCATTACCATAAATGCTTCAAATAAATTATGAAATAAAAAACTCGAACCGGCGACTCTTGATAGAAGCCGGTCCTAAAAAAATGCAACCCCTTTCCGAATCACGCGCAAAGAGCCGTCCAACGCCAGCTTAAACAGTTGAACAGCATTCTAGCTATTCCTTCTCTTCCAAATTTCAATGCTTTCTTCATTTTTTCTTCCTACATTATTTTATCCTCTTAGTTTAATCGTCACTATCATAATAATAATACGTACACGTAACTTCAGTTCCTTATTTTTGCTTCAATTTAATTATGCAGAGATTACTACATTAGTACACACTAATGATAATAATTGCTTAAATCACTAGTTTTTGGTGAAGAATTGGGCAACAGATTGAGTAATGCGTAAAGGAAGCAGAATTTTGGGAATTTCAGAAAATCAGCAGTATAATTCATCATCCTGAATTTCATAATTCAGTATGCTGTAATTTACTCCATCCTACTTCTTGGCTTGTAAGGTAAATAAATACTTAATTCTTTATTTATTTCTATATCCATACTATATATAATGATTAAAGCCGAAAAATCTCAGGCGATATCTTTAATTTATTTTAATACATGAATTTGCTATCGCTTTAATTTTAAAGCTGTTTTTTTGGATAAATAAAATATTAATTCGCATACACATTAACTGTGCACATTATAAGTAATAAGTTTATATACAGAGAGAGAGCTAGCTAGACTTGCAAGAAACTGGAATGTGCAATAATAAGAGCGGTTGCTGTTGTTGATTTAGGAAAAATGGTGTTGAGATTGTTGTGGCTGCTATTTGTGGTGGCGGTGGCGGTGAAGGTGGTGGCGGAGGAAAGAAATGTGAGCTACGACGGCAGAGCATTAATTATAGATGGGGAGAGGAAGCTGTTGTTCTCTGGTTCGATTCATTATCCTCGTAGCACTCCTGATGTAAGCATTCTCTACTTCCTTTGTTCCTTGACATTTTATGGTCTATGTTACTTATACCTTATTAATGTAAATGATTTCTAGCTAAAGTTCTGGCGTTCATATATTTGTTTGTTCGATCAACATATCTTTTTGTTATCCTTCCAATTTTATCAATATAAAATTTTGGTAATCATATCAGACTTTAATATATTATCTCTAATATATTATTGTATGTTAGAGGTTAAAACGTAAATTTTAAATACATATACAATGAAATATCTTAGTCCAAAAAAATCGCTTATATTGATAATAAAGAAGTAATAATACGTTATATCTTATTAAAATCATGATAATGTTTTATTTTCAACGTTAAAAAATAAATAAATTGAATGTCATAAGTATAAGTAGGTATAATAATAATAATAATAATGTGTTGAATTTGCGCAAAATGTTAATAGGGACAAAATCATTAAAATTTATAATATGAGTTACATCCGAAAACAAATGTTATTAACACTTGTTGAGCTAAAATATAGAGGCAACTTAAATTTATAATATTTGGTTTTAGGGAGTAGTATTTATTTATTTACATATGCATGTATCAACATTTGTAGGGATTCTTAGATTAACGACTAGGCAAAGAAATTTCTAGTAAACGACAGGCAAAATTCACATTCTCTTATTACAGTATTTTTTGTTTGAATTTACTTGTCCCATGTGAATGTACTGCAAGGGTGTAGAGAACTAGAGATCGCTTATGGTCCACAATGTTCGATATTGTTTTTGTTTTTAAAGTTAGTTGGTAATTTTTGAAATAATTTATACACATATATAGACACAATTGACGTGATTGAAGCAGTAGTGCAACAAATATTGTCACGAAAACATAACTAATTACTATAAAAAGAAGATCAAACGATATTTACAATGTTTGACTAACCTAATCATTGGTGTAAAAGAGAAATGATATACAAATGATTTAATAGTTCATCCTCTTTTATTGATACGAATAAACTATTTATAGAAAAGACATTTATTCACATTTAATATCACAAAATTGGAGTTTAGTAACATATATACTATAAAAGTGATGAATGAATTTGCAGTGTTTAATCTGTGCAAAAACACATACTCCCTCCATCCCTTTATTTTAGAACCATTTTGACTTTTTGGGTCAAACTTCGAAAATTTTGACCGTAAATTTTTATTAACCGATAAGAAATAATATAGTTATATTGGATCTTGTTAGATTCCTCTCAATATATATTTTTGAAATATCAAGTTCTTATAATTTTTACACATGTAAAATTAAAAATATTTACATTTTAAGTCGTGTCTCGGAGACCGTGAAAAAGTAAATGGTTCTTATAAAAAGGGATGGAGGTAGTAATAGTTACTTATAAAATGTGACATTTTGGAAATTTGGAATAATAGTAGGCATTTGAATTTTATTGTTAGATGTGGCCATCTCTTATAGCGAAAGGCAAAGAAGGAGGATTGGATGTGATTGAAACTTACGTGTTTTGGAACATGCATGAACCCCAAAAAGGCCAGGTGATTTTTTTTTAAACTATACCAATTTATGAAATGTTTCATTTGATAAATCACACTAATGATTAAATTTATATTTAATTTCTAGTACGATTTTACTGGAAGAAAAGACATAGTGAGATTCATAAAGGAAATCCAGTCTCAAGGTCTCTATGCATGCTTACGTATTGGACCATTTATTGAAAGTGAATGGAACTATGGGTAACATAATATTCTCATTTTATTATTTTAATTGACACATTTTAACAAAATTATACGGGATATTAATTAATGATTCGAATGGATTTGAAAAATCGTATTCCTGAATCGGAACATACAAAAGTATACTAATGAGACATTATTATTTTCCGGTTTCAGAGGACTACCATATTGGTTGCATGATGTGCCTGGGATAGTTTACCGAACTGATAACGAACCATTTAAGGTATGATTTAATTGACGACTTTGTTTACATTTATTGACTAATAACACAATTTGTTATATATATTTGTTTTACCAGATTTCTTTTTACTGCAAGAAGTTATTATGTTGATATCCTATTATACCATTTGTTGTTTCATTTCATTTTCACAAGTATTACATGCAAAACTTCACCACAAAGATAGTGAACATGATGAAGTCAGAGGGATTATATGCGTCTCAAGGAGGACCAATTATACTTTCACAGGTTCAAAAAATCTAATAATATAAATTTAAAATAATAAATTGATAATTTATTTATAATTTAACTAAGGTACATTTTTGTTAATTGTTTGTAATTTAATTAAGGTGCATTTTATAGATTGAGAACGAATACCAAAACGTTGAACGAGCTTTTAAACAGAAAGGCCCATCTTATGTGAGATGGGCTGCCCAAATGGCTCTTGGATTGGACACTAAAGCCCCATGGGTCATGTGCAAGCAAGATGATGCTCCTGATCCAATTGTAAGCATCCCCTTATGGCCTCATCATTATACTCCCTCCGTCTCTAAATGATTGATACATTTTCACTTTCATAGTTAACAAAACACAACTTAAAACGTAAATATCTTTTATTTTACCTGCGAAAAATTATGAAAAGTTAATATTTCAAAAATATATATTGAGACAAATCTAACAAGGTCTCACATGACTATATTATTTCTTATCGTTTAATGAGAATTCTTGATCACATTTTTTAAAGTTTGACCACAAAAATCAAATTGTGCCAATTATTTAGGGACGGAGGGAGTACATGAAATTATCATTTTCTTTTTTTTAATATATGAAGCAATTGTGATAATAATTATTATCATCATGTAGATAAATACATGCAATGGGATGAGATGCGGAGAAACTTTTGTTGGCCCAAATTCACCCAACAAGCCAGCTCTTTGGACCGAGAACTGGACAAGTTTGTAAGTGCTGTTTGGGCCTTACGCTTCTTTTTCTTATTGCACTTCTTTTCTTTTTATTAAACAGACATAAGCGACGAGTTAAAGATTGATTTTTTTGTCGCTTCAACTTTGTGTATTGTACAACCATGTCGATTGTCGACATGCATCATTAGACAATTACATATGTCTATCCATGTTATGCATGATGTATAAAGAGATGTAGAAGATTCTTTCCGACTCACCAAATGACATATCCAAATTTATTCTTCTTTCTGTAAATTGTCAAGTTCTATATAGAATCATAAGGAAAAGAAACAATGTCGACCAATTATTACTGAACATCTGCTATACTTATGTTGATGAAGCTATGAAGTGTATGGAAATGACACAAGATTGAGGGCAGCTGAGGATATAGCCTTTCATACAGCACTGTTCATTGCAAGGAAGAATGGGACATTTGTAAACTATTACATGGTATGTTTGAATTACTTCTAACTGTTTTATAGCTCATAAGATTGCATCGATAAGAATGGCAACGAAGTAAAATTTTAAAGATTGACTACGAGATATCTGAATTTTGAAATATCGGATAAAATTTGTCGTCTAGGGTGCTCCCTTCAACAATATATATTTTTATTTGAGAACCTAATGGAGATGTATAAGCAGTATCATGGTGGAACAAACTTTGGAAGGACATCAAGTGCATTTGTGAAAACAAGTTATTACGATCAAGCCCCTTTAGATGAATATGGTACATAATCAAATGTCCCTCACATTATTACACATGTGCATCTATATATGTCTTTTTTCATTTCAAAATCACTTTTAAGATTTATATATAAATTGATGATTATTTCAGGTATGATTAGGCAACCAAAATGGGGTCATCTCAAGGATTTGCATGCAGCTGTGAAGCTATGTTCGGAGACTCTACTTAATGGAGCACAAGTTAATATATCCTTCAATACTCCATTACAAGAGGTAAATCAAAGTTTTTGTAACATGTAAAAACAATTTAATATTTCATTTATCAAAAAAAATAATTATCATCATGAGTTTGATGCATATATATATAGGGCTATGTGTTTAGAAGAGATTCAGGGGAATGTGCAGCTTTCCTTGTGAACAATGATGGCAGAAAAATTGCAGAAGTGCAATTCAATAATGCTTCCTATCAACTTCCTCCAAAATCGATTAGCATCTTGCCCGATTGCCAAACCGTCGCCTTCAACACTGCCAAGGCAAGTTATTTTCAGTTTTTAAGTTTTAACAATAATAACTAGATAAATTTTTTGATGAAAAGTTGAAGTCATACAGTTAAATATTGGTTCAAAATATGTTTACGGTCTATTCGACCAAACAGGCTTGTATTGTCACTAATTGTTGGTGCACTAAATGTAAATGTAGGTGAAATCACCATTTAACCCAAGAACAACAAAACCAGTTAATAAATTTAAGTCTTGGGAAGAATTTGAGGAAGTAATTCCCGGGTTTGGCGATACCACGGAGAGAGCCAATACATTATTAGAACACACCAACACCACAAAAGATGCTTCAGATTATCTTTGGTACACAACAAGGTTAAATATCTCTTCTACTCTTATTTCTGCAACTGTTACTAATGAAGTTTATGTTTTTCCTAATTATAATCGCGTTTGTAAAATGATATTTTTTAGTATTAAAAGTGATGATGACATGGATGAAGAATCAGTTCTCACAGTCAACTCCCTTGGACATTCCTTGCATGCATTTGTCAATGGAGCATATATAGGTCAGGATCATCACATATCCAAATTAAATCGCATGATTGCGCGAAAAGTACTACTCCCATGATAGCAAAAACTGTCGAGTCTCAACTAATGATCATTGAGTTTTTAAATTTTGTATTCTCTTCGCTTTAATTTATACAGGTTATGTACATGGAACACATGAAAATACATCTTGTACATTGAAGAACAACTTCTATTTGAAAGCTGGGGTTAACAACATTTCAATACTTAGCGTGATGGTTGGATTACCGGTACGATTAACCTCAAGTCATCTGTTGTCTTTATTCACCAGTTTAGCTTTGAAATCCATAAACACCATTTAAACCCGTATAAGGTTTAACTATGTCGTTGTTTTATAACGAGCAGGACTCGGGAGCATATCTTGAACGCAGAGCATATGGAGTGAATCAAGTTGAGATTCAAAAATATAATCAGACTATAAAATTAACTAAATCAAACCCATGGGGGTATCAGGTAACATATTTACTCCATTTCCAAATTCTATTGGAATGTCTGAGTAGATTTTTTCTAATCTGGCATCGACTCGAATGTTGTTCTGTACTTCTGTACAAGGTTGGACTGCTTGGTGAGAGATTAAAGATTTATGATGTACAAGTGTGTTCACAGAACATCCAGTGGAGCAATTTTAATCAAACTACTCAACCACTAACATGGTACAAGGTACATTACGTAACACATTTCGATGTGATCTCTTCGACAATCCATTATAAATTATGTCTTGAAAACAATGTCTCTGAAGATGCTCCCACCTAAGCAGATTAAGGGGAAGCCAGATAGTATACAACCTGATCCCTGTGATAACAGGGAGGATATTCCGTGTCCTCATGATATCAAATGGTAGAGCATAGACCATATTGTTCTTGATTTTGTTTTCATGAAGCAACTTATAGGCCTTTACTGCCACTTTGACAGACTGAGTTTGATGCTCCATATGGAAGCGGCCCTCTGGCGCTAAACCTTGGATCGATGGGAAAAGGCGAAGTTTGGGTGAACGGAGAGAGCATAGGGCGATATTGGGTTTCTTTTCATACACGAGCAGGATATCCTTCACAGACATGGTACAACGTACCAAGGTCTTTCCTCAAACCTAAAGGAAATGTGTTGCTTCTATTTGAGGAAGAATCTGGAAATCCACTCAACATTACACTCGACTCTGTTTCTGTCCCTAACGATCATGGTAGCGAAGACCTGAATCTGTCTTGGATTATGCACGGTGCAGCTGACTGATGCTGTGCGGAAAATCATTTCATCATTCTTATTTCTTCATACAAAACTAACTCAATACTTAAAATGGTTCGCACATCAAGAACAAAATGAGATATACGTCAAAAGGTACAGAAATGAACACACATTATAGGACACCAAGTTCTTTTATTACAGGTTCAAAATTTGGTTGTATTAAGCAATTATTTATATGAATCACAAATTCACAATACATAGTTTGGCATACATACACTATTCAACCACAAGAACTTGGATCGAGTGTGCAACCATTAAAAAATCACTAGTTGATCTCAATGTAACAAGTTATACTTCAATTTCTGGGATATTATCAAAAACATTATACATCACCATACATGCTAAAATCCAATATCAATTCAAAATAACCAGAACCTTATAAAAGATCCTAATTCCGAAATGATGACGATTTTTCAATATCTTATCTCAAGTAGGACTTAATTTTTCCCCAAATGAGATGAAGCTTCAAACATACCCCCTCTATTTTTTTTAACATAATTTTTTGACTTTTCACGGACAACGAGACTTAAAACAAAAATATGTCTAATTCTACACATGTAATATCTCTAATTCTTAGGCTAGGATTATTTAACTCATGAAATTGTTTGGACCTGAAGTTTTCTATTCACAAATCAAGTAGATCATAATAGTAGAACACACCCAGTTTTAGTTTTCTATTCACAAATCAAGTAGATCATAATAGTAGAACACACCCAGTTTTTACAAGCTTTTATGCATTTGGGCACCTGAACTATTTCGAACTCGCCAAATATCCACCTATAGTTTTTTTTTTTACAAATAGACACCTAAGGTTGACATATTAATTTTTTTTTAAAGTTGAGGTGCCACTTCGAGGAAAAACATTTTAGCGCCAATTAATAAGAAAAAGTTCAGGTGCCATTTTCGCCCAGCTTTCTTCTTTATTTGTATGCTACCATTAATGGAGAAGTTCAGGTCACATTTGAGCAGATGCCTTTATCACAAATCTAATTATCAATGTTGTGTTTGTTTGTTTCTCCATTAATGGTAGCATACAAATAAAGAAGAAACTTGGGCAAATATAGCACATGAACTTTTCCTTATTAATTGGCGCTAAAATATTTTTCCTCGAAGTGGCACCTCAACTTTTCAAAAAATTTCCAATATACTAATCTGCCCCCTAAGATAAGGACTATGAGAAAAGTAAAAATGTTTGAAATTGCTGAAAAATGAAAAAATACGAAAGTTCAGGTGCCATTATCGACCTTAAGTGCCTATTTGCAAAAAAAATAACTTCAGGTGGGTATTGAGTTCAAGATATTCAGGTGCCCAGATGCTAAAAAGCCTTTTTTACATGATTTTCCTCACAAAACAGAAGTAGATTTGATAAACTCCACAATTTAGTGAAGGAGAATGTCAATACCAATGTATCCATCAGAAAAGGCAATATAACTAGCAGAGAAGGGCTTGGCAATTAATTCTACTATAACATCAACAATCAAAAGATGATAAAAATAAAACAATTCGTTTCATCGACATAGACAAAATTTCCATATCGCAAAAAGTAATCGAATTGCAGAGCCTGCACCATCCAGCAACAGATATCTAAGAGCTTGAACTGGGAGGTCCACCATAACCACCAGATCCGCGTCCAAAACTTGGCCTTCCACCGGGACCCTGAACAATTTTAACGAGTTAGATTCACGACACTAGGCTTCAAATCAAAATACATGTCAAAATTTGAATGTTGCAATCCTACATTATTGATAATGCATGAAAGCATTAAGAGAAAGCTTGTATAATATAATTCACCTAGAGTTTTACTTTTTACTTTAAGAAACTCTACTAGAAAAAAAAAGTTCACTTCAAGAGAGAATGAGAGTGGTCTGTTACCCCAAAAGAAGGTTTGTAATCAGCAGGAGCACCGCCCTTGTCACCTCCAAATTCACCACCAGGTGCACCACCACGACGGTATCCTTCCCTGTCTCCGAATCTGGGTCGGTCTCCGTCAAATCTTGGTGGTCCACTACAAACCAGGGACGATGAATCACAATTAATTACAAAACAGGGACATAGTCCAAAAAAATAAGCCAACGACATGATGAACACTTCATGTTTCAGCTTTACAAATCTATACAAGCTCATAGAGACATTAAGACACATGCATTACCACAACAAATTATATTCAAAGTAATAGAATGTACTGTACTTATCGACTTATTTACAAAAGTTATTGCTTATCATGAAACATGTTGGCAGACAATAATAAAAATAACACTAGTATTCGAGCATTTAACCGAATTAAAATACTCAAATACACAAATACAGGCAGGCCAAACATTGATACTCTAAATCAAGGATATCTGATATCGCAAAAAATGCTCGGCAAAACACATTAAAAAGAATCACAACATAAAACAATCACATCATAAAAATTAAAACATTGTCTAAATTGATCATACCGTGGGCGATCACCAGGTGGGCCACTTCCGAAGGGACGACCAAGGGGCTTAGCAGACTTCTTCAACGTAGCTGGGACAATTTCAGAAGGCAGATTCAAATAAGTCCTCAGAAATTCAATCCCGTCATTGGTCAAAAACCAGTAGTAATGCATCCAAGCAAAGGTCTCGCGAACATATTCCTTTGATTTGAAGCTCTGCATCAGCTTAATCACCTGCAAATTTGGCACATCGATTTCTGGATGCTTCGCCAAGTTGTAGTCCTTTTTCGCGAAGCAAACTCCCTCTAAAATTACAAAAAATTCAAAAAAATCACTAACTTATATACCACCGCATTATAGGTGTTCATCGGCATACATAAATGTGAATTGTAAATTAAATGAATGTATACATTTTCAATTAAAATTATATGGAGTACAACAGCAATGCATGGATACTACACAGACCTTGGAAGATGTACTTGGAGATCTCTCTCCTGTTCTTCTCAGGGATAAGCTGAAAAAATAGCAAAAACAAAAGAGTTGTTAAATTCTAATTTAAAAAAGTACAAGCAAAGGAAGCATAGAAACGATTGAATGTATGCACTATAAATTGTACCATGGCGACGGAGATTATTGACGAAAGAGAGGAGATGCAGCAGCTCAACAGAAGCGTGTAAATGTGCGATAAGGGGAGAGATTAAAACCTAAAAATATGAATTTATATATGTAGTGTAGTGTAGGGTTTTCTAATTTCTTGGGCTCATGGCCCGTGTACACAACAGTCAACATACATGTTGATGTTTCTTAAGCCCATTTATATCCTCTAGGGCCTAGGCTTTAGGTAATTAGGTCCATGTCTAAGGGCTACAAGCCTACAACTAAGGACCAAGAGCACGCGTACTACAATCTACATTCTTTATAAATTTTTCTAAATTTAACTCGTTATATTATTCTATTAGATTTATGAGCTACTTTTAGATATTACATAAAATCAGATTCAGTATTTATATTCCTCAGATCTATTGTCTTTATGTTTTTAACTCGAAGTTGAAAACAAACTTAAATTATTTAAATATTGAAGACACACTCAAATTATTTCAATATGAAGATGTAGATAATAAAATATAAAATAATATTTTTAAGTTTTAATATAAACTATTAGCTCCAATATGAAATAACTTTATTTAGAAAAAGAATATAAAAGTAATAAATTTTAAAATAAAATGATAAAATTGATGCAATAAAGGAAATAGGGAACTTGAAGGGAATCACAATCTTTTATGATTTATTGTAATGTCCCTGTAATTTTGATGGAAGCAAGGTTAAGATAAGAATACTGAAAAAACTTCATTTCGTTAGCTCACGCCTAAGATGGAAAAGGATTTGAGGGCTCTAGTTTGAATGTTCTAAGGTAGTTGTTTGTACTTTGTAGTGTTAGAAAGGATTAAGGTAACTCGCACCCGCTCGAGCACCCGTCTCGACTACTCGACTCGATAGGTCGTTCGATAGTTAAGGAGTAGGGTAAGGACCGAAGGTGGTGCTCGTTTGAGATACCCAGCTCGCTCGGTAATTACCTGGTCCCTTAACAAACTAGCAAAATAAATTAATTTAATATATGTGTTCAAATATTATCTATAATTAAGTTTTGTAAACTTTATTATCAATATTTCAAATAATTAAGTTTTATATAATTTATTAATGTTTCAAATATATCAATGTATTCCTTTTTTGTTGCCTTAAGGATTCGGATATGAAGGAGTATAGCCGGATAATTACACCGACTCGTTATCATAAGGAGTCGAGTAGGTGAAATACTCCAATACCCCGCTCGACTCGACTCATCTATAGCATTAGTTGTTTGTTTGGCTTCACAATTTTTATATCCTTTCTTATTTTTATTGTATCAATACCGATGATCAAGTTTGTTTTCTTAGTCATGGAGTTTGTTGTAACCTTAATTGACATGCACAACTTTGATTTTAAATTAAAATTAAAATATCAATTAGATAGTAAAATTACTGGCATTGAATTAGCTTTTTTGTCAAATAGTACCAGTCACTTGAGAATATATACGGTTTATAATGATATAGTTCAATAATTTTCATTAGTGTGCATATATGTTTAATTTCAATATAATAATGGTACACACCATTAAAAGGTATCACTCTACGATGATATAAATGAAAATTTTCAAGCAATAGTGTACTAAAATTCTTCTATGCATCGATTCCGCATGTGTATCAAAAAATGTTAAAGATGTTGGTTCCTGTTACTTAACAAGGCAAAACTAAACCTAAATAATTGGCATTTATTTATTTTATTTTAAAAAAATGGTCCGTGTTACCTAAAATGTGCTCAAAAAAGAAAAATATATATTATTAAACGGTATAGTATATGTACTTTTGATTATTAATGAACCATCAATAAATAAAAAGATTAATGAACCTAATTTTTCCACCATCAATAAAAAGGTTATTAACTTTAACATGCTCCTAATCCTCCTATAATCAATCAATCATGAATTCAAGTAGGTCCATCAATTGCATGCCATGCTTGGACTACTAACAACATTCAATAATAACCACGGACCACCTAGTCCCCTCCCTCCTCTTCTCACGCCTTCAATCAAGCAATGAAAAACTAAAACCATCACTATAAATACCTAATCCTCTATTCCTCTTCTCTCCTATTTGTACCCAATTTAAAGACACACACCAAAAACACCATTTGAAAGATAGACACTACTCACTAGAGATCGACTAGCAGTGTGAATTGCATGGAGAACTAATGCCATCATCAAATGACTCCTTCAAAAAGCCAGGATCCATTCCATTCAACTGGGAGATCCGACCCGGAATCCCCAAAGTCCAACCATTACCTCAACATGGTCACAATACTATTTCCCATGGTCCCAACCATTCGTTGAAGCTCAAACCACCTCCGGCATCTGCAACCGGCTTTTCAACCCGTAAAATCCAGTCGGAGCCTCATGCCGGGTCATTTCGTGTACCATTTTCGCCTAGCCAACGATATATCTTACCATCATCTACTAATATACGTAAAATGTGCTTTCCTTCTCCTAGCTGGTTTAAGCTAATAAGGAGAGGAAGAAAGAAAAGGCAAATTATAGACCATAGCAAGTCTGATGATGACTATTACTCGGATACGGACTCGTTTTCGTTTCGATCTTCGTTTTCAACTAGAAAGTCATCGTTCCAGTCGCCATTTAGGGGGGTTCCTTCTCCATTTTCTTCTTCGTTTTCTTCATCATTCCGGTCATCGCCTCAGCCTGTGAAGGATGATGATACTGATTGGGCTAATGCTTTTGTGTTTTTTTAGTCTATCTATATCTAGAAAACAATGAAATGACTAAAAATGAGTTGCTACATTGCTCTTATGAAAATATGTGGTGCTATAAAATACCATCGTTCATTTTAGTTACTCCTTTATCTCGATTTTGTGACATTTCAACAATTGGTACAAGTGCATCTACGAGCTCTTAAAGATACCCCTACTTCATTGCAAAAATCCTACTCTTAAAATTGCTCTAATGAACCAAATATTGTCACAACTAAGAGGTATAGCGGTTAACACTATTTGATTTTATATTGATGCTTCTTTGACCTATGATGAAGTGGGGCATGCATATGGGAGAAATTGGGCAAAATAGCACTCATGGAAGAAGAAAACTAACTTAAAGCACCTTTTTACAATTCTTAGCAAAATGGCACTAAAGGGAGGCGAATTGACTAATATACCCCCCTTATAAAGTTAATGTTTTATTCAGTTTTTTTTTCGATTTTTCCTGGTTTTTTTTTTCAATTTCTTTTTGATTTTTTTTTGTAATTTTTTTTTTCAAAATCTTTTCAACTTTTTTTTCGGTTTCTTTTTTTCAATTTTTTTTCAATTTTTTTTCTTTTCGATTTCTTTTTTCGATTTTTCTTTTTCGATTTTTCTTTTTATTTTTCTTTTCGATTTCTTTTTTCGATTTTTGATAGATTTTTTCGATATTTCTTTTTTCGATTTTTCGATTGATTTTTTCGATATTTCTTTTTTCGATTTTTTCGATTTCTTTTTTCGATTTTTTCTTTTTTTCGATTTTTTCTTTTTCGATTTCTTTTTCTTTTCAATTTCAATTTTTTTTCTTTTTTCTTTTCGATTTTCTTTTTCTTTTTCTTTTTTCGATTTCTTTTTTCAAAAAAAGAAATCGAAAAAAAAAACTGAAAAAATCGAAAAAAGAAATCGAAATCGAAAAAAGAAATATCGAAAAAATCAATCGAAAAATCGAAAAAAGAAATCGAAAAGAAAAAGAAAAAGAAAAAAAAAATTGAAAAAAAGAAACCGTAAAAAAAGTTGAAAAGATTTCGAAAAAAAATTACAAAAAAACAAAAAAAAAATCAAAAAGAAATTGAAAAAAAAACCAGGAAAAAATCGAAAAAAAAACTGAAAAAAAATATTAAGTTTATAAGGGGGTATTTTTGTCAATTCATCCCCTTTTGTGCCATTTTGCTAAAAATTGTAAAAAGGTGCTCCAAGTTAATTTTTTATCTCAAAAGTGCTAGTTTACCCAATTTCTCATGCATATGGTGCCAACAAAATTAGGTGCCAACAATGCCAACAGAGTACATATGTACTCCAACTTCAATTAACAGAGTACTTTTGTACTCTATTATATATTCTTCCTGGTGAAGTGCAAATATATTCTGAGAATTTATGTTAGAGTACAAAAATACTCCAACCCAGGTATATTATTTATGGTGGAGTGCAAATATATATTCTGAGAATTTGTCAGAGTACCAAAGTACTCCAACCCAATTATATATATTCTTCATGGTGGAGTGCAAATATACTCTGCAAAACATGTTAGAGCACAAAAGCACTCTCACATTATTTAATGATCGAAATTTGATATTGTTGGAGTTCACATATACTCTGCAAATACATGTTAGAGTACAGAAGTACTCTGACGTTATTTAATAAACAAGTTAAAAATGCAAATACATGTTAAAGTACAAAAATACTCTGTTAACTGAAGTTGGAGTACAAATATACTCGGTTGGCATTGTTGGCACCTAATTATGTTGGCACCAGATCCAAGCCCGATGAAATGTGCTCTTTTTTCTCATATGAATATGATTCATACCCGATTATAATTTTTTTTCACCTACATACGCTACTAGATATATACTTGCCTACATTCCAATTTAATTTTGAGATTTGACATCAGTATTTACCCTTAGATTAACTTCTTCAATGATTTAAATTTTTATAGTACTCAATATTTTACGTAGAGGCACTACGTATAGTGCAACCTTTAATTGTTTAAAATGATATTATTTGATACAAAAGAGCATACTATGCAATATATATACTTCTATACATAAATTTTAATATAAAATGTAAACTTTACACGAATGAATATTTCAAAAGTTATATATCGTAGAAAACCCTAATTTCCAGTTAGGATAAAAGATGTGTAAACCTGTAAGAAAATACTACATCAATCC
Organism: Echium plantagineum; assembly: GCA_003412495.2. Lineage (NCBI taxonomy): Eukaryota > Viridiplantae > Streptophyta > Magnoliopsida > Boraginales > Boraginaceae > Echium > Echium plantagineum. The sequence continues at coordinate 6,438,096 of CM016565.1, forward strand.
AAAATACTTTGACTCTTTGGAAATTGAAATTTGATCATCAATTATTAATTAATTTATATATTTGGACTTAAATTTAGAGAATTTCATAATTAATTTTTTAATTCTTTTTAATAATATAATTAAAGAATAATTGAAGATTAAATAATTATCTAAAATTATCTATATGTGAAATATAATTATTTTGGCTTGAAGGAGTCCTATGTAATTTCATGTGATAGAGCTCTTAATTTAAGAGGCAAAATTATGATTTCTTGAATTTAGCTTAACTTGAAAACCTCAGCAGCTTGCTCCAAGCTCAATCGTGTCCGAAGATGGCCACAGCAGCTTTCACCTCGTTCCCGCTCATCCATTCCAACAACCACCCAACTTTCCTCCTCCCCTCCTCCACTCTCCGCCTAGCTCCATCGCTTCTGCGCCTCCCTCCGCCACTTCTCCGCCGCCGTTTCACTCCTCTCCGCTCGTCCCTTACGGTACCACTTCTTGTTCAATTTTTCCTATATTTATACTCCCTCCATTTCAAATAGATTGACTAGTTTTTATTTGATAGTTGAATTTTTTTACAAAAATGCATAAAAAAGTAGATAGTAGTTTCAACATACATCATAAATTTTGATTAATCATAGTTACTTATGTTATTTAAGGTTGTGGAATTTGTTAATTTTGATAATTGAAAAATAAGCAATATGTTTCTTTTACAACCCAGAGTTGTTATCTATTGTGAAGTAATACATAATCCTTGCACTTCACTCTAGGATCAGTCCTAAACAACGTTCTTGTTATTGCACCAGTAAGGTTGCGTACTATAAGCTTCTTACCCGCTTAGGCGGGAGCTACTTAAGTGGCATTAGGACATGTGGATGTTAATGTATGCATACCTTACAAACACGGCAGCTTCTTATTCAAACTAAACTTATACATCAGTTAAGGCACAAATTTTGTTAATTTAGACAATTGAAAATTAAAGTTGAAATACTTTGGAATGGAGGGTTCTTTTAAGAAAGCAATCCTATTAAAATTTGTTTGAAAACACAGGAGAGTGTTCAGAAGGTGAAGAAGACATGGAGTGATGTCAGCAGCTTAAACCATTGGGTTGTGAATGATTATTACCGTTTGGTCAGTTCAGTCAATGCTTTCGAGGCTTCTATACAGAAGCTGTCTGATAAAGAGGTACTGCACCTTTTATGATTTTTAAGAAAATAGTCTAGTTTGATTTTCAATGGTCAAAATTAATAAACTATGCAACGTTGATCGACACACATAACTTTGATCTGAATTGTTTAATTATGTTAATAGTAAAGTAGTTAGGTAGAAGCATAACTGACAATAATTTTTTAGATGAACGGAGTATTTGGGTTCAGTCTCAGGGCTGTGATGCTTTAGTATTATTATGATTTAATTTTGTTTGTTACTATGTGGAAGCTAAGTGGGAAGACAACTGAGTTCAGACGACGATTAAGAGATGGAGAGACACTTGCTGACATTCAAGCTGGTGTGGAATTTGACATTTCATTTTTGAGAACCAGATGTTGACTTTTTGTCTCATGAGTTAACTCCACTGAACTGCTTTTGTGCAGAGGCATTTGCAGTCGTTCGTGAAGCTGCAAAAAGGAAGCTTGGAATGCGTCACTTTGATGTTCAGGTTGCCTCTCTTTCTTGTTTTGTACTAGCTACTAGCTAATCTATTATTTATATGAAGAATCTCGTATTTGTTATCTAACCATGATCATATTGTAATAAAAAAATGGAATTCCATAGCATCTTCCTTACTGTTGTAAGTTATGACTCAGAGTTGTCACTTCAGAAATTAGAAGGTTTTAGTTATGTTATGAAGTCCCTGCAATCTTCTATGGTAAACTCGATATTTCCTCGTGAATTTCACATACTCAGGAAATTTATAGTTTTGAGATGCTTAAACAGCCCACTCTTGCTCGTTATTCAGAATTTGGAGGAAGTTAATATAGTACAATCAAATCTCAACTGTTGGAAAAAGAATTTGTTTGTTGGGATAGAAAATTGAGACCAAGCTCCCTACTTTCAGACATGAACACTAGATAGGATTGGTAGAAAGGAGGTGGATGACTTGAGCGACTGAGATAAAATAAAGTCTAGTTAGTTTTGTTTTTCATTTTATTATAATTTGCAGATAATAGGTGGATCTGTGCTTCACGATGGATGCATTGCTGAGATGAAGACGGGGGAAGGGAAAACTTTGGTGTCCACTTTAGCAGCATATCTAAATGCCTTAACTGGTGAGGGTGTCCATGGTACGTCCATCGGCCTCTTGTCACAATCATTTAAAGAACTGGTAACGTTTAAATATGTTTTGAAGCTTTGCTGATTCATGAAGAAGATAATATACATGTAACACTGAGGCATTAGATTGTCCTCCTGGTATTTTTTTTGTCCAATACATAGAGAGAATTTATATCTATCAAAAAGTGTGGTGTACCTATTTTATTGTTTTTCTATTTCGTTTGCTAGTGGTTACTGTAAATGATTACCTGGCTCAACGTGATGCTGAGTGGATGGGTCGTGTGCATCGCTTCTTAGGCCTTTCTGTGGGCCTTATACAAGTAAGCTTCTCTAAAGTCTTTGAACTTCTCTATCAAAAGGAACTATATTTAGCCTACAAAATTAAAGTAAAATGTGTGAATATCCTGTGTTGTATAAAATGCAGTCAATACCCTGGTTAGGATAGGTGCCGCAGTTTAAGTTTAAGAGTTAGTTTAATTTGGCTTAAAGTAAGTGATCATTCTTATAATGAATTGATTAATAAGTGATTTTATGTTGTTTTAACAATTATTAATTAATCCAGTATCTAAAATTACTCAATGTTCATCTAAGCAAGTATGTGTATCATAATTGATTCTCATAATAAGCAGTATCATAAATAATAATTAAATACGGGCCCCTAAAATTGTTGCAAACTACATTCTGGCTTTCGATAACGAAATTAGGTGTATTGTTTGACCAACATGAGGGGGTTAATTTTCACTTCTCGGCAAGTTTCTTTTATATGTACGGAAACTATTCGTACATACATTGGCTCAAAGTTAGAAGAGAAATAGTAGTTGACTTCTTAAAATGGGGTCTTGATTCAACAAACAAATTGAGTTTTATTATCTTATATATAGAAAGGGATGAAAGCTGAAGTCAGGAGAGCCAACTATAGATGCGACATAACATACACAAATAATTCTGTAAGTTCATAGTCATACTATGCGTTGGTCAATATCTACACAAAATCCTTCTTTTTGATATTTTGTATCCTCCCTCCCTCAATGTGTCTTCCTTAATTTTTTACTGTTGTTCAGGAACTTGGTTTTGATTATCTTCGAGATAATCTTGCCACAAGTAAAGGAAACCTTGTAATGAGATGGTAGGATTTCTGTACTTTGTGCTGCATGACATTTTTATTTATAAGGGTAAGATTTAGTTTGAGTTTCCATGTGGAACAGGCCAAAGCCTTTTCATTATGCTATAGTTGATGAAGTTGATTCGGTTCTCATTGACGAAGGAAGAAATCCTCTTCTGATTAGTGGTGAGGTAAGTTTTACAGTTTCCTCGTCGATTAATTTGAGCGCAGTCGGCCAGTCCCTACGAATTTGCACTTGCATTTGTTGTAAACCTGATTACTTAAAAGTGTAGTTTCTTCAGATATCTTTCCCTTAATGTGGGCTAAATAACACGTTGTGCCCCAGGCAAGTGAAAATGCAGCGCGGTATCCTGTTGCTGCTAAAGTAGCAGAGGTGCTCACCCCTGGTATTGTGAGTCCTAAATCCAACCATCTTATTGTGAATCTTGCTTTCTAATTTCAACTTTGTTTGCTAATTGTTTGATCCAAATGTTGATAGCATTACACGGTGGAACTGAAGGATAATTCTGTTGAACTAACTGAGGAAGGAATATGGCTGGCTGAGATGGCTTTAGAAACAAATGATCTGTGGGATGAAAATGATCCTTGGGCCAGGTGAATTTTGAAGAGCAAGCTCATCATTGATATCTTCCATCATCTCTATCTTCAGTTTGGTTTTCTTTATTTTTAATTGTAACTCAAGAATCAATTTTTTATTGATAACTCCATATTTGGAATATTGGTTATATAAACCATCAACCCAAGAAAACTAAGTTTCAAAAATTAGTAGTTAGATATCCTTTTCTATTCGTAAAAGCATTTTATGTGCAGAATAAAATCTTCTAATTATTGCTTTGTTTGACCATCTACATTGATCATTTATATATTCTTATACAACATTTTCCTTGATAAAATTTGGCGTTTTGAGAGAGATCAGGGTTAGTGGACTTTTAATCTGCATTTGCTTATGAATTATTCAAATTGTATTATATTCCTGCAGATTCGTTAAAAATGCTTTAAAAGCAAAGGAGTTCTATAAGCGTGATGTCCAGTACATTGTCAGAGATGGGAAAGCTCTCATAATCAATGAGGTAGTCCATAGTCCTAATTTTATACATGTTTCTAATATAGTAGTATACTTCATTGAGTTAACTCTTGAAATGCGTAATTTCCTTTCTGCTTCTTCCCTGCCACATTTTGGATATATGAAGGATTATCAAATTTTCTGAGTTAGTACGGGTACTAGTGAATTGAGCTCTTATAATAAGTGGTGATTCAGGTAACCTTTCGGTGGACCTTCAAGTATAGACTGCTAAAAAACCTTAATTGTTAACGAACATCTTTGTTCACTGGTGTTCATTTTTTATTTGGTCGTTGGAGGTTAAGGTACCATCTATAGCTTGAATCCTAGTTTGTAACATTGTTTCTTCCCTAGTTTGTTAATGCAAGAATCCTGCCCTGAGATCATCCATTTCAACTGCTAATTGATAGGCCGGAATGTGACGAAATTTTTAACTACAATTCCATTTCATTACTCAAGCTATCCAACACAGGATTTAGAAAAAGAAGTGTTTGTTCGAGATTTTCTGCTTTCTCAAATGTTTAGAAAGCAACAATCATATGGACCGCAGGATAAACTTCAGAATATTATTTATCCAAACTATAAAGTTTTATACTAAATGCTAAACTAACTCAAACGTTTTGGCACAGCTGACAGGGAGAATAGAAGAGAGACAGAGGTGGTCTGAGGGAATCCATCAAGCAGTAGAAGCTAAAGAAGAATTAACGATTCAGGTCTCCTCACCCCCCCAGCCCCTGCTTCGTTAGGGCTCACTTCCTCTATTAATTTAGACCTATCTAGGTTTTTGCTATTTACCAGTGAGTGGTATGATTGGACTCATCTTTCTATGTGTAACACTGTATGGTGCTTCTAGGCTGACTCGGTTGTGGTGGCACAAATTACTTATCAGTCACTGTTTAAGCTCTACCCAAAGCTTTCTGGAATGACCGGGACTGCAAAAACTGAGGTAACAAAAGATCTTAGGTGTTGATAGTCTCATGTCCTTATTCTAATTTAATTAGATATATTTGATAATGCATTTCAGGAGAAAGAGTTCCTGAAGATGTTCCAGACACCAGTTATTGCGGTGCCAACTAACCTGCCAAATATTCGTCAAGACTTGCCAATCCAGGCATTTGCTGTAAGATTAAATACGGTTCTCATTTCTGAAGTAAGAAAGATGATATTAGTATAAGCTTAGGCATCTTGGTTTCAATGCCATGGTAGGCGGCAAGAGGAAAGTGGAAGTATGTTCGGGAAGAAGTTGAATACATGTTCAGAATTGGTCGCCCTGTCTTAGTTGGGACAACAAGGTAATTTTCTATTATATGCTTTTGTCACACTTTTTACTTCGCTTCTCATGCTGACTATGATAATTATTGGAACATGTATGAAGGAAGAGAGTAAGAGTGTTACTTTATGGGTTAGGAAACAAATTAAATAAAAGAAAAAGAGTGATAGGGTGCCGATTCCGGATGCTCTGGCTTCTGAGTCAAGCTCTTATATTAATAACATTTCAAATTACAAGAATGCTGCATTAGATTTCTGAATTGCATTAGCAATGATGGTAATCTTATACACCTGTTTTTCTTTTTATATGCATTTTGTGTGTCATGTCTCATTACTTAGTGGACTTCGCGAGTTATGTCTTTTGTTATCTTTGCAGTGTTGAGAATTCTGAAATTCTTTCTGCATTGCTGATGGAGAACGGAATTCCTCATAATGTCTTAAATGCCCGTCCGAAGGTTCGTTCTCACTTAGTTTTGCTAGCCTTGAAGGTCTTGTTGGCTGTCTGGTGAGCTCTTTTTGGGGTAGTTTATAACCTTTTAGAAAAGCTCACCAAAACACCTGCATAGATACAATTATGACAATTGATTCCTTTTCCCCTCCTATAGTCTTATTGTCTTTTTTCATTGAGTGAGCAGTCTTCACATTGTTGTTCAATATATATATTTTAATTTCTCCTTGCTGCTATATTGTTAGTATGCAGCTAGAGAGGCAGAAATTGTTGCCCAAGCTGGGAGGAAATTTGCAATTACCATTTCTACCAATATGGCTGGTAGAGGCACAGATATCATTCTTGGAGGAAATCCCAAGGTATATCCAATCTCCTTGCATCTAATTTAGAGATTATTTGCGAAAAATTAGTTTCAGCTCATTTTTTTACCACTTATTCATTGTCACTTCGAGTATCTTAAAGGCCAATTCTTTAAGTAATAGCTGAAAGGGTACGTACCTATGTGCTTATTAGTTGGTGTATTTATAGTACTAAAGACAATGAAGGCTGTGGAGCACCCTTAACCTTGTTTTCAACAAAAATGACTTGGTATAGGATATGCAGTGTTTTAGGATGGCCCAAATCCAAATAGGATAAATCTGTTTGGGATTATCTGGGTACATAAAAATGTTTGGTTTTCAAAAGGATGAATACAAGAAAGCTGTATGGTTCCTGAATTGTGGAAAACTTTAAAAAATTAGTTAGTGCCGGCTTCAATTGTTCTCAGCCCATGTAAAATGTTGCTAACAACATGTATATCTGATTGTTGCATAGCTGTTATTATGTCTTAATTGCTTACTACCAATTGTCTCTTGAAAGATGCTTGCCAAAGAAATCCTAGAGGATAGTTTACTTCCATTTCTGAGTCAAGATGATCCTAACAGTGCAGTTGCTGGAGAGCCAAGTGTTCAGAGGGTACCTTCTACACTTAGTGGAATACACATCTATTATATAAACAAGAGCTCCCTTTGGCCCTAACATATGTTAGCTTGTTCTTGTAGGTATTGTCAAAGATAAAGGTTGGACCATCGTCTCTGGCTTTGATCAGTAAGACTGCTTTGATGGGTAGGGTTTCTAGGTTTCTAAGCTGCATGTTCGGAATTTCATGATTTTCTTCAGTAATTCTTTATCAATTTTGCTGTGTGAATGGGTTACAGTGAAATACATAAGCAGAAGTGCTGCCAATAAACGGACATTTTTGGAAGGAAGGTCTGTGATTTCGGAGGCTATTGAATTGAGTCGGTCAACGGACTCGAAAGAGCTACAAAAGCTTGTCGATGATGAGCCGGACATGTATCCACTTGGACCATCTATAGCGCTAACTTACCAATCGGTCCTTAAGGATTGTGAAGCTCATTGCTTATATGAGGGAATAGAAGTTAAGCGCCTTGGAGGTCTTCATGTCATTGGGACATCTTTGCATGAATCTAGAAGAATAGATAATCAGGTTAGCCACCTCAAGCTGGCTAATTGAGATTGGCAGCCACTATGTAATACTGAGTATTTTGTATATTCTGTTTTTCATTCTTTTGCTGTTAGGTTAATATTTTTAGTGTTAGCTATTGTAGATTATTTTTTCACATGTCTTTTTTGCGTGTAATAATCTGTTCAAATTAATTTAATCGCTCAGCTGCGTGGAAGAGCAGGCAGGCAAGGGGATCCTGGTTCAACAAGGTTTATGGTCAGGTAAAAGGCTTCAAATTCATTGAACTTTATGTTTTGCTACTTGAAGAAGATGAGAGTACTAGAGAGTGAAACAAAAGATCAAAACTGTTGTTTCATGAGCATGCTAAAATTTTCTGAAGGTTTGGTGTGGATTGCATCAAATCCCCTATTAGTTTCTTGACATGGACCAACCATCCTTCAGTTTTAAAAAGTGCATCACGCTTCCCTAAAAGATATTGGACACAGCCCCACATTTTAACACCATCAGATCAGTAATAGATAATTATAACAATGCCAAAAATCATAATACGCCACTTGCACGTCTTCTTTACATCATCTTGAACATGTGTCAATGCCTTTGAAGAGGCTCCTGAGTCTGCAGGGTAGGGGGGTGGACAGTGTGCACCCTTACCCCTATGATAATAGAGAGGCTGTTTACATATTGACTTAAAGAGTGAGGTGCAAACACTATCTACTACTTCACAATAGATAAGAACCGTAGGCAGTGTAGTGAGCCATTTTGATTTCTTCCATTATAACTAAGGGAGAATATAAAATCTTCTACCCCATAGGACATAGAGTAGAGAGGAAGGGGGTGGGGGGGATAAGTTAGATTCCGAATCATAGCTAATATATATATATATATATGTCAGAGAACTTGATGCATTTTATGACGTTACAAGGAGGTTTGATTTGTTATTTTTAACATCACAAGGAGATTTGGTCCGCATTTTAAAACTATAGGATTTGGTGCGCATTAAAAATATTACTGGCGGTTTTGGTGCACTCTATCTTAACTAAGAAACAAGGGTAAATAATAAAACTAAACTTAAAATGTTTCCATGAGAAAGATAAATGGGGCAGTAGTTGGGCCAGAAAGAGATACCTCCTTTTTTCTTTGTTGATGACTTCTCTAATCAAGATGTCCGTGACCAAATATAGCTTGCAGGATGAAATGTTTCAAAAGTTCAACTTTGATGTTGAGTGGGCTGTGGCATTAATAAATAAGATTTCAAGTGATGAAGATATCCCAATCGAAGGCAGCACAGTTGTTAATCAGGTACTAGGTTTACAGTAGAATCATTTGCTCTCTCATTCTCTGTATTAACAATAATTTTGCGCATGCACGTATAAACACTTGTAGAATGTAATTATGCTTCTTAAACATTTATTCTATTTTATATTTTCCATGATACTTAAACATGTTTCGTTGTTAACCATCTCTGTTACTAAGCTTCTGGGCCTACAAATTAATGCGGAGAAATACTTCTTTGGTGTAAGGAAGAGCCTCGTAGAATTCGATGAAGTCTTAGAGGTAAATTATCTTTGGCACTTATGTATATTCTATTGTTGATGAAATTTATATAATTGCGGTATCTTTTGCCGGGTATCTGTTAACAACAATAGTATCTTTGTCCCCCTTGCCAATAATTTTTTTGTCTTATTTTTACAGGTACAAAGAAAGCATGTTTATGTTCTACGACAGTCCATTTTAACAGGCGATGCTGAGAGCTCCTCACAATGTATTTTCCAGTGGGTGCCTCTTTGAATTCTAATATCTTTGTATATTTTAGTCCTCCGTAGATAAGTTCAATTCTTTTTTGTTGGTTTGGTTTATTGACCTTGTTTCTTAGTTGGCTATTTAAGCTTACGTTCTTCTTCAGAAGTTCTATTGAAAATCCGATTTTGCCTCCGATTGCTTTTTCTTATTTCTGACTGGAGATTGAGAAAGGATATGACATGATAGGTCCGATATGTGGATTATATCCTTACTCCTTGCAGAATAAGTGAATCTCGGTGTACTCCTGTTGGAACCTTCAAATATATAGCCAAATATAAATGCAACACTTAATTGGATCTTTTATATAGCCAAATATAAATGCAACACTTAATTGGATCTTTTCTGTAAATTTCTTCTTAAATACTTCACTTCTGTCACTTGACCACTATAAAATTTGGGCAGAAGGCCAAAACTCGTTAGGAGGATCCACATATCGTAACTTCATGTGGAATATTGTGTGCTGATATACAAATGAGGGCAGCCTTGCATCTTGGCTGCATGCATTCTCTTTCAAGGATAAGCTACAAGTAGAATTAGAACAAGTTTTTGTGGTTGAGTGAGTAATAAGGGCAATGCTTTTATCATTAGACTTCCTGATAATTGGCCTTGCTTCCCATTATTATTAGCTCTTCACCATATGTTGAATAGCACTAAGAAGTGGATTTGTAAAACTGTACCCTAAGATAAATTGTGGTTTCTGATTGGTAATAAGAAAACAAAATTAGCTAATCTTACTTGGTCAAGTTCTTTTTTCCTTATGTACCTGTCTGGACATGCAAGTAATTTGCTTAGCATTGATTTTGAACAGTCTTTATATTAAGCAAATTCAGTCAGTTATTTCAATGGGGATTAGTTCTGAACATATGATAAATTCTTTCAGATATATGCAAGCAGTGGTGGATGAAATCATTCTTAAAAATGTCAATCCATTGAAGGTAACTGTAGGTTACACCAGTTGGATATACTTGTCAAATCATGGGAGTCTTAATAACGCTTTATTTTGTCATAAATTTCATAGCATCCTAGAAAATGGCGTTTGCGTAAGCTCTTGATGGAGTTAAATGGCATAGCAGGGAAACTACTGAATGGTACAAGCTCGTCTCTACTTTTATCATCTAGTAATGTGCTTCTTCAGAATTCGATTTTCTTTAAACCCAATCTTACAGGTGTTTAGGCTCATTTGCAGGGGTTACTGAGGAAGCTTTGCTGAGTGCCCTGGAAGAAATCAGTGACTCTGAATCCATAGATATTAATGAGTTTCACCTCTCAAACTTGCCTAGAATTCCGAATTCCTTTAGGGGGATTTACAAAAAGTGCTCCTCACTGAAGCGCTGGCTAGCCATATGCAATGATGATTCAACAATGTGAGTAAATTATAACTTTCCTCTTTTCATTTACATTTCAGCAGTTGTGGTTCTGTTTCTGTTACTTCCCTATCACATCTGAATCTTGTTTGTACAAATAGAGATGGAAGGTACCGAACAGCTATGAATCTTCTCAGGAAGTATCTTGGAGACTTCTTGATTGCTACATATATAGATGTGACTGAGAGATCTGGTCTTGATGTCACTTACGTGAAAGAAATAGAGGTAACTTCATGTTTAATACATTAATTGTAGTTGTATTCTTACGGTAGCTGTATATAACATCTGCTTTTCACGAGGGTGTAATAAACCTGACTTTATATTGTTAGATACTTAGATTGTAGTTTGACTGTAATTTTCTTTTTGCACCTTCTAAAAGGGTGAAGGAAATACTAATGTGAGTAATTTCCAACTGTACTTTTTTGCAGGACATTTGATTAATTTACTCACCTGATTATCTATGTATCTTGTTACAAACTATCCGTGTGCTATTCATTTATTGTTTGTCTTCACACGATTAAATTTGTACTTGGAATATAATATTGTGGGACTTTCTAGGTTTACTTTAGTAATAGTTGATACAAATATAAAATTATAAGAATAGGTAGGCACGTAACTTTTCCATGCTGCTGGATTCTAATTAATCTACCAATGCAGAAAGAAGTTCTTGTGAAGACTTTGGACTGTTTTTGGAGGGATCATCTTGTGAACATGAACAGGCTTAGTTCATCGGTTCGTTGCCTAACTATATTTTGAAAACAAGTCACTTCGTTGCTGGTGAAGATGCCTCCTTTTTATCTGCACTTAATATTATTTCTTCTACTTTCAGGTTAATGTGAGAAGTTTTGGTCATAGAAATCCACTTGAAGAATACAAGATTGATGGTTGTAGGTTTTTTATCTCAATGCTCAGTGCCGTTAGGAGGTTAACTGTTGAATCACTATTGCGCTACTGGTCATCTCCAGAGGATTCTGAAGAACTATATGTGTAGCGTGGAAGGTTGGTTACTGGTTAGTCTCACTTAAAAAACTTTCTCATTGTAGGTAACATGAAGTATGCACTGCTAGAAACTTAGGGGGGTGTTCCGCTATTACATTTTGCATTGCCTGCTCTCCATCAGTTTTCTAGCACTACTGAAATTCAGTATCTGTTTTCAGATTGTTGATGAGAATGAAATGAAGAAATGGATTTCCTACGCAAGATGATCACTTTTCTAGGGGGTACTCCTTTTTTCTCATCTTCTCAAGACGGTCTGTCATAGTTCAAATTTTGTGGGTTTATTTCATTGCTTTGGAGAGCTCATTTTGAGTTCAATGGCTGTTTGCATGTCACATTACTTTTCATTTTGCTTGCTGTAGGTCCTTCAATCATGTCCCTGCAGTGTCACATATCTTGCAAAAGCTGTAGGCGAGATTGCTATTAATTTTGACAGATTTTGTTTGGTCACGTGAAGGTACAAAAGGGTTTTGATTTTTACACTCCAAAAATTGATTATGACACTCCCATTTCTCTATTTTACCCTTCAATTTACTCTATACAAAATTACAAAAAGTGATAAATTGGAGTGTGGTTATGAAATTTGGAGTGGAAAAATCAAAGACCGTACAAAATATGCTCAACTGGTGTTGCCATTCTGCCAGTAAAGAGCCTAAAGAAAGGGCACAAATCATCATTTTGGATGGAGTTCATGAGCTATGCGATAAGTAAATTAATCAAAATGAAGGGTAGATATTTTGCAATCACTGATTTTAATCATTAGTGCAAGAAGATTCAAACCACCATACTGACCTCGCCGTCGTTGTCAAGACTCGTGAGGGTAATTGTGAGGGGTCAAGTCAACTGCCTGAAATGAGCTTCCCCTTTCGGGTGTTGGTACTCTGAACAGAACTCATTGTGAATATATGCCGGAGCCTGGTGCAACTAATCATTGCTTGTACTGTGTTACAATGAGTAGGTGGAGCTATATAACTATGATCAAGTGGAAGTAGTGAGAACTGAGAAGGCAAGTTCTGAATTGTGAATACAAAAAGTAAGATGATTTTGCATCAAATGTACTGATTTTTAAATTAGATTAAGTTTACAAGATGGTTTTTCAATGAATTTAGTTTCTACAAATGATATTGATGACTTCCATTAAATAACTGGAGCAATTTAAAACAATGCAGCAGGAGATGGGCATCAACCCTCATATCAACAAAATAACTAATTATTTTAATTAAAAATACTTTATGAAAGATGTATACACATTTTTTATTATACACATTTTTTTTATTATACTTATTTAATAAAAAAATGATTATTATATTAAACTCGATCCATTTAAATATGACTTGATGTCGAACTATTATAAAATGAGCCCGACTCAATGGTCTTGGCAAAAAAAATTCAAAACGAGCTCAAAAATTCTACTCCCGTCACCCATTTTTTAAAGAATCATTTACTTTTGTATAAAATTTAAGGAAAATTCGAATTCATCTCACAAATATAATTCCCTCCATTTTTCTTACCAAACTTGATACAACCGAACCATAAAAAAGAACGTTTATTTCAAAAAAATAGTCATTAAACTAATGGACGGAGGGAGTAATAACTGTGGTATTTGAGGTTTGTGTTTTTGTTAAAACTAATTTATATCCAAATTTGAAGTTTGAGGTGATAGAATTTGAACAATTAGAGAAGCCAATTTTTAAGTCCTTTTTTGGATAATTACCGATAAAGTTAGTTTCGATGCAAAAAGCTTATGGGGTCAGTAGCAATAGCCTTTTACACTAGTGACTATACGATTCGATAACTCAAGCCAATATTAAAAACTTGGGCGAAAAAAATGTAAAGAACAACAAAGTAAGGAGCTAAAAATAGTACGGAGTACACCAAATTGAATCTTTCCTAAAATATCCTCATATTAATAGATTATCCATCCCAATATCACTTCACCTCTTATCCATTTCCTCTTGTAAGTCATTCACTCTCCGATGACCACCACATTTACCCCTACTGCCGCCGCCACGCGGCCAATATTCTCATCACTCTCGCCAACCATAACCTCCATAGCCACTTCCTCACCACTCTCCCTAACCCAAGCCCGCTTCAACCCGGCCCCAATCATATGGCCCATTCCCAGACCCAAACTCCAGCCAATTACACCCCGTCCGGACTTCCGCACATGGGCCGACGACGGCGACGCTGACTCAGGTGGCCCAGACGACTACGACATGGACGATGACGAAGCCGAAGAAGTCGACAATAAAATGGACTTCGACGTTGATTACGATACCGAATACGGTATTCGGGGCCGGGGTGGGTCTGGTTCGGGTGGTTCGGAGGATATTAATATTGCGATAGTACAGAGTAAGAGTTTCGTGTCGACTCAAGGGTGGGAGTCCGAGAAGATAGTTGATTATCGGATTAATGAGGACGAGTTTCATAAGATTTGTTTGTTGGATTGTGATTTTTTCATAAGGAAGCCACCTGATCCTGATAGTGATGTGTATGACTTTCGTGAGGTACCAATTTTTCTTTCGAAACTTTATCTGGTGTATAATTGAGCCCGCTCGCATATTTGTATATACGTAGATAAGCTAAGTTATAAGGTACGAAGTCATAGTGTAGAATTTCCTTAATCGGGGCTGGCCACACCCACATGAAGAGAGAGCACACTTCATAACACAAAAGTCACTATCTTAAAACCAATTGGTGATAAGTGGGGTTGCTCTTTAGTTTATTAAGTGATTATCTCTCCCTTATTTTCAATGTGAGACTTTCACATGTGACAGTTTGGGCTCATTTGGAGTAATTTCAACCCTCCCCTCACATGTGAAGTCCCTTTTTTTCAAATCACGGAGGTATTATTCTTCTCCGGCATATTTCAAATCACGGGGTATTTTTCTTCCCCGGCAAATAAGGCCCAGTTTCTTTAATTGAATACCAGGTCATTTTAACCATGGACTCTAATACCATGTAGAATTTCATTAATCGGGTCTGGGCGACACCCATATGAGGAGAGAGCACACTTCATAACCCAGGAAGACACCATTGTAAAACCTCTTGAGTTATGAAGTGTGCTATCTCTCCTCATGTGGGTGTGGCTCAGGCTCGATTAATGAAATTCTACATGGTATCAGAGCCTTAAATGATCTGCTCCACATAGCAGAGCAGAGAAAGGACACTTTCCAGTATGACGTGTCTGTGCAAATGATTGAGATTTACAACGAGCAAGTTAGAGATCTTCTTGTGACTGATAACTTGAACAAAATATTAGAAATCCGCAACAGCTCCTAGACAGGGTTCAACATTCCACATGCAAGATTAGTTCGCGTTGAATCATCATCTGAAGTTATTGATCTCATGAACATCGGACATAGGAATCGTGTGGTGGGTGCAACAGCTCTCAATGATCGCAGCAGTCGCTCTCACAGTTGCTTAACAGTTCATGTTCAAGGAAAAGACTCGACTTCTGGAGTGATACTCCGTGGGTGTATGCACTTGGTTGACTTGGCCGGAAGCGAGAGGGTGGATAAGTCTGAGGTAACTGGAGAAAGACTAAAAGAGGCCCAACATATCAATAAATCTCTTTCTGCTTTGGGTGGGGTGATATCCTCTCTTGCCCAAAAGAATGCGCACGTCCCATACAAAAACAGTAAACTCACTCAACTGCTACAAGATTCCCTTGGAGGTCAAGCCAAAACACTTATGTTTGTTCACATAAGTCCGGAACCTGATGCTATTGGAGAAACAATTAGTACACTTAAATTTGCAGAGCGTGTTGCAACTGTTGAACTTGGTGCTGCACGAGTAAACAAAGACTCTACAGACATTAAAGAGCTTAAAGAGCAGATTTCAAATCTTAAGGCTGCATTAGCAAAAAAGGAAATGCATCAAAACTCTGGTCCACAACGCATGACATCAGGATTCCCACCGGCATCACCAACACTGCCTACTCCAAAGAAAAGCATGTATAGTTATAATGGCCAGAGGAAGCCGATGGAGGATGTTGGCAACCTAGAGGTCCAAGGCTCCACTTTGGAACGGCAAAATAAAGGAGTGTAGAATTTCATTAATCGGGCCTGGGCCACACCCATATGAGGAGATAGCACACTTCATAACCCAAGAAGACACCATTTTAAAACCAATTGGTGATAAGTGGAGTTGCTCCCTAGTTTATTAAGTGATTATCTCTCTCCTTTATTTTCAATGTGGGACTTTCACGTGACAATTTGGGCTCATTTGGAGTAATCTTAACAGATAGTCGAGTTGGACTCGTAACCATCTGAGCTGGATGTTGAGTCGGGTACTGAGCGGGTATTGTATCAGTTAAAACGATTAAGCTCAATTCACCTCCGTTCCCTCAACTAAAAACTGACCATTAACTTTTATAATGTGCATAAATGTCGTTTGTTTTAATTTCCATGATTTCTTTGTTTATCATAAACTGCTCAATAGTGTGACATCTGTTTATGTATTTATTGATGTGAGTGTACATACCAATGTGTTCATAGCTGTTTGAGGTAATATGGTTAATGAACTATCCTTGTGTTTTTGTTATCATTTTGCGCCTCAACTTCATGCGATATGTTTGGTCGGTTATTGGCGTTGGTAGAGTTGAATGAAGTACTTTAATCCCCTCCATGTCGTTTTTTAAGTGCATATGTTTCCTAGATATTGATACTAACAGAAACTGTTGCTCCTGTGGTATCTTCAATGCTAATTAGAAAAACTGTCCTCTTTATGTGCAGATGTATGTCACGCCTCCAGATACAGATATATATGCTATCCCAAAGGTTCTTGCACCAATGCCTCAAAAGGTGTTTCTGTTGTTTGCTGCTTTATATGCTTCTATTTTATGGTGCCTAATTAAGGACTCAGAAGAGAATGAGTGTTAATTGTTATTTCCTTGTTATATATAATATTAACTGATAGAATAAGTTTATCTTTTGGTGTGTTATAGTACATTCGATGTGCGAAGAGTGACTACGGATGCTACAATGTCACAGAGCCTCCCATTGACGCACCTAGAGATCCAATGTATAAATCCGAGAGAGAAGTGTTGAAGGTATGATTTGTGTAGTGTTGACCGTTGAAGGTCTAGTCACATTATTTAATGTACATCCATTTAATTTGCAATATATTGTTTGTATAAACTTGTTCATAAAAACAAGGAGAGTTGTCAATACTTTCGCGAGTTGATGATATTGTTTTGGTTTGTCCAGGTTTTCTTGACAAAGCACTACAGAAATCGGAGACATGGTGACCCGGAATTTGTTTTGGACTTTGAGGAGATCTACGTGATTGATTCGAAAACAAAATCAATAACCAGGGGGAAAGTTGTGGTAATGGTCTTTGTTGTTATGCTTTTGGTCTTACAAGTGTTCATATGAACTCTTTTTACCTATGGATCACAGTGCAAGATCCAATGTTTAATGAACCATATCTTTACTCTACAATCAGATTTAGTACGAAATGCTGGTTTCCTCAAGTGCATATTTGTCTCAACAATATATACATTCTGAAAGCTTCGTTCTTTTTAGTTGTAATATTTCGATATTTTGATTTATGGTGTTAAGCATGCACTTCAGTAGCCAAGCTTCTCATATGCACTAAATGCATTCTCCCTTCGTGCATTCTCCTTCATATCGTTGCTGGTGTATGATGTTTGTAGGTGACAGTTCCAGAAGGGAGAAAAAGAGACCGGAGAAATGATCTGCTTGTCGTTCGTGATAATGGAACTTCTTTTAAGATAATCCCTTCGGTGATGCTACTTGCTTTATTTAATTTTTCTTCTTTCTTGTGTAGTATATAGTCCGTCGTATTGATTTTACATATTTGCAGGGCGAGAGAGATGATCCAACCACTGTGATAGAGAAGGAAGAGTGGGCAAAGACTAGACAAGATATGGAGAGGCACCTCCGGAAGCTGAGGGACTTCAGTGTTTCTAATTGGTTTTAAATGAAGTGAAGCTGTGAGATTAGATTTTCCATACAATTTTGCAGACAAGAGGATGCCAGGAGTCAAGTTTTGGTCAATTGGTGAATGTATCCTCTTCCAATGAGTATGTGCTTCACCTTTTCTCTTGTGCTGAGGAAATGTGTCAACAATGTGGAAGCTGGTAATATTGATGATTCCAACTGCCGAAGAGCATAGAATGTAC
Source organism: Echium plantagineum (assembly GCA_003412495.2). Classification (NCBI taxonomy): domain Eukaryota; kingdom Viridiplantae; phylum Streptophyta; class Magnoliopsida; order Boraginales; family Boraginaceae; genus Echium; species Echium plantagineum. Next base: position 6,456,022 of record CM016565.1, read on the forward strand.
CGGGAGGGGAGTTATGGCGATTTTGAGAAGTTGTAGATTTTCCAAAATATGAATGTTATTGGCAAGCATGTTGGCTGAAGAGGTTCTCAAATCTCAACCATGGTGTAGTTGTGGATGTCACTGAGTTCGGATTATGTGCTTAGAGAATTTTTTTTATATATATAACTAGGGATGATATTCACCTAACAAGATTTTTTCATTAGGCTATTCAATAATTCTGCTAAAAGAAACTTTTAAGTATAATGCTAAAAGAGGCCATCAGCATCATCATTTGCGCATATGATCGTATAAACCACACAATCTGAAGAACAACAAGCACTCACTTATGTAACTCATAATTCATTCCGTCATAATAACTGAACGAAAACAAATTGACTATAAGGTATCACACATAAATCTCAATCCTCGGGAATATCTGGTTGATCTATGTACAAGAATTTTGAAAATACAGACCAACTAGGAAAATAAAATAAAATAGAGATACGAGAAGATGATGAATCTACACTTGCTCTCGCCATTAGCAAATTCTCAAAGATTGATTGCTTTTGTTGAAATCTGCAATGGATGTAGTCCCTAGTATTTCCTTAGCATGCTCCGGATGTGTAGAAAACACCAAGTTTTCCAAAGTGTCGTTTGTTTCCGCCAACCATCAAAGTACCTACCTATCACCTTCTTATAGCTTGACCTATGATGTGCCTCATTCCAGTATTTGGCTAGATTTGGCAGTGTACTGATGTACTTGGTTTCCAAGTTCAGGAGTGAGATTCGGGCCAAGACAGGAATAAGCATAGCATCTGCCAGTGTGAATTGGTCCCCAACTAGATAAGATGATGACGATGATTCGCCAAGTCTGCTATCTACTTGATCAAGAAGCCGTATCAGTTGTTCCTCACTGCGTCTCAGAACTTCTGGATTTCTCAGCTTCTCATCCGTTTCATATGCCTCCCTTAGCTTAAGATGATATACACTGGCAAGATCTGGTGATTCTGCCATCCGAGCAATAATCACACGCCTTAAAAACTTGAAAATAGACGTACGATGCTTCATAGGGATATGGAAGAGAGTAAAATATTTCGGGTCCCATTCTTGAATCCTATGCATCCACTCAACTACTTCCTCGCTGCTGCTTGGTGTGAGGCCATCCATACCGGAGGAGACAACTGATATTCTCTCTATATACCTGCGAAAAAACTTCCACTCAGTTTGCATGCTACAACAATCTACTTAAAGACATGCGTACATTAGAACAAGCATAAACAAGTACAAGTTTCTCTCTAATGTATAAGTTAACAGAACAAACGTAAAGATCAAACATACCTGATAATCTCTATAGTATCGTATATGACATGAGAACCATTCTGGAAAACAGGAAGTTTACCACTTGGATTCAATCGAAAGAAAAAAGGGTCCATGTTTTTGCCAGTGATAGGATTGACATGGTTTGATGTGTAATCAATGTTTTTTTCTTCCAAAACCAGTCTCACTTTCTGGCTGTCTAAGGAATAGGGATGATGATATAGCTGCATGATGTCCTCAACAATAACAAACAGATGCCAGTATATAACTTTCGGGAGGAACAAATCAAATCGTGAAGTCTGTTACATGGACCGAGCTGCAATTAGAAAGAACAAGTTAACAATTGAAATGAAGTAAAAGCTATAGCTTACCAGAGCGAGAACACAATCAAACTATAAGCAAGATTAAGCTATGGAGAAAGGGTAAGACTTTAGGTTTGCAGTTTGCCATGTTTAAATGCAAAGATTACAGGACCAAGAAATAGCGTAAGTATTTCAAGCTTTCAGGACTATCGTGTTTTCACTTGATTACTTAGCTAAAATAAGGTATTAGATGTTAGTCCTCATTAAGACCATGACCTGACAATGACTTGCATCCCACTGAGCACTTTGCATGAACTCTATGCAATTTAGTGTTGCTATGTGGCCTATACAAATGCTGGGCGATTTAGTATTGAGGTCAAGTTATCGTTCCCAATTGTTCTACAAATTAGGCAGATGGAATATATGTTCATACTGAATTAGCAGACAAGACATGAAAGTATACTATAGAGAACAGACAGACAACTACATAACAGAGAAAGAAAAAAGGACACGAAGGAACCTTGATGAAGAATCTGGCTACAGATCAACACCATTAGATTTTGTGACAATGATACTTTTTATCTAAAAAATTACAAATGAAACTTTAAGAGAATGTTGCAGATATTTGTTGAAAGGGATAACTAACATAGTTGCTTGGATATTGGACCGAAGTTTGGAGGCTGTAAGAACCTTAGCCTCGAGAAAACTAAAACAAAATACTAGGATGCAAATGCCAAATTGCTAAATATGCTCATATTTGCACTGGCCATTCCATTCCAATCCGCCTAACTGGAAAGGGGCAACAACAAGTGTTCCATAATCTCCACGATTACCCAAAGATGTGAGTCTTCAGCTTGATCTTCCATAAAATATACGAGTCTACCAACCACTACTTAATTACATAATCACTTATTGGTTAAACAACAGCTCTTAAAACAAATATCAAGTAGCTTCTTGCCAATTAGCAATATATATGCACACAAGCAATGTGCATCATTCATAAATCTGTTTAAAGAAACAAAATCTGAAGGATAATTATAGCAATTTCCAAGTTTTATTCAGTAACTCTATAGATAAGAGATTAGAAGTGCTTCCAACCTTAGGAAACTAAATCATAGTTTTTCATCTTAATCCATCTTAACAAAACCCCACTTAGTGAAATAATGCGCGTTTATTATGGTTTATTCATCTCTACAACAGTTTTGTCACCAAGTTTACACAGACCAAACCAGTGAAGTAAATAACCCAAATTTAATTTAAAAACATAATCAAAGAACATAAAATTAGTTCAAACCACTGAAGCAACTTTGCACCTAATCAAGAATCAATCTTTCGTTAACAATTTGACCATAAAGCTAAATCAGAGAAGATAAAACTATAAACTTAACCCAAAAATTCACTAAAAGTCCAAAATCAGGAACACCTTAAACCCAGCAACAAAAAAGAGCAATCTTCTGAACATATATTAAAAAGAAAATAAAATTAAAAAACCCAAAAACGCAGTTATGAAACTTACCCTCAAAATTTTGAGATGGAAGAACAATAAGTTAACCAAAAAAGGAATATCTTTTCTGGGTTTAACCAGAATCTTTAGTACAAAACTCAAAGGTGGCACTTTTAATTTGTGTGATTCTGATTCTGATGCTTTGCTGTAAAAAGTCAAGGGTAGTTACAATAATAAGAATAATTGTTGAGAAAGTGGACAACCTAGTGAAACATCAGTTTATTGTTCTTTCCATTACTTAATAGTGTAATAAAATCAGTAACAACTGAAGCTTATTTTGGCAATTTGTTTAGTAGCTGCATTTATGAAAAGGATTAAAGAAATAACTACATTTATAAAGGTCAACTAAGAAAGTTATAAATGTTTCCATATCGGCCATACCAGCCGACCCACGATCTCAACGTATGTTCAAAAGGCAATTTGATAATGAAGACCCACCTGCGTCAGACCGCCTTTCCAGACGCGTATTAAATTGGTGGATGTTCCCAAATACTCCTTCTCTTTTCTTTTTAGATAGTTTTTTTTTTTTTTTTCACGGTCAACAAGACACGACTTAAAACGAAGATATCTCTAATTTTACACGTAATACGTGTAAAAATCATAAAAAGTTGATATTTCAAAAAAAAATAGATTGATATGAATTTAACAAGATCTAACATGATTATATTATTTCTTATCAACCAATAAAAATTAATGATCGAAATTTTCAAAGTTTGACTACACGAATTTCAAACAATATGTTAAAAAAATACAGAGAGTACTTAACAATTTAATGAAACACGAAACCAACCGCAATCTTTGACCAAAATATCGACTTCGCACATATTTATGCTCATAATTTCGAAGTTTTTCCACCTCAATTCTCTTAGCAATTACTCCTTCAATCCAAAATAATTGATTTTTAATTTTATGACATTGAACTTCGACCGTCAATTACTAATTATTACTTATTCTAATATATATAAAATTTATATTATTGGAGTAATCTTCTGAAGTAATATCATAATATTAATTTTTTAAAAATTGTTTAATAATATTATAATGAAAGGGCAAACATTTACTTTATGTTTCATCCGTTATTTTTCATTTGTCTTTCTTGGTTAATTTTTTTACTTTCCTTTTAACATAATTAATTTATATTTTTAATATATCTTTTAATTAATTTTTTTACGAGGTTATCAATCAACTGATCATATAATTTCAAAAATGACTAGAAATATAAACAAAAATGAACGGATGAATATATCTCCATAGTCAACATTACTACTTCATACTTCTATAGAATAGCGCGAGGGTATAACCGCTATAATTTATTAATACTATTATCCATAAAAAATTATATTCAATTAAAAATATATATCATTCATTAATATTATTATACATAAACAATTTATATTTAATTAACAATATCAATTATATCATTTTTAAATACATTCTTTATTATTTTAGCATATTTTAGATAATGTTTACCATTTACTCAATTTTTTATTAAGTATATATCAATTATTTCAATTATATATTATTTTACCCTTCTAGTTGATTTATAGTATTAACTTGTTCAAGGAAGTTTGGTATACCTACTAATTGTGTGGCTAATATTTTAGATAGAATTTCTACTCCCTCCATTTCATTTAAATAAATTTTATGTTTTTCGATATATAACTACAGTCATTAATTACTTTGTATATACATTATAAAAAATCACAAAAAATATAAATATTTTTAAAACATATTTAATGATATTAATTTTGTATTTTTTGAATGAATGAATAACTCCTATAACAAAATAATTTGTTGACAAAGTTCGACATGAATTCTCAAAACGTCTTTTAATTTAAAATAAAGGGAGTAATCTCTTAGAATACCTCGTAAGGTCATACTTATCATATTTACATTACAATTAGCACATTTTGATGAAATATTGTCATTACTTTATAGGGTAACAAGTGCAAGTATTGACTTACTATATACATATCCAAATAGTGTCACATAATCCATTGCTTTTATAGTTGTCACTTTTAGTCTGTTTTTTGTAACATTTTTTTTGTCATTTCAATGTAGAAAATTGAACTTATACATTTTTAGTGAAAATTTTGAATGTTTCTTTTGTGTCAAATTATACATCAATCAATTATATAATTTTAATTAATTGTCATTCTACATTACTAATATATTTAAGTAATTTTTCTTATGCGAATTCACCGTTGAAAAGGTAATCGAACTAATACAGTTTTTTAAATATCAAGTAAACCTACTGGCCTAACCCCTTACTACATAAAAATGTTAAATAATATATTTTGATAAAATAAAGCTAACTACTCATGTATTCAGGCTTCAAGAAAACCCACTTATCACTATTATTGTAAACGTGGCTTGTAACCCGGTACGAACTTGGTAGTCAGACTCCAAATTTTCGACTCTAAACCCACCCAAAAGGTTGATTGAGTTAGATTAGAGTAATATCAGTGTTTGATACCTGAAACAATAAGGTAATTATCCACTCGTAAAAGTGTCAATCCTGATCAAGATACATGTTCTATTTCTTGTTCGATTTTTTTAGATTAAGGTAATTGAAAATATTTTGTACCAAAATTGTTTGTTAAGTAGGAACTGTGTAATAATGTATTAAAATGTGATGTAATGACATGTTTCAAAATAATTTTTTTGATCACGCATGTTTCATATATATCCCACTTGGTAGTTGGTACTTTCGTTATATTATTTACTAAATAATGTGATTTTCTTTGACAAAATTGGAGCGATAAAATTGTCAACGCTACTTCTAATGTAATTTTTAAAAAAGGAACTATTTTTTTATGTTTTTTTTTTAACTTTTGTTTGCCATTCTCTTTAATTGTATATAATTTCAAATACATCCAAACATGGGTACTTGCTGTTCAATATATTCTAGAACGAGTCAATCCCACTGATTCTTCTTCTAGTTCTTGATCGTTCTCTTTAATTCGATTATATGTAATTATGACGTAATCACAAATTTTGATGGAAAGTTTTAAATCACAAGGCATGAAATGAGGCATAAAGACGAGCCTATATTTACCTTCGTAAAATTAGTAAACGTTTACTCCATAAGTTTTTCTAAGCCTCATAATAGAAGTGGAAAAAATAAATTACAGAGACTGAAAACGACCCAAAGAAATACTATCACTTTCCTCTTTATAGAATTTTTCCTTGCTAAACGTTCTAGCCTTCCAAGGGGCAAAAGCTAAAGGTGGTATATGATTGGTTCAATTTGACTCACATATTTCATAGGAAGATACAAATTGGAATGATTTGTGATTCGTGGGCGTTAACCATGTGAATTTCCAGAGGCCAAAGAGTCGCGGTATTCTGGATGATGATGAACCATTGACTAAGCCGAAGATCTCTTTCATATGCAACTAATTCTCGATTTAAAAATACAGATTCAGAAGATTGCACATTATATAACGAAATTAGGACTAAAACTTGAAAAATTAGGTAGTTATTAAATTATATTGAGGTGGGAGAAAAATTAAATTTTCAAATTTCACGTGTACAGACTTCTTTGCCCTCGACTATGTTTTATTGGTGGATCTAATACCACCCAGCTCTCCTTTGATTTAAACATAAAAATTATAGACTACTTATCAAGAAGCCACCTCTAATAAATATGATGTACAAGCTTAAATAATTAACTTTAAAGTCACAACGCAATTAATTAAATTCTAGTTGCCCGAATGCCCGCTTAAACAATACACAATCTAGCTCATTTAGAGTTGACAAATAATGGAGGTTGTTTTTAGCTAATTGAGTTGACAATTAATGTTGATATGTGATCGACGACTGAGCATTGCGCTCAACTTGATAATTAATTTGAAAGGTAATATCACAAAATATTGATTAATTGCGTATATACATGTAATGCCTAATATTTAGCTAGACGATAAACTACTTTATTGTATTTCATGTGCGATAATTAATTTTCCGTATATTTTTCTTGAACCAATTTATAATCTGATAAGAAAACATCGATTATCATAATTTCACATTTGACTCTTAAATTAAAATAAATATGTGAGGTTCATACAATATGTCCTATCGATTGTTTAAAACAACAATTACCCTGCAACTTCCTGCTGGTTTCTCAAGTGATTACCATCCACACGAGTTGGAAGTTATAATATTCTCCACGACTCACTTTCTAGAATCCGTACAAGAGAGGCCTATGTACTATGATTAAGATTATGTATAAATACAAGCATTTCATTCAACCAAATAATTCAAAGCAAACATCATAAGTTTTAGTATTCTCAAATATACTAACTTGATATTCTTGTTGATCATATATTATTAGCTAGTAAAATCATCATGGTACCACTCACCACAAACTATTTGGAAAGAATTTTCAAGAAACTTGACAAGAATGGTGATGGGTTTGTTAGCCTAGAAGAGCTCATGTGGTTTCTTCAAAGACTTGGTTTCCAAACAAGTCAAGATGAGCTTAAATTGTTGGTGGGCAAAACTACCCTTGATTACATTGAATTTCACTTCTTTTATGATTTTCTAATAAAACAGGAGAAACATTCTTCGTCTTCTTCTTCTCCATCTTCTTCTTCGAGCGAAGATATTGGGATGGAGAATGACCTTAAGGAGGCTTTTAGGGTGTTTGATATGAATGGTGATGGTTTCATATCTAGTGAGGAGCTTGAAAGTGCATTATCAAGATTAGGACTATGGGATGAGCAATGTGATTGCAAGTGTATGATAAGCTTGTATGATACAAACTCAGATGGAATGCTTGATTTTCACGAGTTCAAGAACATGATGTTGCTTACTAGAAGCTAATAAAATATAGAATGCTCGTTCTCTTTGGTGTTAGATAATAAACCTCTTTTATCAATATGTATGGTTGCTGAGTTGCTAGTATGTTCATATATTGTCTCTTTGGAGTAGTAAATTAAATTGTGATGATTGGTTGACTAAATCTTCTAGGGCAATTTTCGTAATAATAAATTTTTCGTTGTTTTCATAATTAAGAACGATGTAAGTTTCGAACCTAGAACTCACCAATAAGAGCCTTCTTCACTAGGTTAATATGAGGCTAATCTATCATCACAATTCACAATATCCAAACTCTTTACCAACTTAAGTACTCAACTATGTGAAAAGATTGGGTGCATCAGGTACCCATTTAAAGGTTTCACGTGGGTACTGTACCCACTTGAAACTTCATCATTGGTACTTGTACCCAAATTGTAATATAACAATGGTACAATACCACATATTTATCAATCCAAAATAAATATGTGGTATTGTACCATTGTTATAGTACAATTTGGGTACAAGTACCAATGATGAAGTTTCAAGTGGGTACAGTACCCACATAAAACCTTTAAATGGGTACCTGATGCACCGGGTGCACCGAATTATTGATGCACCGAATCCGGACTCCTCAACTATGCCACGATGACTACATTCAAGCTCTTTATTATATTTCGAAATTATAAAATTATGAATTTTACATGTTATGTTACAATACGATATATAGTTAAATTATAAAATTTCACTTATGTAAATTATAAAAATCGCCCATGTCCATTAATTAGAATATGAGGCACCCTGAAACTAAGCATGATCGAGAATCGAAATGTAAAGCAAAATAAAAACCGGTAGAAATAGGGATAAACCGGTTCACGATCTCCTGCACCGGTTGAAAAATTAGGCACTCCGATCGACTATCGACCTGGTAGGATATCTGATTCATTTTAAATGATATAAAAAAAAGACTTTTAGTTAACAAATAATACAATCCGTTTTGAGTCAATTTCAAGTCTATCATGATTGTATTTCGAGATTGTTTTTTAATTTCGAGACATGATCAATTTTAGTTTCAAGTCGGGATTTTTATCCGAGTTGCTTGAACTCAGACCCCACGCACAAAAGCACATCGGTTATATTCAATTAATTTAGTTTGAAATTTTGCAATTGAACTTAGCTAAGACTAACCTAGTCTACACAGTACTCCATTTTTGCAACCAATCTGCTTGAATTATCTGGTACATAATTGCTTTTCTGCATCTGAATTGTTTTCAAATTTATTTGAACAATTAGTTTGTTTGATTTTTATTGACACATTATGACTTCCATTAAAAATTATCAAAGATATTGTAGACTAGTTGTCTTATTTGTATAAGCAGATGAATATAAAAGTTGAAACTTTGAAGTAGAATTAAGGAAATGTACCCTTATTCTAAAACAATTGTCAAAAAGTTTTTGAATTTTGATGGATGGTTTTATGAATTTTGAACTGGGTAAATTTTTCGATATGTTGTACCCCATTATAGTTACTGGTGAGAAATTTTACTGAAAAGAGTTACGATTAACATGATTTTTTTTATTCCTCTTAATTGGTGCTGTATAGTTTGACCATTTTGACCACTGAAAAACAAACATGACAGTTTGGAAGGAGGATACAAAAATCGTTGTATTTGAGTGAACTAGTTCTTGCCTAACTGTCTATTCTAGATACTAGGTATGAGGGTTAAGATCATTGCTATAGTTACACTTCGATTAAACGTTATTGGTTTATGGCCATTTTTATTGAAATGCATGTATAGTTATTAACTGGAAGAATGTTACTAAAAATCTGGTGGTTCAGCTGTGATTGTAACTGACTGTTTGTGTTTGAATATTTTGTCGTTGTTGTCTATTTTGTGAGTTCATCCATGTAAAGATGCTGCGATGTGTTTTAGGTTTTCTTTCCTTGTGTATTTTCATATTTCTATGAAATGAAAATGTCATACGTCTACTTAACTGGATATATACTTTTTCATGAATCGACTTA